>SJYW01053546.1:392508-423579 GCA_006410735.1 Raphicerus campestris | reverse complement strand
CCCTTTGCACCCCCTGGGGCAGGAACGCGAGGCCAGCCCCCGCTCCTCCAACTTCCTCTGGGACAGCGGGCAGAGAATTCACAGCTTCCCTCCTGGCCCACGTGCCCACATATTTTTCTTGTCAAAATGTTCATTTTTAGCAAATTGTACAGCCAAAGAGGAAAATCCCACAGATTGAAGAAGGAGGAGGAGGAAGAGAAGAAGAAAGAGAAGAAGGAGGAGGAGAAAAGCTGTGTTTACATTGTAGAAAGCAACCTTGGGGAAAGAGCAACCTTCCTGCCCGTGGAGGCCCCAGTGAAGCCCTCAGGGGCCCATGCTGAGTCCACTGGCTTGTGGGGCCTCTTCCTTAAACAACCTTGAACCTCATTCATCCTACTCGAATTATTCTTCGGGTAACCGGGGGCCTATTTGGGCTGGTGGTCCTGAATTCTCAGAACAGAATCTGTCTAGTAGACAGATCGAGAGGTTTGGAATGAGGCAGCGTGTGTGCGTTCAGTCGTGTCTGACTCTTCAGGGCCCCATGGACTGTAGCCCGCCAGGCTCCTCCGTCCAGGGGATCCTCCAGCAAGGACACTGGGGCAGGTGGTCATGCCCTCCTCCAGGGGATCTTCCTGACCCAGGGACTGAACCCGGGTCTCCTGCATTGCAGGCAGATTCTTTGCTGCTGAGCCACCTGGGAATGAGGCAGACTGTGGCATGAATTCCAGAATATCCAGGGGATTTCAGTACATCTTTAGAGCTGTGGTCTTCTGTTTATCATCCAGGCAGCCTATTGTCTGATAATTTAAAAACAACCATTTGGCTGTGCCAGGCCNTGGCATGAATTCCAGAACATCCAGGGGATTTCAGTACATCTTTAGAGCTGTGGTCTTCTGTTTATCATCCAGGCAGCCTATTGTCTGATAATTTAAAAACAACTATTTGGCTGTGCCAGGCCTTCGTAGCAGCCCACAGGATCTTTAGTTGTGACATGTGAAATTTTAGTTATGGCACATGGGGTCTAGTTCTCTGACCGGACATTAAACTGGGATCCCCTGCTTTGGGAGCTTGAAGTCTTAGCCACTGGGCCACCAGGGAAGTCCCCTGGCTGACAATGTTAACTTCTGAGTTCACAGTGCCACAGAGGCCGGGCTGGGTATGGAATTGCACCCTGAAATCAGCAGTCACACTTACAGGCTCCCACCACATCAGCAGAAGCAATCTCCTTACCCCTGACAGAGGAGACGTGTCCCCTTTCTCCGAGAGATGCCCCAGAGCCTCACTCAAGACACTCGACATTTGTCCCCCATAATGGAACCCATGGCCCCTCAATACATCACCCAGTAAGGCTGATAACTAGGACTGGCCGTCAGCATGTCCGCAGAGGAGAAAAGCGTCAGGCAATGAAGAGAGCAGGAGCTGGCAATGGGTGCCAGCGGAACCAGGAAAATACGCGTGATGGTTGCTCTGGCTCCGTCCACAGACCCGGACACTATTGATCGACTAACTAGAAGTCGAGTCTCCTGCCAGTTGATGCCATCGTTGTTTTTCCGGATCCTTCCCCAAAGTGACATACAGCTACTGATCATGGTACGTGTGTCCTGAGAAAAGACTTTCAAGGATGGTTGGATGCAGGGTCTGCTACCAGGAGACCTGAAGCTCTGTTGCTGACCCCAGCGACAGTGATAAACGGAGTCCTGCCCCGAGTCCGTGTCCAGCGAACCCCAGGGCTCACCTGTGATCTCTTTCTCGGTCCCTTATTGCATAACTCNTGGCTCCGTCCACAGACCCGGACACTATTGATCGACTAACTAGAAGTCGAGTCTCCTTGAGGACAGATCCTGTAAATGTCACTGCCAGTTGATGCCATCGTTGTTTTTCCGGATCCTTCCCCAAAGTGACATACGGCTACTGATCATGGTACGTGTGTCCTGAGAAAAGACTTTCAAGGATGGTTGGAAGCAGGGTCTGCTACCAGGAGACCTGAAACTCTGTTGCTGACCCCAGTGACAGTGATAAACGGAGTCCTGCCCCGAGTCCGTGTCCAGCGAACCCCAGGGCTCACCTGCGATCTCTTTCTCGGTCCCTTATTGCGTAACTCGGGGGGGGCTGCAATCCAGAGTCGGCAGGACCCTGGGCGAGGATTCTGTGAGCTGCAGAAAAGGAGTCATTAGGAGGGAGGAGCCAAGTGGAATCACCTGAAACTGTCCCCTCCTGGCTGAGGCACCAAGGCAGAAGCAACCCCACCCCAGGAGGAACTGCAAGGACTTCTGCGTCACAAAGCACCTAAGGATGCAGGGGTCCTGCCTATCGCACTCCCACTCAACTCACCCATCTGACCCCAGAGCGTGCAGGACATCCTGTACACCACGCCAGAAGCGGTGTACGGTAACTGGGGGATTGACACAGCCCCTGACACTGGTATGAGGCTGTGTTCTCACTTATTTACTGGATTAGGCGCTTTTCATTCCTCCTGTAAACTCTTGTTCTCAGTTGGGTAAAGCTTCAACCGGAAGAACATCTGGGCAGCTAGCAATAAACTTTTGCTTGTGGTGGTGGTGTTCACTTGCTAAGTCAAGTCCAACTCTTTGTGATCCCACCGACTGCAGCCTGCCAGGCTCCTCTGTCCTCCACTATCTTCCAGACTTTGCTTAGATTCATGTTCATTGAGTCAGCGCTGCTATCAAACCATCTCATCCTCTGCTTCCCCCTTCTCTTCCTGCCCTCGATCTTTTCCAGCATCAGGGTCTTTTCTAATGAGTTGGCTCTTCCCATCAGGTGACTAAAGTATTGGAGCTTCAGCTTCAGCATCAGTCCTTTCAAAGAATATTAAGGGCTGATTTCCTTTAGGATTGACTGGTTCGATCTCCTTGTGTGTTATTCATCTGAAAATGCCTTTATTTCGGTTCTCTTGTTTTTGAAGGGCATTATCATTGGATATAGCATTCTGAGTTGATGAGTCTTTCCTTCCAACACTTTAAATATCATTTCCCACTATTTGCTGATCTCCTTTGCTTCTGATGAGATTTCAGCCAACAGTGTTGGGTTCTTCCTGTATACGTAACGTACTCTTTTCTCTGGCTGCTTTCAAGATTTTCTATTTTTCAGTAGTATGACGATGTGTGCAGCTATGGTTTTCAGGCTCTTTTGGGGGGTTTGTTTTGTAATTATCCTATTTGGAATTTACTGTGTTTCTTGGATCTGTAAATAGCTTTCTCCCTATTATATGGGGATCTTCAACTCTGGGAATTTTTCGTTTTATTTACTCCGTCTTTCTGTGCCTCATTTCACTCTGTTTTATTTCTGGGACTGCAACTACACATATTCCAGGTCATTTGACTTTGTTCCAAGGGTCTCTGAACATTTGCTAATTTTCTTTAGATTTCCCTCTCTCTCTTTAAAATGTTTAAAAACTTCTTTATTTACTCTGGTTGCCCCGGGTTTTGTGGCTGTGTGCGGGCTCTCACCGGTTGTGGTGAGTGGCGGCTACTCCTCACTGCGATGCACGGACTTCTCACTGCAGGGCCTTCTCGTGCTGTGGAGCACAGACTCCAGGATGTGAGGCTCCGGGCTGCCTGGGCTCAGCAGCTGTGGTGTGTAGGCTTAGCTGCTCCGCTGCGTGTAGAACCTTGCCAGACCGGAGTGCAACCCATGTCCCCAGCACTGGCGGGCAGATTCCTACCCACTAAATCACCAGAGAAGTCCTCTCTGTTTTATCTTTTTTTCTGGATTGGATAGTTTCTACTGATCTGTCTTTAGGCAATTTCTACTGTCATTTTTAATCTTTGAATCCCCTTACTTTTTCACTTGAGCCTGTGAATTCTGGAATTTCCATTTAGTTCGCTTTTCAAGTTCTAATTTATCTGCTTAGATTCTTTATTGATTTGTTCATTAGGGCCATATTTTCCTTTAAATCCTTGAACATATTTATAATAGTAGCTTTAGATATCTGCTAAGTCCAACGTCTGGGCCGTCTTCGGGTCAGTGGCAATTGACTGCTATTTTATGGCCTACGAGCTATATTTTCCTGGTGCGTTGCATGTCTAGATTTTTTCCTATTATCTGGAACTGCAGATGGCACAGTTTAGAGATTTGGAATTCTGATGTTTGTCTCTGAGTACTGCTGGTTTTATTCTTGTGGGTGGTGGATATTCCTGGCTGATGACTTGAACTTGCATAGACCTGGATCTGGCTTTTCCTGAGGCCCTCTAGGTCGCTTTGACTCTCCTTCTGAATTCTGTCTTCAAGCCTTGATTTAAGGCTCTAGACTTATATCGACTAGACTTTGCTCTAAGTTATGGTCTTTAATCCTAAGGCACAACTTTTCTGACGTCTCTTCCCCTTTCTGCCTGGCTGGGAACTTCAGTGTGTCTCAGCAAACTTTAATCTCTCAACTCCACAGCACCTGATCTCAGGTAATTCTTGCATAGTCTTTCCCTGTATACTCACAACGTCACTCTTAGCCAAAGACTTGCAGGTAATCTTCACGCAAATGTCTGAGGTGTTCCTGTGGGCACCTGCCTCTTCTCTGGCACCCTGACTGCAGATTCACGTCCTTTGGGCAGTCCCCTCCGCTCAATAAGACTGTTCTCCTCTGCTTTCGCTCCTATCTGGGGTCAGGAAATTTCCCCTAGGCAGAGAGGCAGGGCAATTAATGGGATTGCCATATGAGTTTCCCTTCTCTCAGGGATCACAGTCTTTAATGCCTGTTTTCTGTTGCCCAAACAAGATTGTTTCATATTTTTCTCCCCCAGTTTTATGGTTCTTTGTGGCAGGAAGCTTCCCCTGGTAGTCACTTCTCCCTCTGGGAGCCAGAAATGGAAGTTAAATGGTATGCGCTTATTGATCTAGAAGTGTTCTTCTCCAATCGCATTGGCGAAGAGGATAAAAAGCAATTTGTCATCACAGGAGGACAGCAGTTCACATTCACTCTCTGGTTCCACACTGGAGCTAACTCTGCTGTTCTCCCAACAAGACACCTCACAGGGACCATAGCCATCCAGATATTCTATAGATCAGGCTGGTCTTCTATACTGATAACTCATGTGAACTGGAAGCGGTGAGCATGGAGCAGAGAGTATGCAGAAAGTGACAATATACGACAATATATGACAAACTTATGACAATATAAAGGCTGCATGTCAATGGAATGAGCAGGGACCCAGTGTCCAGGGCCCATGGGGCTTCCCTTTAAAGCAAAGAACCGTTTGCTGCCCATCCTACATCTTCTCCAGCTAGCAGGAAGGAAGCACAAAACTTAAAGTTGTTTGGACCTGGAGGGGACACGGAAATCAATATCCCGCTCAGGATTCTGTTCTAACCAGTTAATTGAGTGGTTTCAAAGGCTTTCTATCTCACAAGTGACCCAGAGCAGGAGAGGGCTCGGAGGCAGGTTGAGGGTGCAGTGTAAGTTTCTCTGTCCCCAGGGACTTGCGATCCACCAGATAAGGTGATGAAGGCTTGCACAGGTGGAGAGTGCAGAAAACCTCTCCAGGAGCATCTCAGCGCGGACCTGTGGAGTTCTTGAGTGAAGACACGCTCTTTCTAGAATTTTTTTTTTTTTTTTTTTTTCCATACTGTGCGGCATGTAGGATCTTAGTTCTCTGACCCGAAATTGAGCCTGAGCCCCTCTGTATTGGAAGTGCAGAACCTTAACCACTAGGCTGCCAGGGAAGCCCCAAGATGTGCTCTCTACAATAGAAGCCACTGGCGGTTTGAAGAACAGCTTGTGAGTTGCTAGTAGGTTCCAGCAGGGCTGGAGCGCCTGGCCAGGGCATGCCAGGTGGCTGTGCAGATGAAGTGTCTCTCATGAGCTGGCTGAAGACTGACACTTTTTGCATCACATCTTCTCTGAGAAGTAACCCTGAAAGGCAGCAAGGGAGGGGGGCGTCCCTCAGGCAGCACGCTGGCCATCCACCGTACATAGAAAAGTACCCAGAAGCAGGAAGATCCACAGACGCCTGGGCATGGGCAAATGGTTTGTCTTATGGGATAGGAGCCCTAAAGGAACAATATTAGGAGATCGGGGACAGCTTAGTTTGGGGATGGACCTATGGCAGTGGGTAAAAGTGTGTGGATGTCAACTGGCCTTCAGAGGTCCTGTCCCATAGTTCAGTAGGATGACTTGTCCTGGAGATGATGGCCAGTCTTTCTATTTAATTATGACACAAAAGAATAAATCAAAGATGACGAACCTCAGATCTCTCTTTGGCTGCTCTCTTTGGATGATCACAGTCATCCCCAAATGATGCTATTGATGATGGAGAAATGAGCAAGAATCCACAGGAGACAGCAAAGATACCTCTTTCTTCCTGGAAATTATGTTACTAAGAGAGTGTTCAGAAATAATGACTGTCATCTTGGGGCATGTTAAGTGGCCCATAGACACCAATACCCATGCTGGACACCCAAACTTTCAGCAACCAAGACAAATGATGATGCTTCAACTTGACACCCTTCTTTGAGAGCACCAGCGAACCCCTTAATGGCAGGTTGATTCTGTCACCCCTCTTTTAATCTAGAACTCTCCAGGCAAGAATACTGGAGTAGGTAACCATTCCCTTCTCCAGGGGATCTTTCCGAGCTAGGGGTTGAACCCTAGTTCCATGTTGCCTGCGTTGTGGACAGATTCTTTACCAGCTGATCCACTAGGGAAGCCCTTCTAATCTGGGTAGAATAGCAGTTTGTCTTTTCTGGAACTGCCATTACTCTTGGTATGGGTTTGCTTCCTCTGCTCACAGTGCTTCCCAGCATCCATCACAGGGCTTACAGAATCCATCCCCGAGGTCTGACTGCACACCTTGAATTGAGAACTCATTTTACAGCTGGGGAGACACCACAATGAACACACAGCCTTGTGGTCTACTGGTCTTAGGACCTGCTCTCATCAGTCAGAAGCAGATAACCTGGGAGAATACCATAGCAACCTGCGAAAGACTCAGCTACCTACCAGTGCACCCAACCAATGGCCAAATACGGTGTGTGACCCACCACCCACACTGGCATCGCTGGAGGTGCGTGCTGAACATGTCTGTTGCTTCCTGCCCCTGAGCTCCTCTGAGGACTGCCATGGGTGTGCTTAGACCTCACACATACTATCTGGAAGTGCTAGGAAGTCAACATTCTATGCTCTGATTCTCTGTCCGATAGAGGGAGGGAAGCTGACAGATAAAGATCAGACATGAGAGTTGGACCATAAAGAAGGTTGATTGCTGAAAAACTGATGCTTTTGATTTGTGGTGCTAGAAAAGACTCTGGAGGATCCCCTGGACAGCAAGGAGATCAAACCAATAAATTCTAAAGGAAATCAACCTTGAATACTCATTGGAAGGACTGATGCTGAAGATGAAGCTCCAATCCTTTGGCCACCTGATGCAAAGAACTGACTCATCGGAAAAGACCCTGATGCTGGGAAAGACAGAGAAAGGAGAAGGGGGTGACAGAGGATGAGATGGTTGGATGGCATCGTCCACAGACTCAATAGACATGGGTTTGAGCAAGCTCTGGGAGATGGTAAAGCCAGGGAAGCCTGGCGTGCTGCGGTTCGTGAGGTTGCAAAGAGTCGGACACAGCTGAGCAACTAAACAATGACAGGAGATCCCAAGAGCCAGTGGAGGGAGACAGGCAGTGGGGCGGGGAAGCTAGAGAGGCCAGGAGGCGTCGTGCGCAGCTCTGATGAGAAAGGGGAGGGAGTCAGGTGACCATCAGGGGTGAGGTGTTCTGGATGGAGGGGCAGTGTGTGTCAGTCGCTCAGCTGTGTTTGACTCTTTGTGACCCCATGGACTGTAGCCCGCCGGGCTTCTCTGTCCGTGGGATTCTCCAGGCAAGAACACTGGAGGGGATTGCCATTCCCTTCTCCAAGAGGGGATAGCAGGGGACCACCTCATGGAGATGAGGGTCTTTTCCATTCCAGCGCATTCAGTGTCTAGAAATAAAAAATACTCAGCTTCACCTAGTACCCCTGAGAAAGTGCCTTAGCCGGATTATGCAACTGCTTCACGTACTGGGGAGCCCAGGGGGCTTCAGACCACACAGGGTCCTCCATCCATTTTTCTTGCCCAATGGACATAATCTGGACAAGAAAATTGTGTTTTGAAGATGGCAGATCCAAAGGGGAAACAAAAATATGTATAGCCGGCATCCATTTATTAGAGACCAAATTTAGTTATGATCAGTCAAGTCTTTCTCCTTGATTCCAGCAAGAAAGAATAAATAAAAGAGGCAAACCCAAGATCTCTCCCTGGTTGCTCTTTAGAAAGACCGTTGTGATCTGGTGGAATCCAAGTCAGGTGTGGTGAGTACCACAGTCATCCCCCAGATGATGCTGTTAATGATGGAGAAATGAATAAGAATCCACTGAGCACAGCAGAGATATCTTTTCCTTCCTGGAGACTGTTGCTAAGGAGCATATTCATAAGGAAAGACCATTGTCTTGGGGCATGTGAAGAGGCCCACAGAAATCAGAGGACTTTAAAGGGGTTGAGAAGCAGGTGTGGTGAACAGTCGGACATGGCGGGAGACATCATGGCCGGCAGGGACAAAGTTCAGTCGGTGCCCATGGCATTTTATTGCAGAAAGGAAAGCATCCTTTTGAATTCTATAATAACACTCTGTGTTTGTGGTCTATTTTCATCTGAGGATCTCAGAACACTTTCAGGTAGTCATTAAGCTTCGCAACGATCTGATGTACTGGGCATAATTATACCCATTTCTTCTGAGGGTCATCTGAGGCCCTTTAAGATGAGCCGACTTGCTTGGAGACTTTGATCTCGACTTTTCTGTTTTCCACCCCGATTTGCCTGGTTCATTTTAATGTCACTAACTCAGTGAGGGACATGAAAATTTCAACAAATCTACTCCAAAACCAGTTACTTAAATTCTTGGGCAAACCCTCCGTGGGTCTCCATGACCACCTTCCTCTCATGTTCATTAACAAAACCAGTTAGCCAAGGTATTTTTTTTTTACATACTTTTAGGAAAAGTCGTCGTACGGAAATATCGGAAGGCGTGAGATTGATCCCACGGAGCAAATGCACCCCTTTCCCATGGTCTGAAAAGGACTCCATCCCAGGCAAATTGGAGTTGCAGGTATGCCGCTAATTTCCCATCATTCGCCTGGAGGCTATAAGATGTCTTTTCATCTAGAGTTACATAAGTATCTAGACACATAAGAAGACTGTTATTACAAAGGCAACCAACAAGGCCAAAAAAACCGTTTCATTTATTCTAAATANTTTTTTTTTTTTTTTTTTTGCCATACTGTGCGGCATGTGGGATCTTAGTTCTCTGACCCGAAATTGAGCCTGAGCCCCTCTGTGTTGGAAGTGCAGAACCTTAACCACTAGGCTGCCAGGGAAGCCCCAAGATGTGCTCTCTACAATAGAAGCCACTGGCGGTTTGAAGAACAGCTTGTGAGTTGCTAGTAGGTTCCAGCAGGGCTGGAGCGCCTGGCCAGGGCATGCCAGGCGGCTGTGCAGATGAAGTGTCTCTCATGAGCTGGCTGAAGACTGACACTTTTTGCATCACATCTTCTCTGAGAAGTAACCCTGAAAGGCAGCAAGGGAGGGGGGCGTCCCTCAGGCAGCACGCTGGCCATCCACCGTACATAGAAAAGTACCCAGAAGCAGGAAGATCCACAGACGCCTGGGCATGGGCAAATGGTTTGTCTTATGGGATAGGAGCCCTAAAGGAACAATATTAGGAGATCGGGGACAGCTTAGTTTGGGGATGGACCTATGGCAGTGGATAAAAGTGTGTGGATGTCAACTGGCCTTCAGAGGTCCTGTCCCATAGTTCAGTAGGATGACTTGTCCTGGAGATGATGGCCAGTCTTTCTATTTAATTATGACACAAAAGAATAAATCAAAGATGACGAACCTCAGATCTCTCTTTGGCTGCTCTCTTTGAATGATCACAGTCATCCCCAAATGATGCTATTGATGATGGAGAAATGAGCAAGAATCCACAGGAGACAGCAAAGATACCTCTTTCTTCCTGGAAATTATGTTACTAAGAGAGTGTTCAGAAATAATGACTGTCATCTTGGGGCATGTTAAGTGGCCCATAGACACCAATACCCATGCTGGACACCCAAACTTTCAGCAACCAAGACAAATGATGATGCTTCAACTTGACACCCTTCTTTGAGAGCACCAGCGAACCCCTTAATGGCAGGTTGATTCTGTCACCCCTCTTTTAATCTAGAACTCTCCAGGAAAGAATACTGGAGTAGGTAACCATTCCCTTCTCCAGGGGATCTTTCCGAGCTAGGGGTTGAACCCTAGTTCCATGTTGCCTGCGTTGTGGACAGATTCTTTACCAGCTCATCCACTAGGGAAGCCCTTCTAATCTGGGTAGAATAGCAGTTTGTCTTTTCTGGAACTGCCATTACTCTTGGTATGGGTTTGCTTCCTCTGCTCACAGTGCTTCCCAGCATCCATCACAGGGCTTACAGAATCCATCCCCGAGGTCTGACTGCACACCTTGAATTGAGAACTCATTTTACAGCTGGGGAGACACCACAATGAACACACAGCCTTGTGGTCTACTGGTCTTAGGACCTGCTCTCATCAGTCAGAAGCAGATAACCTGGGAGAATACCATAGCAACCTGCGAAAGACTCAGCTACCTACCAGTGCACCCAACCAATGGCCAAATACGGTGTGTGACCCACCACCCACACTGGCATCGCTGGAGGTGCGTGCTGAACATGTCTGTTGCTTCCTGCCCCTGAGCTCCTCTGAGGACTGCCATGGGTGTGCTTAGACCTCACACATACTATCTGGAAGTGCTAGGAAGTCAACATTCTATGCTCTGATTCTCTGTCCGATAGAGGGAGGGAAGCTGACAGATAAAGATCAGACATGAGAGTTGGACCATAAAGAAGGTTGATTGCTGAAAAACTGATGCTTTTGATTTGTGGTGCTAGAAAAGACTCTGGAGGATCCCCTGGACAGCAAGGAGATCAAACCAATAAATTCTAAAGGAAATCAACCTTGAATACTCATTGGAAGGACTGATGCTGAAGATGAAGCTACAATCCTTTGGCCACCTGATGCAAAGAACTGACTCATCGGAAAAGACCCTGATGCTGGGAAAGACAGAGAAAGGAGAAGGGGGTGACAGAGGATGAGATGGTTGGATGGCATCATCCACAGACTCAATAGACATGGGTTTGAGCAAGCTCTGGGAGATGGTAAAGCCAGGGAAGTCTGGCGTGCTGCGGTTTGTGAGGTTGCAAAGAGTCGGACACAATTGAGCAACTAAAGAATGACAAGAGATCCCAAGAACCAGTGGAGGGAGACAGGCAGTGGGGCGGGGAAGCTAGAGAGGCCAGGAGGCGTCGTGCGCAGCTCTGATGAGAAAGGGGAGGGAGTCAGGTGACCATCAGGGGTGAGGTGTTCTGGATGGAGGGGCAGCGTGTGTCAGTCGCTCAGCTGTGTTTGACTCTTTGTGACCCCATGGACTGTAGCCCGCCGGGCTTCTCTGTCCGTGGGATTCTCCAGGCAAGAACACTGGAGGGGATTGCCATTCCCTTCTCCAAGAGGGGATAGCAGGGGACCACCTCATGGAGATGAGGGTCTTTTCCATTCCAGCGCATTCAGTGTCTAGAAATAAAAAATACTCAGCTTCACCTAGTACCCCTGAGAAAGTGCCTTAGCCGGATTATGCAACTGCTTCACGTACTGGGGAGCCCAGGGGGCTTCAGACCACACAGGGTCCTCCATCCATTTTTCTTGCCCAATGGACATAATCTGGACAAGAAAATTGTGTTTTGAAGATGGCAGATCCAAAGGGGAAACAAAAATATGTATAGCCGGCATCCATTTATTAGAGACCAAATTTAGTTATGATCAGTCAAGTCTTTCTCCTTGATTCCAGCAAGAAAGAATAAATAAAAGAGGCAAACCCAAGATCTCTCCCTGGTTGCTCTTTAGAAAGACCGTTGTGATCTGGTGGAATCCAAGTCAGGTGTGGTGAGTACCACAGTCATCCCCCAGATGATGCTGTTAATGATGGAGAAATGAATAAGAATCCACTGAGCACAGCAGAGATATCTTTTCCTTCCTGGAGACTGTTGCTAAGGAGCATATTCATAAGGAAAGACCATTGTCTTGGGGCATGTGAAGAGGCCCACAGAAATCAGAGGACTTTAAAGGGGTTGAGAAGCAGGTGTGGTGAACAGTCGGACATGGCGGGAGACATTATGGCCGGCAGGGACAAAGTTCAGTCGGTGCCCATGGCATTTTATTGCAGAAAGGAAAGCATCCTTTTGAATTCTATAATAACACTCTGTGTTTGTGGTCTATTTTCATCTGAGGATCTCAGAACACTTTCAGGTAGTCATTAAGCTTCGCAACGATCTGATGTACTGGGCATAATTATACCCATTTCTTCTGAGGGTCATCTGAGGCCCTTTAAGATGAGCCGACTTGCTTGGAGACTTTGATCTCGACTTTTCTGTTTTCCACCCCGATTTGCCTGGTTCATTTTAATGTCACTAACTCAGTGAGGGACATGAAAATTTCAACGAATCTACTCCAAAACCAGTTACTTAAATTCTTGGGCAAACCCTCCGTGGGTCTCCATGACCACCTTCCTCTCATGTTCATTAACAAAACCAGTTAGCCAAGGTATTTTTTTTACATACTTTTAGGAAAAGTCGTCGTACGGAAATATCGGAAGGCGTGAGATTGATCCCACGGAGCAAATGCACCCCTTTCCCATGGTCTGAAAAGGACTCCATCCCAGGCAAATTGGAGTTGCAGGTATGCCGCTAATTTCCCATCATTCGCCTGGAGGCTATAAGATGTCTTTTCATCTAGAGTTACATAAGTATCTAGACACATAAGAAGACTGTTATTACAAAGGCAACCAACAAGGCCAAAAAAACCGTTTCATTTATTCTAAATATCTACACTAAACAGTTTTGATGTCTTTTCAGGGACTCCTAAGTACTAAGAAAGAAGAAAAAAAATGCACAAAAGTCCTTTTAAAAATGCAACCTGGCTGTCGCTGATGTTGGGTCTGTCGAGAAATCTATTGTCCATAAGGCAAGGGCCAGGCGATCATAATCCATCCTATGATATTTGCATTCGCCTTCCCCGTCTGCCCAACCGGCGGCTTATGCAAAGCAGCTCTTAGTATTCTTAGGGGGGTGGGGGCAGGGAGAGAGGCATGTACATGTACTTCAAAAACTCTGCTCCGACAATGGAGAACATTTGTGGTAAATATGCTGCACTCTGGATGTTTTCTACCCGCTTCTTCAGGGAAACAGATGGTAGTGTCTCTGACAGTGAAATTTATAGGTAACTGAAGGAAATGAGCGGTAAAAGGGAAAATTCCCTGTTTTTAATGTTCCCCATATAATCAAGGGCCTCTTTCACGGAGGTACCCCACTGCACTCCATCCTTCCACATTTTTTCCCCTTGACTGGCTCTCAAAAGATCCATTTCAACAAGGAAGAAAAAACCCAGCATCAAGGATGATGGTTGCTGATCCTGACACGCACATAGGTTGTCTGCTAAACAGATAGCTTTGGCTCGGCAGTATCGGACAACCGACCTCTGGGTGAGCCGCCCAGCAGCCGCACTCCTGCGGGCGATGTTGAGGGAAGCCGGCCCTGCAGATTAGGGGCCCCCCGGGAAACCGAGACCGATCCGGCCGCTCAGTTTCATCTCTAATCTATTCGGGGAGGTGTGTTCAGTCAGCGACTTCCCAGAAAGACTTGGGCTACATGGGAAGAAATTTAAGTTTCCAGCCTGTGTCCCTAGGGCCATCTGAATGGAGCCGGTGTTTGAGCCTGTCCTGCACCTCGTGTAGGCCTGCGATACCATCAGGGGTGCCCCTGCGCTGGGCAGATGGGGAGGGGGGAGGTGGCCGGCCTGGGGATTCGAGAAACTCAATCCCAGGCCGTATTAGCTCGACAGACATCGATGGAGAATTTACTAGGGTGGATGGATGGATAAATTAAACCACAGAATCTGCACTGGGAGGGAGAGGAGCGTATGTGACTACTGTAAGACAAGTAAGGATAAGATACATGTGCATGTATATACATATCTATATATATCAGAGAAGGCAATGGCACCCCACTCCAGTTCTCTTGCCTCGAAAATCCCATGGATGGAGGACCCTGGAAGGCTGAAGTCCACGGGATCGCGAAGAGTTGGACATGACTGAGCGACTTCACTTTTACTTTTCACTTTCATGCATTGGAGAAGGAAATAGCAACCCACTCCAGTGTTCTTGCCTGGAGAATCCCAGGGACAGGGGAGCCTGGTGGGCTCCCATTTATGGGGTCACACAGAGTCGGACACGACTGAAGTGACTTAGCAGCAGCAGCAGCATCTATATTTAGAGAGAGGTGAGTTTCCCCAGCGGCTCAGTAGTGAAGAATCCACCTACAATGCAGGAGGAGGCACAGGAGATGCGGGTTTGATCCTTGGGTCAGGAAGATGCCCTGGAGGAGGGAAGGGCAATCCACTCCTGCCTACAGAATCCCATGGACAGAGGAGCCTGNGCAGCAGCAGCAGCATCTATATTTAGAGAGAGGTGAGTTTCCCCAGCGGCTCAGTAGTGAAGAATCCACCTACAATGCAGGAGGAGGCACAGGAGATGCGGGTTTGATCCTTGGGTCAGGAAGATGCCCTGGAGGAGGGAAGGGCAACCCACTCCTGCCTACAGAATCCCATGGACAGAGGAGCCTGGTGGGCTATAGTCCCTGGGGCTGCAAAGAGTCGCACAAAACTGCAGCGACTAAGCACGTACTCCTACATGCACAGAGGCACAGAAACGTTTCGGGTAAATGTTTTCTTCTGTCTCAGAGAAACTAGGATGATATTTCAGATGGATTCTGAAGGATAAATGGAAACTCAATGAGAAGAAGACTCTATGAGTTTATCAGGATGCTATCACAAAGCACCCCAGCCAGAGGGGCGGTCCTGCAGGCCGGACTCCCAGACTCGGGTGTGGGCGGGGCTGCCCCTCCTGGGCCCCCTCCTGGGCCCCCTCCTGGGCGTGCAGACGGCTGTCTCCCCGCCGCGTCCTCACAGGGCCGACCTTCTGTGTGTGTCTGTCTCCTGACCTCCTCTTCTTATAAGGACGCTAGACTAGGGCCCCACCCAAGAGACTTTATTTTTACCTTAATCACTGTTTGAAAGGCCCAGCTCCAGATACAGTCACATCGTGAGGTGCTGGGTCAGGACCCCAACACATGGCTCTTCGGGGGAGACAAGTTGGCCCCTGACCAAGTTCACGATGGTGCAGAGACAGCAAAGCCAGAGACACAAAAGGGCAGGGTCTTGGTCAGGTTTCCCGAATGCAGAGCCTGAGGCAAGGGCTGCTGCCCACATGATTTATTGAGGGAGGTGAGGGGGCAGCATGGGGCAGGCAGCAAGCCTCAGTGAGGGGGTGGTCTCAGCCGGAGACTGGCCTCAGCCTGGGCCCTCACGGAGCTCTGGAGTGTCAGATGTGGGACCAATAGACTTGATGCCTCTTGAGGCCACCATGAGGGCTTTTTGTACACCCCCCCACCAGGTTAGCCAGACACTGGCTGTGGTTTCCCAGGGTGGCCAAAGTGTGATGTTCTAAGCCAGGGCTCCCATGGGGCTGAGGACCAGGTCAAAGCTAAGGCTTTTCCCATAGTCAAGTACGGATGTGAGAGCTAGACCATAAGGAAGGAAGGCTCTTGAGAGTCCCTTGGACTGCAAGGAGATGAAACCAGTCCATCCTAAAGGAAATCCACTCTGAATATTCTTTAGAAGGACAGGCTGAAGCTGAAGCTCTAATACTTTGGCCACCTGATGCAAAGAGCTGACTCATTGGAAAAAACCCTGATGCTGGGAAAGATTGAAGGCAGGAGGAGAAGGGGGGGCGACAGAGGATGAGAGGGTTGGATGGCATCACTGACTCAAGGACATGAATTTAAGCAAACTCTGGGTGACAGTGAAGGACAGGGAGGCCTGGTGGGCTGCAAAGGGTCAGACACGACTCAGCAACAAGAGCAGCAACAGTTGGACCAGGAGCTGCCTGAACAGCCAGCATCGGAGGCTGGGGGTCCTCCTGGCGGCCGAGCTCCTGGGGGACCTGGGTGGGTGCCCACTCCTCCCAGAGGCACAGTGATCTTGAGGGGACAAGGTGGTTGTGTTGGTGGGTTGACCACAGGGGTCTGCAGTGGTGTGGGGGTGATGTGGGCAGAGCTACTGAAAAGGGGGAAAAGCTAGGGATGAAGCTACACTATTGCCAGGGGTCCCTCTGGCCTGCCGCCCACCCCCAGCCTGGCACATGGCAGGGACCCTGCAAGAGTTGCCGTTCAGTTGCTAAGCCGTGTCTGACTTTTTGTGATCCCATGAACTGCAGCACACCAGGCTTCCCTGTCCTTCAACATCTCCCAGAGTTTGCTCAGACTCATGTCAGCTGGGTCTATGATGCCATCTGCAAGAGTGGCTATGGGGAAACCCATGTGGGCCAGCCCTGGACCAACTTCTGCACTCAGAGAGCTACTTCCATTGCGGCTCCTTGGGCTTTTATTAAAAAGAAGTGACTTCTCATTCTTTGCTTTTGGATTCTAAAGGTCTTCTGAGTGGCTTTTGAGCTATGGAAATTACGTTAAATATCATAGAGTTGATTGCTTTTTGTAAACTTCTCATGATCTGGATTTCTTTTTAATCTTTAGAATAAACAACATAGCTCCGAATCCTATAAAGGAAAAGAAAAAAAAGGGGTGATTGCAACCTGATGAATAAATCCGAGGGGACTGGGTCTATAAGTGGACTGTGCATCTTTGCAGAGGAGCCCGCTGCCCAGAGGCCAAGGAAGTGAGAAGCTGGACAGCGTCAGCCGTCGGGGAGGGGGCAAGGTCCTTCTTCCTCGTGGGGCGTGGAGCTCAGGGGTCCACAGAGTGAGGAGGAGGATGGCTGACGGCAGGCTTTCTTCCTTCCCCAGTTTGTCAGAGGTGGTCCTGTCCTCCCCGACATGGCCAGCTCCGTCCACTGTGGGTCTGAGGGAAGCCCTCCTGATCTCGTCACCATCATCACTGCCTACTGGAGGATGGTCATGTGCTCGAGCACGCAGGAATGGTGCTGTGGCTAAATCTGGCACCAAGCTCAGGCAAGGAGAGGTTCACGTGGTGAGATCTGCCTTGGGAACCACCCTCTCCAAAGCCAACATCCTTTAATGCTTCCTGTGAGATTCACGAGCAGGGTTCTGAGCCTGCTCACCAGAGCTTCCTCCTCCCGTGGACCCTCAGTACCTGGGTGGTCAACAAAGGACACGAACCACGGACGCGTCCTCTCGATGAATCCATCTGGGACTCTGGGGTTGGAGAGGGGGTGGGGGGCTGCTGGCTCAGCTCTGACAGGGCTCCTGTTTTGATCTGTTTTGATGATAGACAGGGACCGTGGAAGAGCCCCCTCACGCATCCCCAAAGGTCAGCTTNGTAGGGGAAGAGAGCAAAACTTGTTTGGCCAAATTTAGCACTTTTCTTGATTTTGAGTGTTCTCACAATGAAACAGAATGGGATGCAGGGGGCGGGAGAGGATCTGAATTCATTTATAGCTGCCGAAACGTGATTCAAAGCAAAGATGGCTTAGATGAGTCTATAATAGGAACACCACAATCCCCTTAGACAGACACGAAGCATTTTGATGATTTCAGTATAAATGAATCTGGTGCATAAGGATTAAATTTCTCTCAAAATACTTGAGCTTCTAAAAGGGTGAGAAGAAGAAGCAGCACTGCAAGGAACATGACTGCTTTTGGAGAATTTTTCAGGGTGGAAATGAAGTTGGTTACAGCACCCAGAAATGGGTCCTTATTTGTTTCCCAATGTCTGGGGAAGCAAGATGGCGCTTGCAAGGAGCATTGTTCTTCTCTTGTAGAGTAGGGCCTGACTTGGTGACCCCATTTTACTTTATTTTTTAAATAATTTTATTTATTTATTTATAGCTATGATTTTTCCAATAGTCACGTATAGATGTGAGAACTGGACCTTACAGAAAACTGAGCTCAGAAGAACTGATGCTTTTGAACTGTGGCACTGGAGAAGACTCTTAGGAGTCCCTTGGACTGCAAGGAGAGCAAACTGGTCAATCCTAAAGGAAATCAACCCTGAATTTTCATTGAAAGGACTGATGCTGAAGCTGAAGCTCCAATACTTGGGCCACCTAGTGTGAGGAGCCGACTCTTTGGAAAAGACCCTGATGCTGGGAAAGATGGAAGGCAGGAGGAGAACGGGGCGACAGAGGACGAGAGGGTTGGAGGGTGTCACTGACTCAGTGGACATGAGCTTGAGCAAACTCGGGGAGATCGTGAAGGACAGGGGAGCCTGGTGCGCTGCTCTTCATGGGACTGCAGAGTCATACAAGACTCAGCGACCGNTGTGAGGAGCCGACTCTTTGGAAAAGACCCTGATGCTGGGAAAGATGGAAGGCAGGAGGAGAACGGGGCGACAGAGGATGAGAGGGTTGGAGGGTGTCACTGACTCAGTGGACATGAGCTTGAGCAAACTCGGGGAGATAGTGAAGGACAGGGGAGCCTGGCGCGCTGCTGTTCATGGGACTGCAGAGTCATACAAGACTTAGCGACCGAAACAACAACAGCGAGTCATCTCACCCGTGGCGGGTCTTGGTTGCTGCGGGGCTTCTCTCCAGCTGCGCGCTCACGCTTCTCATCACAGCGGCTTCTCTCGCTGCAGAGCACGGGCTCACTTTTTGTGGTGTGCGTGTGACCTTAGCTGCTCTGTGGCACATGGGATCTTCCTGGACCTGGGATTGGTTTCATCTCCTGAACTGACTGGAGAAGGAAATGGCAACCCATGCCAGGTATTCTTGCCTGGCATATCCCATGGACAGAGGAGCCTGGCAGGCTGTAGTCTGTGGGGTCGCAAAGAGTCGGACACGACTGAGCGACTAAACCCCCACCACCATTGCACTGGCAGGCGGATTCTTCACCACGAGGCCACCAAGGAAGCCCCCTCATTTCACTTTAACTGCCTCTCAAAAGAGCCCATCTCCAAACACAGCTACGTTCTGAGGCGCTGGGGGTCAGCACCCCAAAATATGAAATTTGGTCCGTGGCTGCCATTCAGCCCATGATCCTTTCTATCTGCCTGATTCGTTGGGGTCATCTCAGACGAGCTCTCATGTTTCTTCTCATTCTAAAACTCCCAGAGTCTGTCACAATCACGTGAAAACGAACTGCTTCATTAAAAATGTATCTCAGAGAAGAGGGAGCCTTCCTCCTCTGCTGGTGGCAGCTTCTGTGGAAGACAGCATGGAGGTTCTTCAGAAAACTAAAAACAGAATTACCACGTGAACCAGCAATCCCACTCCTGGGCGTATATATCAAGACAGCACATCAAAGATGCGTGCACCCCTGTGTTCATAGCAGCGCTATTTACAATAGCCAAGACATGTGAACAACCTAAATGTCCACCGAGAGATGAAGGGATGAAGAAGATGTGGTGTGGATGCAACTAGAGTTTATCATGCTAAGAGAAGCACGTCAGAGTGAGAAAGACAAGTGCCATGTTATCCTATCACTTACACGTGGAATCTAAACTACAACAAGCAGAGTTACGGACGTAGAGAAGAGACTTGTGATTCTCAAGGGGGTTGGGGTTGGGGGAGGGATAGACGGACAGGTTGGGGTTAGCAGATGTAGGATGGATAAACCACAAGGGCCTACTGTAGAGCGCAGGGAGCTACGTTCCATATCCTACGATAAACCATAATGGAAAAGAATGTACAAATGAATGTGTGTATGTGTATAACCGAATGACTTGGCTGTACAGCAGTAATTAACACATCACTGTCAATCAACTCTACTTCAATAAGGAAACACACATGTACACATCCGTGTGCTGTGTCTCACAGAGGAAATGAAAGTCTAATTTTACTGTATGAGGGAGGTGGGGCGATACTGTGAGCGAACTTTGCTTTCATCTATCAGAGCAAGAAATTCTGTCTGAACGAGACACAACAAGGATGGCAGCGCCTCCCGACTCACCGTTTTGTGAACGTCTGTATTTACGTGGGCATTTCATGCAGCTGAATTTTTAAAAATCCACTTTTTGATAGAAATCAAAACAGTGAAAAGACCTTTCCCATTCTACAGTTGTAAGGAATCCTTCCATGTTTTCTTCTGACCCTTCGATGATTTGTTTCACGCACATGAGTTCATGTAATTCCATAAAGACCCTGTTTTCCTTTTTTCCCTTCTCCCCAACTCTCTCCCCACCGGTAGCCACCAGCTTGTTCTCTGTTGTCTGTGAGTGGTTTCTTTTTGGATTTTCTTACTAGATTCTTTTATCTATTTAGATTGTTCTGTTTTTTAGATTCCACAAGCACGTGAGATCATGCAGTATTTGTCTTTCTCTGTCTGACTTATTCCACGCGATGCCCTCTAGCTCCATCCATGCTGCTGCCAATGGCAACAGTCCGTTCTCTTTTTGTGGCTGAGGAGTATTGCATTGTATATATGTATGGCCACCACATCATTCATGGACGTGAGTGAACGTCCATTCATCCGCTGATGGACATTGAGGTTTCTTCCACATCTTGTCTATTGTGAACAGTACCGGTGTGAACATTGGAGGGCATGTGTTTTTTCAAACCAGTAGTTTTGCTAGTCTTCGATATGTGCCCAAGTGTGGGATTGTTGGGACATATGGTGGTTCTGTGTTTGGTTTTTTGAGAAACCTCCATATTGTTTTCCATTCTGGCTTCATGCGTTTGCATTCTCACCAACAGCGCATGAGGGCTCCCTTTCCCCCACACCCTTACCAACCTGCTATTCATGTTCTTTTTGATGAGGGGCATGCTGACAGGTGTGGGGCGATTTCTCACTGTGCTTGTGATTTGCATTTCTCCGCTGATTAGCAATGTTGAGCGTCTTTTCGTGTGCAGGTCCTCTTTGGAAAAATGTCTATTCATTTCTGCTCATTTTTTAATCAGATTGTTTGTGCTTTTAAATGCCGAGTTATTTATGTATTGGATGATTTTTTTTTTCTTTTCTCATTTGACTTTTTAATCCATTTGTAGTTTATCTTGGCGCACGGGGTAAGTGGCCCATAGGTTGGCCATTTTCTTCCGGCTGATTTGAGGTGCCTTCTCTCTCCCTGTCTCTTATACACATCTTGTATATNTCTTCAGAAAACTAAAAACAGAATTACCACGTGAACCAGCAATCCCACTCCTGGGCGTATATATCAAGACAGCACATCAAAGATGCGTGCACCCCTGTGTTCATAGCAGCGCTATTTACAATAGCCAAGACATGTGAACAACCTAAATGTCCACCGAGAGATGAAGGGATGAAGAAGATGTGGTGTGGATGCAACTAGAGTTTATCATGCTAAGAGAAGCACGTCAGAGTGAGAAAGACAAGTGCCATGTTATCCTATCACTTACACGTGGAATCTAAACTACAACAAGCAGAGTTACGGACGTAGAGAAGAGACTTGTGATTCTCAAGGGGGTTGGGGTTGGGGGAGGGATAGACGGACAGGTTGGGGTTAGCAGATGTAGGATGGATAAACCACAAGGGCCTACTGTAGAGCGCAGGGAGCTACGTTCCATATCCTACGATAAACCATAATGGAAAAGAATGTACAAATGAATGTGTGTATGTGTATAACCGAATGACTTGGCTGTACAGCAGTAATTAACACATCACTGTCAATCAACTCTACTTCAATAAGGAAACACACATGTACACATCCGTGTGCTGTGTCTCACAGAGGAAATGAAAGTCTAATTTTACTGTATGAGGGAGGTGGGGCGATACTGTGAGCGAACTTTGCTTTCATCTATCAGAGCAAGAAATTCTGTCTGAACGAGACACAACAAGGATGGCAGCGCCTCCCGACTCACCGTTTTGTGAACGTCTGTATTTACGTGGGCATTTCATGCAGCTGAATTTTTAAAAATCCACTTTTTGATAGAAATCAAAACAGTGAAAAGACCTTTCCCATTCTACAGTTGTAAGGAATCCTTCCATGTTTTCTTCTGACCCTTCGATGATTTGTTTCACGCACATGAGTTCATGTAATTCCATAAAGACCCTGTTTTCCTTTTTTCCCTTCTCCCCGACTCTCTCCCCACCGGTAGCCACCAGCTTGTTCTCTGTTGTCTGTGAGTGGTTTCTTTTTGGATTTTCTTACTAGATTCTTTTATCTATTTAGATTGTTCTGTTTTTTAGATTCCACAAGCACGTGAGATCATGCAGTATTTGTCTTTCTCTGTCTGACTTATTCCACGCGATGCCCTCTAGCTCCATCCATGCTGCTGCCAATGGCAACAGTCCGTTCTCTTTTTGTGGCTGAGGAGTATTGCATTGTATATATGTATGGCCACCACATCATTCATGGACGTGAGTGAACGTCCATTCATCCGCTGATGGACATTGAGGTTTCTTCCACATCTTGTCTATTGTGAACAGTACCGGTGTGAACATTGGAGGGCATGTGTTTTTTCAAACCAGTAGTTTTGCTAGTCTTCAATATGTGCCCAAGTGTGGGATTGTTGGGACATATGGTGGTTCTGTGTTTGGTTTTTTGAGAAACCTCCATATTGTTTTCCATTCTGGCTTCATGCGTTTGCATTCTCACCAACAGCGCATGAGGGTTCCCTTTTCCCCACACCCTTACCAACCTGCTATTCATGTTCTTTTTGATGAGGGGCATGCTGACAGGTGTGGGGCGATTTCTCACTGTACTTGTGATTTGCATTTCTCCGCTGATTAGCAATGTTGAGCATCTTTTCGTGTGCAGGTCCTCTTTGGAAAAATGTCTATTCATTTCTGCTCATTTTTTAATCAGATTGTTTGTGCTTTTAAATGCCGAGTTATTTATGTATTGGATGATTTTTTTTTATTTTCTCATTTGACTTTTTAATCCATTTGTAGTTTATCTTGGCGCACGGGGTAAGTGGCCCATAGGTTGGCCATTTTCTTCCGGCTGATTTGAGGTGCCTTCTCTCTCCTGTCCTACAGTCCTACACGTGCCCTGAGTCTATCTGGACCGCCTGTAACTGCGGCTTAGTCCAGTCTCTTTCATTTCTAGTCTCACACTGTTTTAATAAGCAATGTGTTATAATATGTTTTAATATCTGCCAGGAGAATCTCTCTCTTTATTCCTCTTCTTTTTCAGAGTTTTCCTGGCTATCTTTTTAATTTCTTCACATGAATTTTAATCGCCTTGTCTTGTCAAAGGAAGAGAAGCTGTGTTTTCATTGGCGTCAAGTTAACCTTTTAAATTAGCAAAGGGAGCACTGGCCTCTAGATTTTGGCTTGCTTTTCCAATTGTCTTCTTTTGTGTTCATCAATAGTTTAAAAAGTTATTTTTTTCATGTAGAGCTTTAAAATTCTTATAATGCTTCATGCCTAGTATTTTATCTTTTTAAAAAAGTACCTGAAAATCATTTTTTTCCTTCCAATGCAACTTTGGGTGTGCAAGTATGTGTGTGTGTATGAAAGATATATATATATATTTCTTAAATGTAACTCTGTTCTCTTGCTCTTTATGGCTCGTAATTGCTTTTTAACAAATCATGGGGAAATTTTCAGAATCAAAGAAAGTTTTCTGCACATAAGACTTTCTCTCCTTTTCAATTTTTATACTTCTAATTTCTTTTCCAATTGCATTTGCCAGTAATTCTGGAGCAAATCCATAGCAATAGAGATAATGATTACTGCCTACATCGGTGGGGAGAGAACACCTTTTGAGTTTCCTTGTGAAGACTGAGCCTGGCTGAGATGGATATATTATGTCATATTGGGAACATTTCCATCCATTCTTATTTTATCAAATTTTGTCAAATGCTTTTCCAACTATGGAAACAATCATTCAATTCTTCGGCAGTCCAATTACTATGACTGAGTAAGTATATTAGCACATTTCCTAGTATTGTGTTAGCTGTGGTCTTAATGCAGTATTCTTTAATGTGCTTCTAAATTCAGTTTGCGTCTATTTTGTTTTGAATTTTCCCTGTGGTATTTACAAGAGATAGCTATCTGAAGCTTTCATCAAGTTTTGGAGTCAGTGTTACACTTGCTTTATGAGAATAATTGGAAAGTTTTCTGTCTTGTTCGGAGAGAGTTGTCAACAGTACCGGGAGGAAAGGCTCAGGACTGTTTTATTGTGAGAGAGGACAGGGAAGCCTAGCATGCTGCAGTCCATGGGGGGCCACAAAGAGTTGGACGTGGCTTAACAGCTGAACAACATACAGGCTTGGTCCTTTTTCAAGGTGGAGGGGTATTCATAAAATTTGCTTTTAAGAGGTATGCCACAGCAAACATCCTTTCATATCTACCTTTGTGCACTTGAGTGTATTTTTAGGTTAGACTGATTCCTAGATGTATAATCGTCAGAAAAATGTATTAAGCTTAAGGTTTGATTAGTAGGTCCACATCGTCGCCACCTGGACCAATTTATGCTCCCATCAACAATCAGTGATCCTGGGTGCTGCCAGCCTTGCTCTTCTTTGCCAATTTGGTAGAAAACAAAAGCAAAAGCCCTTATTTCAATTTCCATTGTTTTAACTAACAGTGAGGTTGGACATTTTTCATATTTGTACTTGGTTATTGGATGGCTTTTTCTTTGCATTGCCTGCTCATGTGTTTCCTACATTTTCCAATAGATTTTCCTTCTTTTTCTCATTGATTTTTAAGAGCTCTTTANGTTTTAACTAACAGTGAGGTTGGACACTTTTCATATTTGTACTTGGTTATTGGATGGCTTTTTCTTTGCATTGCCTGCTCATGTGTTTCCTACATTTTCCAATAGATTTTCCTTCTTTTTCTCATTGATTTTTAAGAGCTCTTTATATATGAGAGATCCTTAAACCCTCTCAGGGCTTATGTTATCCTAGGTCAGCCATCAGTCTTCCTGGTGAATGGACTTTGTTATAAAAATTATGTAGTTGACTCGTCAGCATCTAAGTTTATTCTTCTGGGCAGAGGCCAGACTGCGGGTGATTCAGCCTTGGGTCATGCAGAGAACTTGAACTTGTTGATTGAACATCCAGAACTAACTTGAGGAACTTGACTCAACTCTTCTGTGTCCAGTTCCAACAAGCTCTTACAGAACTGGAAAAAAATCCAAAAAAAAAAAAAAATCACGCACAAAAGCACCAGCCGCAAGAGAACTCCCATTGATCGGAAACATGCCACAGATACACGTAATCCTGGTCATCAAAATTCATTTCCTGAATACGGTCAGAGGAAGCATGGGTCTGTCCCGGGTTCTTTATTCCAAGAAGTGGAAGGAGCCATGAGCAAATTTTGAAAGTCAAAATTCAGCAGGTTTTTCTATCGAGTTCTGTTTACCGATGGATGCGCTGTAGATTTTCTGGAGGAAAACATAAACACATGATTGAGATGCAAAAGAATGTTCATGACGTTGCCTGTTGGCTTTCTCCCCAGGGTGTGGCTAGGAATCCTAAGGGGTGCCAGCTCCTGGCTGATAACCACCGGGGGTGGGGTGAACAGGGAGCCATCTGATGTGGGAGCTGCTGTAAACAGTTGGATGTGGTTTGCAAATAGCATTTAAGACAAAGCAAGCCACTGGACCACCACTGGTCCAGACTCATCTCTTCGGAAGTCACTTCTTTCGCTTTAAACTTCAGTCCCGGTAGGAAGGGGTGTAATGGCAAGTCAAAAGGTGAGTGGAAAGTGTCAGGTACTGACTGCTGTGTGAGGAGAGCATGGCTTTGCTTCCGAGGACAGGTGTTCCTTTATATTCCAGACATTGACCCTGGCAGGGGCACATCTGAGGCTCCAGGAGACAAAGGTGATGAGGAAAAGGCAAGCATTCGTTATCTGCTGTGGGCTACCTGGGGACGCCTGTGACGAACTCTCTCATATTGCCCCAGGATGAGACAGATGCTGTGGGCGGGCACTCCAGTTTGGATGAGGAATGTGAGGTGGAAGGGAGCGTCGGCCCTCCCGGGGCTGTGCGTCTGGGCGGTCTGAGTCCAAACCCGCGTTCTCTGCCACACACCTCCCAGGCCCATCCCTGGGCACGCCCTCCAAAGCCCCAGGACTGTGATGCCATGAGAACATGTGGTGACGGCTCAGGGCACCTGCTGGGATGAGGCCTGGTTCTGATGGGCCCAGAGACACTGGCTGAGCCTGCTGTGGCGTGTCAGGGAAGACAGTGGGTCCTGAAGAGTGAGCTGGATTTACCAGAAAGGGCAGGAGGTTGGTGGGAGGAGGGGGGCTCTTCCTGGATGGGCCATGCTGAGGGATGGAGCAGAGCCGCTGAGGATGTCTGGGGGCAGGGGGGACCCTGGCTCTGATGGAGCTGGCCTCAGCGCAGACCCTGCAGGGCCTTCGCCGCCTCACGGCATGTGGGATCTTCCTGGACCAGGGATCAAACTTGTCTCCTCTGGGTTGGCAGGTGGATTCCCCGGACCACCAGGGACGTTCAGGAGCGTTATTTTTTAAGGCTAAGCACTGACGTCNCACGGCATGTGGGATCTTCCTGGACCAGGGATCAAACTTGTCTCCTCTGGGTTGGCAGGTGGATTCCCCGGACCACCAGGGACGTTCAGGAGCGTTATTTTTTAAGGCTAAGCACTGACGTCATGATCGTCCGAGTGTTTGCTGGGCCTGTCTCCCTGATCGTTGTAAAGGGAGTCTGGTCAGTATGAGGGTGAGGAAGCGTGCGCTGCATGTGTCTCCGTGGGGTTATCTGTCTGACACTTTGGTCTCTGCCTTGTTCACCATCATCATTTTATCTTTACGTGTTTGTGCTGAAATTTCAAGATGTTCAGTGCATGACTCAGAAGAAGCAGACTTTACATGAGATGTGGCAGCATGAGTTGCTGGGAGATGGGCTAGCTAGTCGGCACAGACAGATAGAAGCCAGAGATCATTCTTTCTGAAGTTCTATGGAAACATACAAATGTGTGATGCCGCAGAAAACAGAGAGAGGAAAGCCTCATGGCAAGACTGGGGGGAACCTGATGAAAATCCACGCCCGTGGAAGAGAGAGATGGTGTCCTGGGCAAGAACCTGCCAAAGAAACTGGGAGTCAGGTTGGGAACCGAGCAACATCNCAGAGAGAGGAAAGCCTCATGGCAAGACTGGGGGGAACCTGATGAAAATCCACGCCCGTGGAAGAGAGAGATGGTGTCCTGGGCAAGAACCTGCCAAAGAAACTGGGAGTCAGGTTGGGAGCCGAGCAACATCTGCTTTCCTGTTGGGATCTCAGTAAAGCAACCCAACAAACATGACTGATTGGCCTGCTCATTTACAAGCGTAGCACCTGAACAGATCTTGCCTTGCTCAGAGTTTTTAAAAGCAAGAAAACAAGCTGAAAAGAGCAAGCTTAACCTTGCACAACCCTATAACACTGCCATGTCTGATTCTAGGCGATTATAGTGTTAAACTGAGCATATATTATATATACCAGACAGAAACAAGATAAATGACCAGAAACTCATGTACTTGATCACAGAATAAGGCAACAGTTTTAAGACTGAATAGCTTGGTTATAATAATAAATGTAAATGTAATATATTTTTATTCATAAGATTGTAAACTTGGATAAAATAATTGAAACATGTGCCACTCCTATGAAATGCACTTAAAAATAGTTTTCAAGAGGTAGAAAGTAAGTGTGTAGACACACTAAGTGAATGCAAATGAAGAAGAAAGCATGTATCACAATGATAAAACTGGCCCCGGCAAAGTCCAACGGCAAAGGCATAAGCAGGTCGAAGAAGGGGATCACCATTCGAAAAATGATACAACTCACAGTAAAGGCAGACTGACCCGAGCCTTCTGGGGATCGATAACTACTCCCCGAAATATACAATGTGAAATCGTTAGAACTATACAGAGAAATGGACAGAAATCCACCAAGGCTCACCATCTTTTTTTTTTTCATACTTGAATCCCCCCAGAACTCTAAAAAGCAAAAACTGCTTCATAAACCTGAGGCCAAAGAGACGGAAAAACTGGACCTGAGCCCACGTGACTCCTGTAGAGTTTCCTCTCACTCACTGGGAATATTTGTGTCTGTCACAGAAGAAATAGTACTGAGGCAATCTCTTGGGGTTTTGCATAAAATTCTCTGGTGGCCCAGATGATAAATAATCTGCCTACAATGCAGGAGGCCTGGGTTTGATCCCTGGGTTGGGAAAATTCCCCCAGAGGATGAAGTGGCCACTCACTCCAATATTCTTGCCTGGAAGATTCCATGGACAGAGGAGCCTGGTGGGTTAGAAAGCATTGGACATGACTGAGTGACTAACACTTTCCCTTTTTTTCCACCAGGAATTATCTTTCTAAAAACTAAAAAATTCTGCATCTTTGCCCACTCTAATGAATTTGGATAAATGTTTGTGAACCTATGATAAGGAGATTCATGAAATAGGCAAAAAATAAAGCATATGATATAATTGTATATAATGAAATCTTCTAGATACGTGTGTGTGATAGATATATAAGTAGATATAAAATACAAATAGAGAAAACAAATATTTTCTGATGCTTTCATCATGTTTGCCTAAATCATTTGCTGTGATTACAAAGCTAGAAAGCTAGAAATTTATAATCCAGCTATAGGGTTTTAGAAAACACTCGTCTAAATTAGGACAAAACAGAAGTAAAAATTGAAATCACAGCCATGCTGACATTTATGGGATGTGGTCAAGATTGCTTTTAGGGACAGATTAAACCTTTTTGTCAATAAGCTGTAATAAAGAGAAAAATAAGAATGAGAATGGGGAGTGGCCCCAGAGGTGGGGATAATTCACCCAGTTCCAGAGAAGGCGATGTGACCCTCGCTGCTGATATATCCGTCGTGTTTACTGGGAACTTATGATGCGTCCACTGTTGCCTAGAAAAGTGCAAATGGCACAGTGGCAGGGTTAAGAAAAGCCTGACAACCGGAAAAGACAAACACCCAGGGGAGGAACTGAAAAGCCCTCAAAGAAATGTCTCCCCCCACGGGTGTGGCCCTTAAACCCTCGTGGTCACCCCTGTCCAGCGCAGACTGTTTTCACTAATTAAAAAAAAAAAAGACAAAAATTCTCTCTATTTGCACAAAACTACACGCATACCTAAATTCTCAACATAGTTTCAGGAATTCATCAGATAAGATTCCAGAAGAAAAAAGGGCGAGCGGAGTCCAGCTGAGCTTTTTCCTTTTGTTACGTTTGGCCTCGCGGGGTCTGCGTGTCAGCACGCAGCCTCCTTCTGCTGGTGGTGTGCAGGTGCCCCTTGCTGCAGAGCGTGGGCTCCAGAACACATGGGCTCAGTGGTGCCATGTGGCGGCATGTTACCCGCGGCGAGTCAGACCTTAGCTCCCTGACCAGGTGTGGAACCCGTATCCCCCGCATTGGAAGGTGGATTCTTAACCACAGGACCACCAGGAAATTCCCCAGGTCCACCCGACTTTAAAAGCATATAGCCGAACCAGGCAGGTTTATTTAAAGAAAGGAAGACGAGCTTAGATGTTTAAATCTACGTACATATTTCTCTACATTGAATAAAAAGGAAGAAAAGTCACTATAATCATCCAGATAATTTCCAGCGCCTACTTTTACACTCAGTGACTAACCACTACACGCATTTCTACGTAAGTCCTGAACAGGCCAGAATGTCCCGTTGTCGCTGCTGCCCTTCAATATTTTTCCAAAAGTCCTTGCAGAAGTGTAGTTTTGGTAAGAATAAAATAAAATACACACATTTTGTATAATCTGGTTGTCTATCTACAAATCCTAAAATATTCATGATCAGTGAATGTACAAGAATTTGGAAGGTGGCTGGTTAAAACACTAATTATACAAAAGAACTCAAAAAAACCAGTAGCTATCTTGCATACAGACAACAGGCAGGTAGGAAANCTATCTACAAATCCTAAAATATTCATGATCAGTGAATGTACAAGAATTTGGAAGGTGGCTGGTTAAAAAACTAATTATACAAAAGAACTCAAAAAAACCAGTAGCTATCTTGCATACAGACAACAGGCAGATAGGAAATATAAAACCAATGAAAGACTTATCCACATAATGGCAACCCAATTTGTAAAATCTTGAGTAATAAGCAAGGAACCTGCAGGAAGAACACCATAAAACAGGAAAAATTTAGAACTTGACTGAGGAACATAAAAGAAGATTTGAGTAGCAGAGACTACTTTTCTATTAATAGGTTACCTATGGCTTTAAAGATACCAATTCTCTCCTCCAAATAATCTATGTGTTTAAAGTGCAGTGAAGTCGCTCAGTTGTGTCCAACTCTTTGTGACCCCGTGGACTGTAGCCTACCAGGCTCCTCTTTCCATGGGATTTCCCAGGTAATAGTCCTGGAGTGGATTGCCATTTCTTTCTCCAGGGGATCTTCCCAACCCAGGGATCGAACCTGGGTCTCTCGCATTGTAGACAGACGCTTTACTGTCTGCACCACCAGGGAAGAACACAATTCAAATAAAATCCCAATCACGATGGTGTGATCACTCATCTAGAGCCAGACATCTTGGAATGTGAAGTCAAGCGGGCCTTAGAAAGCATCAGTATGAACAAAGCTAGTGGAGGTGATGGCATTCCAGTTGAGCCATTTCAAATCCTGAAAGATGATGCTGTGAAAGTGCTGCACTCAATATGCCAGCAAATTTGGAAAACTCAGCAGTGGCCACAGAACTGGAAAAGGTCAGTTTTCATTCCAATCCCAGAGAAAGGCAATGCCAAAGAATGCTCAAACTACCGCACAATTGCACTCATCTCACATGCTAGTAAAGTCATGCTCAAAATTCTCCAAGCCAGGCTTCAGCAATACGTGAACCGTGAACTCCCTGATGTTCAAGCTGCTTTTAGAAAAGGCAGAGGAACCAGAGATCAAATTGCCAACATCCGCTGGATCATGGAAAAAGCAAGAGAGTTCCAGAAAAACATCTACTTCTGCTTTATTGACTATGCCAAAGCCTTTGACTGTGTGGATCACAATAAACTGTGGAAAATTCTTCAAGAGATGGGAATACCAGACCACCTGACCTGCCTCTTGAGAAATCTGTATGCAGGTCAGGAAGCAACAGTTAGAACTGGACATGGAACAACAGACTGGTTCCAAATAGGAAAAGGAGTA
>SJYW01053546.1:366036-381464 GCA_006410735.1 Raphicerus campestris | reverse complement strand
TGCTTTGCAAGTCGAGGTTGGATTCAGGCTGCTTCCAGATCGGTCTCTCCGCAGATCTCTTCCTCTTGAGGCCAGTCGTGATCCAGACAGGGTGGGCAGCAGGTCTCGGCAGGGGACAGACTCAGGGCGCCCTGAGCAGCCACAGGGCTGCCCACCACCCACCACTGGAAACCCTCTGAGTCTGGCATTGGAAACCTCCCCCACCCCCATAGTATCCTACTTGCTCTGCACCATGGGGACCAGCAGAGCAAGGGAAGGGCCAAGCTCAGAATGCCCAGGCTGCCTGACACCAGCCCAAGATGAGGGGCTGGAGAGTGAGTCACTGGAGGGCTCCTGGAGTCTCTGGGCCCACCTGCTCCTCTCCTGATCCGGAAACGGAGGCTGAGATGGGACCGCCTCGCCTGGCCAGCCATCATCCCATCCTCCCAGTGTCCTCTGGACTCCCAGTCCCCACAGCTGGCCTGGGGCAGCCCGCTGGGGTGAAGGGGTTTTCTGTACAAATGCCAGCGATCTCTTCCACCTGCTGAAGGCCTGAAACCCAGGGTGAGCCGCCCCGTGGCCGTGTGAGTCAGCATCTTCCGCCCGCGGATGCCCTGGGCGTTCTCACACATTCCTTCCTTCTCCACACCGCCTCTGGCCTGAGTGATGCTGGAGTGCATCCCATGGACCTTGGAGAGCCCCGGGCAGTGAGGAAAGTGTCCTGGAGGAGGGCCTTGGAGCTCAGTGGGTGGAGAAAGAGAGACAGAGAGAGGAAGAGACACAGAGACAGAGAGACTGAGGAAGAGGGAGCTCTCGTGACTTCAGAGAACAAGGCGTGAAGCCGGTCCCCGTCGGGCGTGTCTGCCGTCCCCACCTCCAGCTCCCCGGGGTGGGGGGTGTAGACGGGTGTAAGGGCGGTCCCTGCCCTCAGGTGGCTACCCATCTGGCTGAGGTCAGGTAAAAACACACAGTGGTGACCCTTCCACAGCAAGCCCTCGAGGAAACGCCCCAGACAAGCACAGCCAGGAGCTCGGGAGAGAGGAAGGGCCCTGGCTGGCGAGGAGGCCGTCCTTGCCGCTCCATCGGGGACCGTGGGTCTGACCCTGGATGGCCTCAGTGGTGATCCGAGGGGCTATTGGCCTGGGGTAGGGGTGGATGCAGGTGGTAAGGCTGACTCATGCGGGCACTGAGGGATGAGCAAGCATGGGGGCCAAGTGGTGGGAGGGAAGAAGGCAGGCTTCGGCCGGGCAGGAGGAGGTGGCAGCCAGGCCAGGGAGGCCTGTGGGCAGAGCCGGGATGGCTGGGCCCTGCGCTCACGCGGGTGTGGGTGGAAGCGCAGGTCAGGATGGTGCTTCCCTTTGGCCGTGTGCTTCACGACCTCTGAACACGCTTGCCATCACAGCCTCTGTGGCCCCCCAAGCCCTGAGGAGGTCTGGGCTGCTGGGGAGGAAATTGGTCCCCAAAGGACGCAGGAGATGGAGGTCTCAGGCTCCCTGGGAACTGAGCTGGGCCCAGATCAGCTCAGGGAGTTCTCTCTGCTTGGCTGGGAAACCCCCAGACTCATGTCCGTGGAATTTCAGTCACGATCAGCTAAGACTTTCCGATCAGTTTTCCTAGCCTACGGATTTCCAAGACGCTTTGCCTCTTGCCAAGAGCAACAAAGTCCAGGGACTTTGTTTCCAGTGCGTACAATCTCCCCAGGGTGCCCAGAGATCTTCCCATCCATCACCCCACCCAGGCCTGCTGGGGGCCCATCCCGTGAACTCAGCTCCCCCCAACCCTGCCACAACTCGAGCAGCTGTCGCTGAATTCCAAAGCCAACCGGAAACGTTCGGATCATCTTTTGCCTTCCTCCCAGCACAGATGCCAGCACGTATGGGGACCTAGAGCTTTGCTGTCTGGCCCTAGTGACAAAGAGCTGGCTGATGGCCTGGTGAGAACAAGAGTGCCCACAGAGGAAACACACAATGCCAACCGCCGCGTGAAGTCAGAGCCTCCCCGGTAGCGCTCTGGGGCCAAAGCGGGAGAAATGTGGTATCGGTGGATAAGGCCTCCCTTGGCTGGGGGCCATCTGCTGTTTAGGCACGGCCCCTCTGGTCTGGGTTCTTTAGAAGTAAGCAGTCTTTCCATGTAAGGGGTGGAGCCCTCAAGAGCCTCAGAGTGGGCCACACCTTGGGGCAAGAAGTAGGAGAAAGAAGAAATCAGTCAAAGCTGGGTGCTGATGGCTGGGGTCTCCCCAATTCCCGGTCACCCTTGGGAGCCACAGGGCTGACAGATGTCCACTCTGTTAGGACAGAGAGGCTGGAGAGCAAATGGGACAATCAACTGTGCTCATATTGTGTCCTGGTCTCCACTGACCTTGATCTCAAACTCAGACTCCAAAGGCCCTTGATGGTCTGGGTTTTCAACCTCCCCCCAGCTCCACTCCCACCCCTGAACTCTGGCTCCAGCAAATTTCCAGTCCCTGAATGAGCAATGAGGCTGACTTTATTTTTGGAGAGGGGCTCCAAAATCACAGCAGATGGTGATTGCAGCCATGAAATTAAAAGACGCTTACTCCTTGGAAGGAAAGTTATGAGCAGCCTAGATAGCATATTGGAAAGCAGAGACATTACTTTGCCAACAAAGGTCTGTCTAGTCAAGGCTGTGGTTTTTCCAGTGGTCATGTATGGATGTGAGAGTTGGACTGTGAAGAAAGCTGAGCACTGAAGAATTGATGCTTTTGAACTGTGGTGTTGGAGAAGACTTTTGAGAGTCCCTTGGACAGCAAGGATATCCACCCAGTCCATCCTAAAGGAAATCAGTCCTGAATATTCATTGGAAAGACTGATGCTGAAGCTGAAACTCCAATACTTTGGCCATTTGATGTAAAGAACTGACTTATTGGAAAAGACACTGATGCTGGGAAAGACTGAGGGCAGGGGGAGAAGAAGACGACAGAGGATGAGATGGTTGGATGGCATCACCGACTCAATGGACATGAGTTTGGGTAAACTCTGGGGGTTGGTGATGGACAGGGAGGCCTGGCGTGGTGCGGTTCATGGGGTCGTAGAGTTGGATACAACTGAACGACTGGACTGGAGTAAACTGAAGGAGCAAGGCCTCTTTGCTTCCTTGTCTCTTTCACGCCAGGTCCTCTTTTGAATTCCATTGCTCCCTTTACGACTAGACTGAGTCCTACTTTCAAAGAATCTCCCCAGCTGTTGCCTCCTCCAGGAAGCTCACCCTGATCCTCCTTGGGCATAGTCTGGGTCACTCTCAGTGCTGTGGCATTCCGATGTCTCCCCGATTAGACTTCCCACACTCTTCTGTGCTTGTCTTCCCTCCTTGGCCTTTCCCACATGACCTGATTGCAGTGGAACAGAGAACTGGGCACCTCGGGCATGGCTGACCTATACTAAGCTATTTCTAAACAATTGATTAATTAGTTAAACCTGATCATGCTGGGTCTTCATTGCTGTGCACAGACTTTCTCTAGTTTTGAGGAGCGGGGCTGCTCTTTAGCTGCAGTGCCCTGGCTTCTCTTGCTGGGGAGCACAGGCCCCAGGGCATGTGGCGCACGGGCCTAGTTGTATCTCAGCATGTGGAGTCCTCCTGGACCAGGGATCGGATCTGTGCCTCCTGCCTGGGCAGGTGGACTCCTATCTACTGCTCCCCCAGGCAAGTCTTAACCAGCGCTTCACCAGGTTCTTAACCAGTGTGCCACCAGGAAAGTCCCTGGGCGCTTTTCTTGAGATGATCCAAGTCGTCAGAGCCCCTTGAGGGTTCCTGGCATGGACTCGACCATGGTTCCTGTGCCTGGAGCTACATGCATGTACACACACATGCACACACACACGTGCACTCTATGCAGTTTCAGGAGGAGAGGCTATCAGGCCATGCACTAGGGAGACAGAGGAGAGCAGGCGTGAGGGCCCTGAGGTGGAGCCAGGCTTGGCATCTTGGGGGGCCTGGCCAGCAGGGAGGCAGTTGGAGAACAGGCTGGACTCAGGTGGGACGAGCTGGTCGATGGACCCAGACTTGGAGAATGTGCGGATGTGGTGGGGATGTGGCAGGCATTCTGGGTGCCCCCCGGGTGCCCTTTAAGGGTGGAGACACTCACCCCGAGTGGCTGAGAGTCTTGCCTGCCAGTGGTTCGTGGCTCCCTACCATCCGTGCTGTTGGAATCCACCTCACCTAGGAACTCACGTGACCCCCTCCAATCAAAGAGCGTGTGTGTGTGTGAGCTAAGTGGGTTCAGTCGGGTCAGACTCCTTGCGACCCCATGGACTGTAGCCCGCCAGGCCCCTCTGCCCACGGGACTCTCCAGGCAAGAACACTGGAGTGGGTTGCCATTTCCTCCTCTAGGGGATCTTCCCGACCCAGAGATGGAACCCGCATCTCATATCTCCTGCATTGGCAGGTGGATTCTTTACCATGAGCGCCACCTGGCAGACCCCCAGTCAAGGGGCAGTACATGCCAATGACTGATGCTCGGGGTTTCCAAAGGCAGGCCCCAGCCTCAGAAAGAGACACCGTGGCGATGTGGTTTGTGCGGACCATCCCCAGGCCCTGGGCCACAGCTAGACTGGCTGAAACCACCTTCTCCCTCAGCCCTTCCCTGATCATCCCAGCTCCCCTTCTCCCTCCCTCTCAGGCTTCAACAAAGCACCTGCCTCAGGCTCCGCATCCAGAGGATCAGCCTCATGCAGGTTATGCGTGCCTTGTGTTGCCAGGAGGAGACTCAGCTGATGGAGCCCTCATGGCACTTCAAGCAGCTCACTGCCAACCTCCCAACCGGACAGCCCCAAGGGCACCCAGGCAAGGAACGTTTTCAAAATGGGCACAACATACACGTCCATCAGCGGAAGAATGGACGGACGGTGTGTAATGCTCCACACAGGGAAGGGCTGTCCAGTAGCTATGGAAACGTGTGGCCGCACGGATGAACATGGTGATAAGTGAGAGAAGCCAGCTGCCAGAGACCATAGCCCTGCGATTCTATTCGTATGAAATCTACAGAAGAGATAGATCTGCACAGACAGTAGATTAGCTGGGCAGGTACTGGGGGAGGAGAATGAAAGGAATTAACCCTAACTGGGCATGAGAAATCTGGCAGGAACAACAGAGACGCCCTGAAGCTGATTTATGGGGATGACTGCACAAGTGGGTACATTCACTTGATATTAAGCATCTTTGAATTGTACACTTGAAATCAGTGAATTAGATAATACATAGATCAAATGTGGGCTTCCCTGGTGACTCAGACGGTAAAGAATCCGCCTGCAGTGTAGGAGACCTGGGTTTGATCCCTGGGTCGGGAAGATCCCCTGGAGGAAGGCATGACTACCCACTCCAGTATTCTTGCCTAGAATCCCATGGACAGAGGAGCCTGGTGGGCTACAGTCCATAGGGTCGCAAAAAGTCAGACACAATTGAGCAACTAACACTCTCACTTTCTGTTATAAAACATACCCCGGTAAAGTTGTTTTCACTCTTGTCAGTGGATGTAGGATTTTCTGGATGTGAGTCTTTGGACCAGACCGCCGATGTCCCCATATTCTCATTTTCTTCAGTAAGAGGCAGGTAAAATCCCTGGCAATGAATATCTGGTTTACAAAAGCATTGCGAGGTTTGGGAAATTACATGTGCAAAATAAAAGTTCCCCATTACTGGCTGTTTCTCTGGTTCAGGTCCAGGGCCCCGACTTTAGCCACAGCCACATTCTGCCCACGAGGACAGATCCCGGTGAGAACACGTTTTTGTCTTCTGTTTCTTTAAAAGATGATCTCACTCAGTATTTATTTCTCCAGCGCGGTGTTCCTCAGACCACCAGCATGAAAATCATATGGAAAGCTTGTTAGAAATGTAGATCCCCCCTTCCCCACCCAGACCTGGTGAATGAGAGCCACTGAGGTGGCCCCAGAATCTGCATTTTCGTAGCTCCCTGGGTGTTCACTGAAGTCTGACAGTGTTGACCACAGCCATGGGATTCCCAGGTTGCACAAACCTTTGGCCTCATCTTGCAAAATAAGCCTGGGGAGGCTGAGTGTGGGAATGACCCTCCACCGTCCACGTGTTCACTGAAAGAGTGAGTCCGTTATCCGAGGAACACCCACCCATGGAAAATATTTTGCAAGCCCTCTGCCGGTGTGTGTGATGGAAAGTATCACAAGTCAGATGCTTTGCAAGGACAGACAGATGCTATTTCAGACAACCCTGGAGGACCTGTCTGCTGGACGCCAGAGTGGGTGGGCTCCAGGGGCCCGGGGCCTCCAGCCAGGCCAGGAGTGCTAACCCAGAAGGAAACCAGGAATGCAGAGGACACGTGGCTCCTGTCACCCTGACCCCGCAGCCCAAGGGGGATGACAGGTCATCAAAGAGGCAAGCCTGTGCTGGGCTCTGGCCAGCAGCACGGCACGCGCTGAGCAGGCACCAGCACTGTATGTCAGTCCCCATCTCCTTTCCGTCCTCCCCACCCTCATCGTGCAGCAGACAGTAACAGGACACTGCAAAGCAGCTATCCCCAGTAAATTTTTAAAAGTCCCAGATATGCAGAAGAGGACGGTATTTTCAAAAGCAGGCTGCTTATGTTCTTATGTGTTCTTATGAACCCATATGTTCTTCTATGTTCTTACCTGTTCTCATTTTAAAAACATCTGTGGGCGTTTGGGTTTTATTGCTTATTATTTAATTTTTTGTTGCTTTCTTTCGTTTAGTACGTTTTCTGCCAACCGACCTCACTAGGGAAATTTAAAATAGGGGATCTTTCTCAAAGTGCCTTGTATTACGCAGAGTATCAGAGCAGCTATAATCTTAACTTAATGTTGGAACTACTTGGCAACGTGTCAGGACATAATCACCAGTTATCACGGCAACATGAGAAAATAAAACTTATTATTAAACAATTGCACAGAGAGCTTGCTAGAGATGTGGGCTTCTGCACCGCGTGCTAGTTAGGTGCTGTGCAGTCCTCTGGCCCCTAACCAGGTGGCTTCAACCGTCAGAAGTGGATTCTCTCACAGTTCTGAAGGACAGAGGTCGAACTCAAGGTTGTCACAGGGCCTCGCCCTGCTCTGAGGCCCCAGGAGAGGGTCCTGCCTTGCTTCTCCCGGCCTCCAGTGCTGCCAGCAACCCCTGGCTTGTAGACGCCTCCCTCTGATTTCTGCCTCTGTCCTCACCTCCCAGACTTCCCTCTCTGTGCGTCCAAATTTCCTCCTTCTTGTATGGACGTGAGAGTTGGACCATGAAGAAGGCTGAACCACTGAAGAATTGATGCTTTTGAACTGCGGTGTTGGAGAAGACTCTTGAGAGTCCCTGGGACAGCAAGGAGATCAAATTAGTCCATCCTAAAGAAAATCAAGCCTGAATATTCACTGGAAGGACTGATGCTGAAGCTGAAACTCCAATCCTTTGGCCACCTGATGGGAAGAGCTGACTCACTGGAAAAGACCCTGATGCTGGGAAAGCTGAGGGCAGGAAGAGAAGAGGGCGACAGAGGATGAGACGGTTGGATGGCATAATCCATTCAACGGACATGAGTTTGAGCAAACTCCAGGAGACGGTGAAGGGCAGGGAAGCCTGGAGTGCTGCAGTTCATGGGGTCGCAGAGTTGGACACGACTGAGCGCCTGAACAGCAGGGACACCTGCCATTGGATTTAACGTCTGCCCTGATCCAGCGTGCTCTCACTTTAATTTGATTGCATCTCTAAGATTCTATTTCAGATAAGGTCACACCACAGGCCCCAAGGATTCGGATGGACTTCAACATAATTTTGGGGGAACACAATTCAACCCGCATCGGTTGGGGGGCTCATGCGTGTGTTCAGCATGCACCAGCAGGCGGTTGTAACATCCCTGAGCTCGCTGGCATTAGGCTGGCACTTGGCCGCTTTGCCATCAGCTCCCACTCAGGCCTTTGATCGCTCTAGTGGGTTCTCAGTCAAAGCTGGCAAGCTCTGCCCTATGGCGCTAGAAGCCACAGAGGCTTCGGCTTCCTTGGGGCTTCTAGAACTTGACAGGAGCAACATGGTTGATCTGTATGCTTAGGTTTTGTCCTCTGTCTTTGCATCAGAAAGTCCTGCTGAATGGGATCCTCTGGGGGATTATGCCCAGCACTGCAGAGACAACAGAAGAGGCTGGGCTTGTGAGGACTCCTGAAGACGAGACAGGTGCAGAGTGCACGCCGTCCAGCATCAGACACTGCGCTGTGCGCACGGATGCCGCCCCAGCTCATTGAAGGCAGTCCAGGAGGCTGGGGTGTTCAGGGGAGGCTCCCCGGAGGAGGAGTCCTTGAAGGAGACTCTGACAGAGAGGGAAACCCAAGAGAAAGGACTGTCTGATGGGAGAAGGCAGAAGGGTAGGGTCCACCCTGCAGGGTTCCAGATAGGGAGGCGGGAGGGCAAGTGTGTGCCTTNAGAGAGAGAGGTTAGGTCAGTATTATGGTCTACTACATAATTAATTTTTGTAAAAGACCAATGTGTATTTATAAAGTATGTACATTTTTCTGTTGTCAAGTATGATAGTTTATAAAATCCATCAGATAAACCTTTTAATTTACTCTTCAATATTTCTGTAGTCAACCGATTTTTTTCTTCTTGATTTCCTAGTATCTGAGCCACAGACAGTAAAATCTCTCCCTGTTTGGTAGATGTGTTGGTTTCTGCTTAAAATCCCGTTTTGTCTTGTATTTTGAAACTGTGTTACTAGGTGCTGTAAATTTTAGAATCATTATTTACTCTTGTGAATTAAACTTTTATCACCTCTGCTCCTTTTTATCTCTGTAATGCTTTTTGCTTTACAGTNTGGTTTCTGCTTAAAATCCCGTTTTGTCTTGTATTTTGAAACTGTGTTACTAGGTGCTGTAAATTTTAGAATCATTATTTACTCTTGTGAATTAAACTTTTATCACCTCTGCTCCTTTTTATCTCTGTAATGCTTTTTGCTTTACAGTCTATTAGGCTTGATATTAATATTGCTACATCATCTTTTCTGGGGGAGTATATATAGCCTGGTATATATTTCCATTTCTTTCTTTTCATTCTTCCCATGTCCTTACACTAGGGAGAATCTTTCCCAAATAGTATAATTAATATCTTTGTCTTCCTCCCAAATAAGGCAAGGATCTCAACTCACTTTCATTTTAATCACATCCTCCAGTTCATGTGCTATTACCATGCAGTGTTTCAGTTGTATTTAGCCCCCTTCCCAGTGTTAGATGGTGTTCTTTTTGTTTCATGGAGTCATGTAGACACGTGACAGCTGGACCATAAAGAAGACTGAATGCCGACGAGTTGATGCTTTTGAACCATGATGCTGGAGATGACTCTTGAGAGTAGGTTGGACTGCAAGGAGATCAGACCAGTATATCCTAACGGAAATCAGTCTTGAATATTCATTGAAAGGACTGATGTAGAAGCTGAAACTCCGATCCTTTGGCCACCTGATACGAAGAGCCAAGTCACTGGAAAAGACCCTGGTGCTGGGAGAGACTGAAGGCAAAAGGAGAAGAGTTGAAGGCAAAAGGAGAAGGGGGCGACAGAAATTGAGGTAGTTGGATGGCATCAGCTATCCGATGGACATGCACGTGGGCAAACTCCAGGAGGGACAGGGCGGCCCTGTGTGCTGCTGTTCATGGGGCTGCAAAGAGTCAGAGACTATTTGGTGACTGAAGAACAGCAATAACAATTCTTTCAATTTTATTCTTTTGTTTTCAAACTTAATGTTTTTGTTGTTCCATTAGCTTTCAATATAAATATTAGAACCAATTTATCTATATCTGCAAAAGTCATGCCAGGATTTTGCAATTTTGAAATTGCATTAAATCATAGATCAATTTGGAAGAACTGACACATCCGCTATGTGGACTTCCCATTCATGAGCATGTCATTTTTCTCTATTTATTTCAATTTTTTATAATTTCTTTCATCCCCATTTCACAGCTTTCAGTATATAGATGCAGTATATTTTGTTCGGTTTAAACCCAAGTAACTTTTTAGAGGGACTCCTAAGTGGCTCAGTGGTTAAAAAAAAAATCTGACTGCTAATGCCCAGAGATGCAGAAGACGTGGGTTCAATCCTTGGATCAGGAAGATCCCCTGGAGGAGGAAACGGCAGTCCATTCCAGTATTTTTGCCCGGGAAATCCCATGGACAGAGGAACCTGGTGGTCTACAGTCCACAGGGTTGCAAAGAGTCAAACATGACTGAACGATGAAGCATGCGCACATGCTCAACTTTTGGGGAGTGATTGCAAGTCACATAGTTTAAGCATTTTTAGTTTTCATTTGTGTACTGATGCTATGTAGAAATATGACTGACTTTTGTGGAGTGGCTTTGTATCTTACGACCTTGCTGAGCACATTTAATAGCTTCTGGAATTTGTTACTGTTGTCTTTATAGGTTTCTTGGGATTTTCCACGTAGATAATCATGTTGTCTGAGAATGGGGACAGTTCTATTAATTTTTTCCTTGTCAATCTGTATGCCTCATTTCTTTTTCTTGCCCATTGTACTGGCTAAGATTTCTCCTGTGATGTTGAATAGAAATGGTGAGAATAGATGTTTTTGCCTTGTTCACACCTTTGGGGGAGAATTTGGTTTGTTTCTCTCAATTGCATAGACTTCGCTTTCCCCACTGTCCTTTCTCAGGGTGGCTTGCTTTTGATCTGGGCTGATGAGAATGACGCCGGGTACGCAAGCCTGGGCAGACCCGCCTCAAAGCTGGTACAGTGTTTGGAGAGAAGAATGTGAGGAGAAGGGAAGTAACCATCTGACAGGACGTTTTCTCATGTGCCTCTTCAGACTCTCTCCATCACTTCCCCTCATCCTCCCTGGTGATTCTCAAACTCTAGGCATTAGTCTGTGGGACTCAGCTGTCTTGATGGCTCCCCAGTGGTACCCAAAATCCATGCCACACTTGGTAGGATTTGGGGAAAAGCCTGATGATGGGGGAAATTTTTATGTTTTTAATTTAAAAAATTATTTGCTTTGATCATTTGGCTCGGCTGCGTCTTCGCTGCTGCGAGGGGCCTTCTCTGGTTGCAGTGGCCAGGGGCCCCTCTCTCGCTGCGGGGACTTCCCACTGTGGTGGCTTCCCTTGTAACAGCACAAGGGCTTCAGGCGCACTGGCTTCAGTCACTGCAGCATGTGGACGCAGGAGCTACAGCTCCTGGGCTTTAGAGCACAGGCCAATGGCTGCAGCACACGGGCTTTGTTGCTCCATGCCACGTGGGATCTTCCTGGACCAGGGACTGAACCCACACCTTGTGTACTGGCAGCCGGATTCTTTACCACTGAGCTGCCTGGGCACACTGGGGGAAAGTTGAAATTTAGGAGACGTTCAAGTAACAAGAAATCAACCATTTTAAAGTGAACAATTCAACGACCCTTATACACCTGCAACGTTGGGTGACCTCCGCTGTCTTCATCAGCCTTGCAGGAACCAGATCTTCTGAGTAGATGCTCCTGAAGCTCTCCCACCCCCACCATGGGGTAGACTTTGAAGAGTGGGAGATAAGAGATGGGGAGTCGCTTCAAGCTGGGCGTCCTGCCCAGACCCCCAGTGTGTTTCTGCATCAGGCACCCCTTCCCGAGGCATCTTGCCTGGCTTCACACTCTTCCCCCTCACTCCCACCACCCTCACTTGTACCTCCTTCATCAAGGGTCAATAGCAGCGTCCTCCCTCCAGCTCTGCTTTCTAGAGTAAGGCTTCTCAGACTTTACCATGCAAAGGAGCTTCACAGGGATCTTATCTCAAAGCCTCTGGTTCGGTGGGTCCAGCACTCCTAACAAGGCCCCAGGTGATGCTGGTGCAGGACCTGGGCCACGACGACCCTGGTAGATGAGCCCAGGATGCAGTCCCCAGTGGATGGTGCTTGAGGTGGTCTAGCGATGCTGAGCAGTGGAGAGGATGCTACTTCATAGAGGACAATGTTGGGGTCTGCGCTGGTTTCTTGGGGCTGCTGTAATAAAGTTCCATGAAGCTGGATGTTTCATACAACAGAAATGTGTTATCTTGCAGGTCTGGAGACAGAAGCCCAAAATTAAGATGTCAGTGAGATTACTTCCTTCTGGAAGCTCTCGCCTCTCTCCTGGGTTCTGCCCCAGATCCTTGATGTTCCCTGGTTCGTAGCTGCATGCCTCCAATCTCTGCCTCTGTCTTCACGTGGCTTTCCCTTCATGTGTCTCCAAATTTCCTTCTCCTTATAAGAACACCAGACATTGCACTGGGGACCCCTGCTTATTCAGTAAGACTGCATCTTAACTTGATGTCCTTGGCGAAGATCCTATTTCCAAATGAGGTCCCATTCACAGGTCCTGGGGGTAAGGGATTCAACGACAATTTTTTAAGGGATGTAATTCAATCCCCTTCTTGGACCCAAGGTTATGCTGCCATTCTAGAGTGGAGCCAGGATGCAGACACATGGCAGTTGTCTTTTCCATCCCGCCGCTGCCGCTGCCACCGCCGCCACTGCTCTGGGGGGAAGCAGGAGCCTCAGGAGACGAGATGGAGACCCCCCCCCCAAATGAACGTGTGGAGGCAGAGACTGGGCACCCTGAGACAGTCAGTTGATTCTGCAACCCCAGCTGCGGCAAAGCATTTTATATTGTGGAAGCTGTCATCCCAGGGACACCCCATGGAACTAACCGTGTATTTTATTCCCAGTCTCTGGAGGTAGATAGAGAGAAAGCATCGTATCAGAACTAACTTAAAAATGCAAACCTCGGGTCTTCCCTGGTGATCAGGGGTCAAGAATCCACCTCCCGATGTGGGCGGCGTGAGTTCATTCCCTGGTCTGGGAGGATCCCACAAGCCACGGAGCAAATCAGCACCACCGCTACCGAGCCTACATNAGGGGTCAAGAATCCACCTCCCGATGCGGGCGGCGTGAGTTCATTCCCTGGTCTGGGAGGATCCCACAAGCCACGGAGCAAGTCAGCACCACAGCTACCGAGCCTACACACCCCGAGCCCGGGCCCTGCAACAAGAGAAGCCGCCAGAGCAGGAAGCCTGCTCACCCCGCGAAGAGGAGCCCCTGCCGGCCGCAACCAGAGGAGGAGGCCCACATGAAGCAGTGAGTACCCAGTGCAATCAGAGCTAAGCCAATAAATTAAAAAAATGCAAACCTCTATCAACTAGTTGACATCTCTCCATACAAACATTGATAATCAGGTAAGAATATTTTAAACCATGCTTAATAGAAAATCTGGTTTATAGCAGCTTGACAAAGTAGGAAATCAATTTTTTCTCACATAACAATGAGAATCCTAGCAGCTACCATTTACATAGCAATTACTCTACACGAGCACCCCAAGTGCTCTGTGTAGACGACCCAATTTAATTCTCACAACAGCCTGTGCATATATATTGCTATTATTATTACTACTTCTCCATGTTTAGACTAAGGATACTGAGAGTAAGTTTTGGGACCAAGTTCACAGAGATGGTAGGTGGTAGCACTCAGGTTTGGAGGAGATAGTCTGGCTGCGGTGAGTGCCCTAGTGCCACGGGGAAGGTCAAGGGCAAGACCTCCTGGAGCCAAGGCTGCGGGCACCCTCCCCGAGGCCATCGTGGCTCCTTTGCCTTCTTCCTCAGGGTCCTTGTGAATAGCTCCCCAGCTCCAGCATCCCGTGTGCTTCTTGGGCTGAGGAATGGAATGTGTTCTTGAAAGCCCTTTCTCGAAATCTCCACATAGTTCAGCTTCTCCTTATTGAGAATTGCATCACACATTCTCCTCCCCCCACCCCGCCCCCACCAGGTACCAAGAGATGGAACGTCCCTCTGCCCCTAGTGGTCCAGGGGTCCTCCTGAGAGGAGAGAAAAGGGGAACCATAGGCGGGACACTAGCAGCGTCTCTCTCCGTCAGGATGCGCTGGGATGCTGTTGTAATAAGCGAGTCCAAGATGGGAGTGGTCCCCAGCTGTGCCCATCCTGGAATGCAGGGCTCTCTGCCCCTCAGCTCTCCTGTCTCTGCTTCTGAAAGCAATGCATGGACCAGCCCCCCGTGATGAAGCACACACTGGCTCTTAAAGCCATCTCCTGGGATTTCCAGGGGTCACTTCTCTCTGGTTCCTTTGGTGGAAGCAGGTCATATGGCCACGCCTTACCTCAAGTGGTGGGGAAGGGCAGGGCCTCCACATGCTGGCAGCAAAGACGGCGGAAGTCACAGGGTTGCAAGTGTGGCCAGGGCCCCACGAGAGAGCTGGATTGGAGCTTGCTTCCAATGCGCTGATACGGTGGCTGCACGTCCAGGCCGGATTACCATGAGAACGAAACAAGGTAAGACTTCTCGTGTGGCTCAGTGGAAAAGAAGCCGCCTGCCAAGCAGGAGATGCAAATTCGATCCCTGGGCCAGGAAGATTCTCTGGAGAAGGAAATGGCAACCCACTCCACTTCTTTTGCCTAAAATAATCCTATGGACAGAGGAGCCTGGCGGGCTGCAGTCCATGGGGTCACAAGTGTCGGACGCAACTTAGTAACAACGACTACAACAATGAAGAGGAAACTCCCTGAAACCCACACTGGAGCTCCCGGCCCCCGGCTGTCTAGGAAGGCGCCCGTGCTCTGGGCCTTGGCTGCCACCTGCCCTTCGTCCTCCTTCAGCTCTTGCCGTGCCCCTCACTTGGCCCCCCTTGCAGGTCCCTAAGGAATCCAGGCACGATTCTGATTCAAGCTGTTGGTACTGGGGACCCTGGGAGCGGCTGTCTGCCGGGAGCAGTCTTCCACCTGAGCCGCATGGCTTCCCCTGTGCACTTCCTGAGAGAGGCCTTTCTGAGCCGCCGTGTGGACCATGGCAACCCCATCATGCTGGAGCCCTCCCTCGCTTCATCAGAGCCCTCATCTCATCGAGACTTTCTATTAGATGTTTGTTTATTTTTAAACCCATCTCCCTCAAAATCAGAGACCTGAACATTGGTGGCTCCTAGAACATTCTTGTGCTGGTTTGAATGGTGCTTGTCCCTGAATGCATGTCCTTCCCATAGCCTCAGAAGTTGACCCAATGGCAAATAGCGTGGTTGCAGATGTAACGAGTGAAGAAGAGGTCAAAGTGGAGGAGGGTGGGTCCTGAATTTAAATATGGCTTATGTCCCTATAAGAAAAGGAACATTTGCTCTCAAAAACACGGGGAAGAAGCAGTGTGACTGTGGAGGCACAGATCTGGGGAGACGCTGCCCCGAGTCAGTTAACACTGAAGATCACTAGCATTACGAGAAGCTAAGAGGCAAAGAAGAATCTTCTCCTGTGGCCTTCAGAGAGAGAGACTGGCCCTGCCAGTGCCTTGATTTCGATCCTTCTGGCTTCCAGAACTGTGAGAGAATACATTTGTTGCTTTAAGTAGTCCAGTTAGGGAAACTAATACATTTCTCAGTAAATATTGTTGGATGGATGGACGAGTGTGTAGATGGGTGGATGGATGGATGGGTGGCCAGATGGAAGGATGGAAGGATGAGTTGGTGCATGGATGGATG
>SJYW01053546.1:343792-355942 GCA_006410735.1 Raphicerus campestris | reverse complement strand
AAAAAAAAAAAAAAAAAACCAAGGTGGGGGGCCTTGGAGGACGTGATCATTCTGTGGGAGGCCTTGGAGGACGTGATCATGCTGTGAATCTGAAAGAGAGATGTTCTGGTCCAAGTTGAGGGCCTTGACAACACTGCCTTTCCTGTCCGGGAGGACATGGTTCTATGACTCACATATCTGGGAACCAAGGCCCTGGGGTCTGCTTTAGGAGGTGGGCTGGCCCCTAGATGGACCCTCAGCCCATTGGTTGCTGTGCTGGATCAAGGTGCTGGTGGAGGACACGTGATGTTACCGCAAGACTTGGCTAGTCCCTGAGATTTCAGCTGAGGCTGGGGTGTGACCAGGGGCCAGGGTTCGGTGGGGAGGGTCTCCTCCATCAGACCGAGACGCCTCTCTGGTCCGGCTGGTTCCATCCGGCGCTAAAGACGGTGACGGCAGAGGACAGGCTGTGAAGGCTCTGCTGTCCCAGAGGTGAAGACTGCCACCAGTATTGACAGTGCAGACGAAAGGGCCCAGGCAGTGCACGCGCGTGTGTGTGTGTGTGCCTGTGTGTGTGCACATGTGGTTTGGGAGAAAGTGGAGGGGAGAAGGGTACGTGGGGGAGGCCCCCAAGACGTTCCCCAGTATCTGCAGTGCATGGCTTCATAAGAGCGGTAGTTTTCCTACTTGGAGGCCAGACGGGTTTGCCTGAGGAGCTGGAGCTGGGTCCTCCTGAGCAGAGTCTACAGGAACCGAGAAAGCCTGCTCTGCGCCAAGCAGCCACTTGGGCTGGCGCTCTCTGCCTCCAGGGGATTCCCACGGTNGTATTGACAGTGCAGACGAAAGAGCCCAGGCGGTGCACGCGCGTGTGTGTGTGTGTGCCTGTGTGTGTGCACATGTGGTTTGGGAGAAAGTGGAGGGGAGAAGAGTAGGTGGGGGAGGCCCCCAAGACGTTCCCCAGTATCTGCAGTGCATGGCTTCATAGGAGCGGTAGTTTTCCTACTTGGAGGCCAGACGGGTTTGCCTGAGGAGCTGGAGCTGGGTCCTCCTGAGCAGAGTCTACGGGAACCGAGAAAGCCTGCTCTGCGCCAAGCAGCCACTTGGGCTGGCGCTCTCTGCCTCCAGGGGATTCCCACGGTGCTGCACAAGCCCAAGGTTGGGAGGCGAGGCCGCCAGTCCTCCCTGCCAGCCCATGCCTGGGCTCTGGCGCAAGGCTGGGGCGGCTGCCTGGAGCTTTCCTTTCAGGGCGAGCTGCTGTATTCCCAGAAGGGGAGCTGGGTCCATGGAGGGAGGGAGAGAGCTGGCTGCCAGCACCCAGAAAGAGGCATCTCTTTCCTATCTGTTCCGTGTATTTGTTGGTGGAGGCTGGGCTGGGTGGGGCTTGGGGGTACGCTGGTTTTCCATCCCTTCTCTGAGATTCTGGTCAGGCGATGCTCCAGAGAGGGGTCTTCAGTCTTGGAAGGGAGGTGTCTAGAGCTCTGAGAGTGGAGGCTGGCCCCTTGCAGACACCCAGGGCCCCTGGGGGCAGGGCACAGAACCTCGCTGTCCAGCTTCAGCATCCTGCCCAGAGTGGCTCCAGGCCTTGGGGGCCCCTCACATGTCAGCCCCCCACTTTCTCCCAAGCAGGGCCTTGTGATCTGAGAATCCTGTCCACTGGCCAGGAGCTCTCACGTGGGACTCAGCAGCACTCTGGCCTTGCAGAAACGTCAGTGGGGTCTTCCATTTATTTATTCAATCTTACTTTTCTACTGAATTTTGGGGGTGCTTTCCCAGGTGGTACAGTGGTGAGAAATCCTCCTGCCAATGCGGAAGACTTGGGCTTCATCCCTGGGTCGGGAAGACCCCCCGGAGGAGGAAATGGCAACTCACTCCAGCATTCTTGCCTGGAGAATCCCATGGGTAGAGGGGTCCACGGGGGTCGCAACGAGTCGGGCATGACTGAATGACTGAGCATGCAGGCACACAAGTTTAAGCTTTCGAATGGTTGGTGTATTTCCGTGGTTATGGAATCTAAAAGTAAGCCCCACAGTGAAGACCCCGCCCCCACCTGTTCCCCTGTCTGACTGGGGCCGTGTGCACTTCCCAGCAGACACCCCCTGCCCCTCCGTCCTTCCCAGCAGGTGCAGATAGTCACTGCGGGCGCCTTGCATGGTGCACGAGACACACGGCCTGCTGAGGGCCCTAGAGTCTTCAACAAAGATGTGGCCTGCGGCAGGTTCTGATGATGGCTCAGGGCTGGGGATGGGTGAGGACCCATAGACAGCAGGTGCCCGGGCCGGGTGAAGTCAGGTCCTGCCTCTACCTCGGAGGCGGGTCCAGTGCCTCCCTCCCTGGACATGTCCCATCTGGGGCTTCAGTCTGCTGGCCCTGGGTTGCCTGTGAGTCAGGAATTCTGATGCCTGAGGTCTTCCTGCTTGAGCCTGTACCTTCCCAGCTTTTCCTCTTCTCACTGAGTCTCTTTGCAGATTGTGCCATCCCGCTGAGAAGGGACCAAGCGCATTCTGCAGGGTCTTCATCAGCAACCTGTCCCTTCTGCTGGTTCTGACCCCCAGGAAGAAAGGGAGCTGCTGCTACACAGTCTGGAGGACCACACAGCACCCCCCACACTCCACTCCACCCCTGGCAACCACCATCCTGCCCTCTGCTTCTATGTATCCAAATTTCTTTGCTGCCATGCAGTTGCTAAGTTGTGTCTGATGGTTTGTGACCCCATGGACTGCAGCACACAAGGCTCCTCTGTCCTATACTATCTCCCAGAATTTGCTCAAGCACATGTCCATTGAGTTGGTGATCCCATCCAATCACCTCATCCTCTGTTGTCCCCTTCTCCTGCCCTCCATCTTTCTCATCATCAGGGTCTTTTCCAAGACTCATGAGAGTCCCTCGGACTGCAAGGAGATCCAACCAGTCCATCCTAAAGGAGATGTGTCCTGGGTATTCATTGGAAGGACTGATGTTGAAGCTGAAACTCCAATACTTTGGCCACCTGATGAGAAGAGCTGACTCATTGGAAAAGACCCTGATGCTGGGAAAGATTGAGGGCAGGAGGAGAAGGGGATGACAGAGGATGAGATGGTTGGATGGCATCACCAACTCAATGGACGAGTTTGGGTAAACTCTGGGAGTTGGGGATGGATAGGGAGGCCTGGAGTGCTGCAGTCCATGGGGTTGCAAAGAGTCGGACATAGACTGATCGACTGAACTTAACTGAACTGAAGCTCCAACACTTTGGCCACTTGATAGGAGGAGCCAACTTATTCAACTTCATTTAGATTCCACATAGAAGAGAGACTGTGCAGGAAAAAAGATTGCTTCTTATTTGAGAGTTTAAAGTGGCGGCATTTTTTTTGTGTGGTGGTGAAATACATGTAAAATTTTTATTTTAACCCTTTTTAAACACACAGTTCAGTGGAATGAAATACATTCACACTGTTGTGATTTTAGCTCTTACTTTTTGGATCTCAGTCACCCTGACAGGTACCCCATCGTGGGTTTTGTTTTGTTTTGCATCTTCCTGATGGGAATACCAGACCACCTGACCTGCCTCTTGAGAAATCTGTATGCAGGTCANGTGGACAGAGGAGCCTGGTAGGCTACAGGCCATGGGGTCGCAAAGACTAAGGACTAACACACACACACTGGAGGATAAACAGGAACGGATCAGATGTGCAAAGGCCCTGAGGCAGGAGGGAGCTGGGAGTGTGGATCTGTGGGCGGGGCTGGAGGAGGCCTGGGGGCCCCAGAAGGGTGTGCGGAATCAGGGCCTGAGGCATGGGCAGCAAGGGTGGGAAGCTGCTGGGCTGCCCCAGTTTCTGGATTTTGCTGAGGCGTCCCCTTCTCTGGACACTGTGTGAATTGGACAGTTTGAGGTCCTTTGCAACCAGCTTCTTTCACTCAGCTTCGTGTTTAACTACAATTGTTTAAGCAGGTGGGTGATGCACTCTGGGTGCCTCCGGGAAGTAAGTGCTGCCTGGGGCAGGGCTGGTGTCCTGGTTTCCCGAGGACCCGGAGCCAAGCTGTTCGTGTGCAGCAGGCGAGCTCGCCCCCAACGTGGGGACCCCACAACTGCCTGGAGGAAGGCTCCTGACACCCTTGTGTTCCTCCCTCCACGGGGAACGGAGCCCAGCTCCCTCCTGCGTGTCCCGCAGCCCTTGTCTCCACCCTCCGCAGCCCGGGGGCTGTGTGTTAGAGGAACCGTCTAGGGCAGGGACACTCAGACACTCAGACATGCCTCTCATTTCCCCCAAGTTAAACAGCTGGTTTGTTTGACTTGGTCTGAGCAGGTACGTCTGCACACTCAAGGTCAGGGTGACTCTGGGAGCCATGCTGAGTGTGGTTTCTCAGCTCCCCTGGATCCCAGAGGGCCCCGCTGAGTAGTGGGAAGGAGCGGGAGGGCAGGCCACATTCGTCCACTTCTGTTTGTTTTTTGGCTATGTGGGATCTGAGCCCCCTTTCTACTGGAACATTTCTTAGCTCACGAGTCTTGGTGGACCTTTGTGCAGGGGCTGGTTTTGCCGAGGCAGGAGCCGCTGTGGACGAGGATGGCTGGGACTGGGGGGTGGGGGTGGGGATCGGAGTCTGGCCAGGGTGGTGCCCTGGTCTTCCTGACCTTGCCACGGCTCTGTGAACAGGAAAGTCCATGTCAGGGAACCTCACTCACTAAGATATGCACCCCGAAGAGGGGCTGGAGCAGTCCATGTCCTCATGGAAGATGGCTTTGCCATCTGGCCTTGGAGAGGCCTTTCCTGGTGATGGGGCTGGCACCGGGGTAAGAAAGTGGGAAATTCATAGGAGAGGACAACCTCTTGCTTCGCCCTGTTCTGTTTGGGTGGATCTTGGTCACCAGCACGTGGCTGTCCCTGTGCCAGGGCTCTGGATACGTGACATCTGCCCCCCGAGGAGTCCCCCAATCTCCCCCTTGCATCCTCAACCTGCCTCCTGCCTCCCTCAGCAGTCCCCCATCCCCCAAATCACTTTTGAGGGAACCCCAGGCCTTCCCTGCAGCCTCCAGCATGACACTCAGAGGTCAGAATCACAGCCCAGGAGTGCAGAGCCCGGAGCTCTGGGTGGAGGCAAGGAGGACCTCCTGAGTGAGCAGGAATGCGTGCAGGGCAGTCCAGCCCGCGTTTGGAGGAGGAAGGAAGGAAGGAGGCAGGGAAGAAGGAAACGAAGGCGAGAACTCGGCTCCCAGAAATGCTACCTAGACGAGACTTGCACACACCTTGGCAGGCAGGAAGCACTCTGCCAGCTCAACAGGGCTGGGTGGGCGGTCTGGCTCGGCAGAGTCTGGTGTGAAGGTCCTCCTAGCAGTCCACCAGTCGGCCTGGCTGGGCAGAAAACCCCTCTGGCCCCAGGGCCCTGGGTGCCTCACATGTGTAGGATGCTGTCAAGCAGACTCTAGGTGGGGGACAGGGTGACGGGCTGCCACGAGGGGGGGTGTGTGCAGACTGCAGACGACAGCCTGGAGGAGTCAAAGGACCGTCCAGGCGACGGATGAGGCCTGGCTCTGAAAGGCTCGGGCTCCCTGGAAGGACTCACGGACACAAAGGGGTGTGTCCGGCTGTACTGCGTCCTTAGTTCATTTCTGATTTTGGGCATCACGTGGATCAAACAGCTCAGCAACTGAAGACACACCCATCCTGTGCGTTGTTATTGTTCAGTCGCTCAGTGGCGTCCAACCCTGTGACCCCATGGACCGCAGCGCGCCAGGCCTCCCTGTCCATCACCAACTCCCGGAGTTTACACAAAGTCATGTCTGTCGAGTCAGTGATGCCACGCAGCCATCTCATCCTCTGTCGTCCCCTTCTCCTCCTGCCCCCAATCCCTCCCAGCATCAGAGTCTTTTCCAATGAGTCGATTCTTCACATCAGGCGGCCGAAGGAGTGGAGCTTCAGGGTCAGCATCAGTCCTTCCGGTGAATATTCAGTACTGATCTCCTTTAGGATGGACTGGTTGGATCTCCTTACAGTCCAAGGGACTCTCGAGAGTCTTCTCCAGCACCACAACATAAAAGCATCATGTTAGGTGGGTCCATCTTGAAGGCAAACACCCCACAATTGGCAGGGACACTGTCTCTGCCACATCTGAACCCAGAGGCTAAGAGAGTGCCCCAGTCTGACCCCACCATCTGTGCTTCCCTGGGGCTTCCAAATTTGTCCTTGCATTCTGGGGTATCTCAGGGGTCTCCCATGTGATGGGCAATGCTGGCCTCTGGGACCCTTGGGATACCCGGGAGGCTGCTGGTAGATTAAAGCCCTGTGCTCTTGTCGGTTCAGCCAAAAATGTAAGGCACGAGCGTGCACAGGGCGGGCAGTCATCGGGGCCGCACAGGCGCACTCCCTGCCTTTCTGGTTGGCCTTCCTGCACCTGCAGGCGTCCAGTGCTGCGGGGGTGGACGGGCTGCAAACCCTGACCCGCAGAGAACTCTCTGGCCTGGGACCAAAAACACCGAAGGCACGTCCTTCTCCCCCGGGTGTTTCTGCTCATACCCCACCCCCCAGCTCACACGAGGAGGCCCGGGGCTGGGAAGGCCCGGTCCCCGTACCTCACCCCTGCCACTGGCACCATCCTCGTGGCAGGGCAGGCCTATCAGTCATAGCTCCCCGCCTAATGATCCCCAGTACTGGTCTGTGGCTTCCCTCTCTCTGCCACAGAGTCAGGATTGTCAAGGATCCAGCTTTGGGGTCCAACAGAGGGGTGAGCGTCTTCATTTTGCCGCTTGAGAATAGAATGGGCAAGTTAGTGGCTACTTGTAAGCATGACTTTGATCTTGATGGGGGCAAATGACTCGGGAAGTTTATGAAACTGGGACGATAACGGTGGCAGCTCCCACAGACTTTGGCAGGGGCCTTCGGAGCTGACGTAAGGCGCCATCGAGAAGTCAGTGCTGCGTCTGCTCTGGAGACTTGGATGGCACTAAAGAGCCCCGGGTGTGGCTGCCAGGGCCCCACAGCTGGGTGGCAGTGACACAAAGCTTTCTCCCCATGGGGTCCTCTCCATGCCTGTGTCCAAAGTCCCTTGTCTTGCTGTTGGGTTAGGGCCACCCCTATCCAGCATTAATCCAGCACACGTGTTAGCCGCTCAGTCATGTCTGACTCTTTAAGACCCCATGGACTATGGCCCCCCAGGCTCCTCTGTCCATGGGATTCTCCAGGCAAGAATGCTGGAGTAGGTTGCCATGCCCTCCTTCAGGAGATCTTTCTGATCCAGGGACTGAACGTGGGTCTCTTGCATTGCAGGCGGATTTTTTACCGTGTGAGCCACCAAGGAATCCAGCATGACCTTCCCTTAATTTTATGCATCTTAATTTCACAGTATTACATTGACAAAGACTTTTTTCCAAACGAGGTCATATTCACAGGCTCTGAGTGTTAAGATTTGAACATACCCTTTGTGGGGACACACCTCTCAAACAAAGATGGCCCAGCTTGTCCAGGAAGAGCTGAGGTGCAGGCTGACCCTACACCTCCAGCCCCTTGTCTGCGTACTATCCATTCATGCCAGACTCTGCCCATTCAGGCAATGAACAATCCAAGAATAAAGTGAAACAACCATTCCATTCACAGAAGTATCAAGAAGAATAAAATGTTTAAGAGTAAATTTAACAAAAGAAGTGCAAAGAACTGCAAAATTGCTGAAAGAAATTTAAGAAGACCTAAGTAAATGGATTTTATTTTCTTGAGCTCCAAATCAATGCAGTTGGTTACTGTAGCCATGAAATTAAAAGATGCTTGCTCCTTGGAAGGAAAGCTATGACAAGCCGAGACTGCATATTAAAAAGCAGAAACATCACTTTGAAGACAAAGGTCCATATAGTCAAAGCTATGATTTTTCCAGGAGTCATGTATGGATGTGAAAGTTGGACCGTAAAAAAGGCTGAGCAGTGAAGAATTGATGCTTTTGACCTGTGGTCTGCAGAAGACTCTTGAGAGTCCCTTGGACAGCAAGGAGATCAAACCAGTAAATTCTAGAGGAAATCAGTCCTGAATATTCATTGGAAGGACTGATGCTGATGCTGAAGCTCCAATACTTTGGCCACTTGGTGCAAAGAGGTGACTCACTAGAAAAGACCCTGATGCTGGGTAAGACTGAGGGCAGGAGGAGAAGGGGGTGGCAGAGGATGAGATGGTTAGATAGCATCACTGATTCAATGGACATGAGTTTGAGCAAGCTCCGGGAGATGGTGAAGGACAGGGACAAATGGATCCTAAAATTCATATGGAAATGCAAGGGACCCAGAAGACCCAATCTTGAGAAAGAAAATCGGAATGGCAGAGCTCGCACTTCTTGTTTCAGAGTTCACTACAAGGCTTCAGCGATCAGGACAGTGTGGCTTTGGCATAGCGAGAGATATTTAGACCAGAGAAAGAAAATGGAGTCCAGGAACAAAACCATCTGTATTCGGTGAATTGCATTTTGAACATGTTACCAAGATTATTCAATGGGGAAAATATATTAGTCTTTTTCATACAGGGAAGAACTGTTTATTCACCCACAAAAGAACGAATTCAGACCCCCATATACACCATATACAAAAGTTAACTCAAAGTGTGTCAAAGACACACACTTAAGAGATAAAATTTTCAAACTCCTCCAAGAAAAGAGAGGTAAGTGTTTGTGACCTTGGATTTTTAGATATGATACCAAAAACACAAGTAACCAAAGAAAAATCAGATAAACTGGACTTCCTCAGAATAAAAAACTCAGGTTTGCCAAAGAGTGCGATTGAGGAAATGAGATGACTCAGAAAATATTTACAAATCTTGTATCTGGAGGCATGAAGAATTCCTAAAGACAAACAATCCAGTTAAAAATGGGCTAAGGACAACTTGCGTGATGGTCCAGTGGCTGAGACTGCCTCCTAATGCAGGGGCCCAGGTTTGTCTCTGGTCTGGGAACTAGATCCCACGTGCTGCAGCTAAGACCTGGCACAGCTAAAGAAATACATATTTTTTAAAAAGCATCTTGAGGTTGTTTGAAAGTGAAAATCGCCTGGTTGTATCCGACTCTTTGGGACCCCCATGCACTGTAGCTTGCCAGACTCCTCTGTCCATAGAATTTTCCAGGCAAGCATACTGGAGTGGATAACCATGCCCTCTTCTAGGGGATCATCGCAACCCAGGGATTGAACCCAGGTCTCCCACATGGTAGGTGGATCCTTTACTGAGCCACCAGGGAAGCCCATGAGTACTGGAGCGGGTAGCCTATCCCTTCTCCAGGGGTCTTCCCAAACCAGGGATTGAACTGGGGTCTCCTGCCTTGCAGGTGGATTCTTTACCAGCTGAGCTACCAGGGAAGCCCAGTTTAGCACCTTTGTATATATAAGAAAAGAATAGAAGAAATTAATACAAGTCCCGTATCTTGATAACAGCCTTGTGTTCAAAAGGTTCAAATTATTTCTAAAGACAGGCAACTTAGTTAAGAATGGGCAAAGGATCTGAGTAGACATTTCTTCAAATAAGAGACACACGTGGCCAACAAGTACATGAAAAGATGCTCAGAATTATCAGTCACTTGGGAAAAGCAAGTCAAACCACAGCGAGGTACCACTTCACGCACGCCTGGTCTTTTTGCTATAAGCTCCTTAGCCTCAAGCATTTTCGCAGCCTGAATATCAATAAACGACGATGAGACAATTTTGCCATGATTGTTAAAATAACTGGATGACAGTTTGGTTTACATGGTTGAGGTGTGTTAGTATTTCCTCAGTTAGTGACATTATTGGTGACTTTATGGAGCTGACACGAAGAAGGCCATGGCACCCCACTCCAGTCCTCTTGCCTGGAAAATCCCACGGACGGAGGAGCCTGGTGGGCTGCAGTCCATGAGGTTGCAAAGAGTCGGACACGACTGAGCGACTTCACTTTCACTTTTCACTTTCATGCATTGGAGAAGGAAATGGCAACCCACTCCAGTGTTCTTGCCTGGAGAATCCCAGGGACGGGGCAGCCTGATGGGCTGCTGTCTATGGGGTCACACAGAGTCGGACACGACTGAAGCGACTTAGCAGCAACAGCAGCAGCAGCAGCATGGAGCTGACAGATAAGGATGACTTACCCAAGGGCTGGTTTCTTATATTGAAACACACTAGCTTGGAGGAGAAAAAGGCTGAGGACCTTGAAGATGCAAATTGAACCCATAACTTGCATAGAAGTCTGGAACGTCTATTGAGGGACATGTAACAATAGGTCAAGAGCACACAGCAGTGTGGACGCGGTCGCTGCGTCTTTCAGAGCTTGGGTTCAAATCTTACTGTATGGAAACTGGTACCTCTCTTAAAGAAGGGGAAAAAATTAAAGAAAAAGAAAAACTTGGATGCCAAATGAAGAGACAAATTGACAAGCGAAGAAAAAAATTGTAGAAAACCACCCTGACTTGGAAGAGAAGAGCTTGGGTAAAACCCACACAATGAAGTCCATTTTTTAAGTGGTGCTATCAAGAATCTACAGACATCTTGAGTGTGAGTGTGTGTGTTTAATCACTTCAGTTGGGTTCAGCTCTTTGCAAGCCTATGGACTGTAGCCCCCCACCTGCCTCCAGCCATGGAATTTTCCAGGCAAGAATACTGGAGTGGGTTGCCATGCCCTCCCCCATGGGATCTTCCTGACGCGAGGATGGGACTCGAGTCTCTTATGTCTCCCGTGTTGGCAGGTGGGTTCTTTACCTCTAGTGCCACCCAAGAAGCCCCACGCGCGTCTTAAATGTATCCAAACACTTTGCACTTCAGGATAAAGCCTTTTCAGTTTTCTTATTCCTCTCTCTTGCTTCGCTATGTCCTTTTAATGTCTCTCTTTTTTATTTGTTATATAGTCTTTTACAGCAAACTTGCCTTATGGACAATTAGGTATGTAGCGAGATGTTTGCAGCACAAATGTTTGCATCAAAGATGTCTGCGGGAAAGATGCTTAAGGCAAAAGAACCTAAAATGTTCTTCATATCCACTAGGTTGGCGATCATTTAAAAGACAGACAATAACAAGCGTTGCCGAGGGGGAGGAGAAATTGGTTCCTTGTGGTGGGAATGTAAAATAGGGCGGTCAGCTTGGAAAAGAGTTTGGCAGTTCCTCAAAGCATTAAACACAGAGTGACTGCGTGACCCCAAAATTCCACTTCTAGGTATTTGTCTAAGAGAAATGAAAGCATACGCCTACCCTAAAATGCATATGGGAATATTCACAGCAGCATAAAAACCAAAATCATGAACAGCCCAAATATCCATCAGCTGATGAGTAGATAAGCAGACTGTGGTATGTCCATTACAGCATATTTTTCAGTTCTAAGAAGAATGAAGTATTGACATGTTACAGTTCGGGGGAAACATTACATATAGTGAAGGCTGCCAGTTGAAAAGGCCACATATTACAGGATCCCATTTATGTGAGAAGTCCAGAAGGAGCAAACCCACTGAGACAGAGAGATTAGTGGTGAGCGGGGTCTGGCTGGCCACGGATGTGGAGTGACTGCTAACGACTGTGAGGTTTCTTTTGAGGGGTATGAAAATGTTCTAAAATTAGGCAGTGGCGATAGTTGCACAACTTGGTGAATGAATGAGAAACCGCTGAATTGTGCATTTCGAAGGGATGGGTTGCATGGTGTGTCAATTCTGTCTCGATAAAGCTGTGATCTGAAAAAAAAAAAAAGGGCATGAGAAAATAAGGATAAATGTCTAATGCTACTTCCTACCCCCAGTGGCTTCCCTCGCCAGAGTTGGGCCTGTGGTCTGCCCCGTGAAGCCCAGCGTCCAGGCACTTGGGGGTGTGGTCCGTCTTCTTCCTCTTGGTGTGCCCTCCCTGGGGAAGGACCACCAGACCATCCAGAACCTTCCCTCCCCTGCCTCCTCTGCATTCACCTTCACAGCTCACACACTCAGTTTCATTTTGGCTTTTCTGGGTTGGTGATGCGTGGACCCTGATAAGAAAGTCTTCCCACATATGCTGCCCAGACCCCTAGGATATGACTGGAGGGACCACAGGTGGACAAACCCAGCCACTTTCTGGAAAGCAGAAGGGCCAGGGCTCCTAGCAAAGCCCCAACCAGAGCATGTCGCTAAAGAAGGGTAGGGGTGGGGGACGGGATAGCATCCTCTCCCAGACAGGGAGGCAGGGGTGTGGCCGTGTGAAGCCGCAAACCGCCCCCCCCCCCCCCCCCCCCCCCCCCCCCCCCCCCCCCCCCC
>SJYW01053546.1:290622-314021 GCA_006410735.1 Raphicerus campestris | reverse complement strand
TCCTTCTTCTTCTTCTCACCATTTTCTTCTTCTCACCTTCTTTTTCTTCTTCTTCTTCTTCTTTTCACTTTCTTTTTCTTCTCACCTTCTTCTTTTCTTCTTCTCACCTTCTTCCTGTTCTTTTTTCTCACCTTCTTCTTCTTCTTCCCTTCTTCTTCTTCTTCTTCTTCTCTCAGCTTCTTCTTCTTTTCACCTACTTTTTCTTCTTCATCTTCTTCTTTTTCTCACCTTCTTCTTTTTATTTCTTTTCATCTTCTTTTTCTTCTTCTTCTTCTCACCTTCTTCTTCTTCTTCTCACCTTTTTTTTCTTTTTCTTCTTCTTTTTCTCAACTTCTTTTTCTTTTTCTACTTCTCACCTTCTTCTTCTTATTATTATTTTNNNNACAGAGCTGTGTGGTGGCCAACCTAGCCAGGCTAGGACCCAGGCCTCCTGCATCCAAGCCCACTGCCCTCGGGCTGGCGAGCACCACCCTGGCTAAAGCGTCGCTGGTCCCAGCAACGTGCCCCTCCCTCTACGTGGGGGCCTCCTGCTTCCCTCCCAAGGCCTCACCTGCTGAGCGGGGCTGGCGGCCTTGCCTCCCATCCTACTGCCCAGGAGAGACCTGCACCCGCTGAAGACCACGTGAAGACCAGGAGGGGCAGGGTTGGACCTAGAACTGGGGTCTCCTGACCCCCAGGACTGAGAGCAGGACCTCCTCAGAAGGCCAAAGACCACCTTTTATTAAATAACAAGACTCGGGATTTTAAGAAAGTGATTATGAATTCCACCTTCTATGCAGTCCTCCCAGTGGAGTTCAGGGTGGTATCCCACTTTCAAATCCATGAAACAGGAATACTCACCCCAAAGAGACAAAAGCTCTGAGAAACCTAGACAGCATATTAAAAAGCAGAGACGTTACTTTGCCAACAAAGGTCCGTATTGTCAGAGCTATGGCTTCTCCAGTAGTCATGTACAGATTTGCGAGTTGGACCATAAAGAAGGCTGAGAGTCGAAGGATTGATACTTTCAGATTGCGGTGTGGAAGAAGCCTTTTGAGAGTCCCTTGGGCAGCAAGGAGATCACAGCAATCAATCCTAAAGGAAGTCAACCCTGATTATTCATTGGAAGGACTGATGCTGAAGCTCTAACATTTTGGCGACCACTTGATGTGAAGAGCTGACTCACTGGAAGAGACCCTGATGCTGGGAAAGATCGCGGGCAAGAGGAGAGGGGGGCGGCAGAGGATGAGACATTAGGAGGGCATCACTGACTCAATGGATACGAGTTTGAGCAAACTCCAGGGGATAGTGAAGGACAGGGAAGCCTGGCGTGCTGCAGTTCATGGGGTTGCAGAATCAGACACAGCTTAGCGACTGAACGACGACAACAAAAGAGAGAGATTTGACAATCCAGGTGCAGTTTCATTGCACAAAATTTCAGGTTGGATTTTGGTGCCTAGAAAGGTATGAGAAAATTCTGAGACTCAGAGCTTTTCGCATTTCAGGATTTGGACCAGCGAAGTGGGTTTGTGTTATGATCAGCATGGCTGTTTACTACCTGAAGCTCAGCCCTTGGGGCTACACTTCCGTCACTCTTCTCTCCCCCACCCCTCCAGCCCCCCAGCCTCCCAGACAATACACAGGACAGCTGTCTCTGTGTTTCCTGGCTTTCTTCCTGGGTACCTGATGGAAAATAAAATCTCGCCTCTGCTAATGACTGCCCTGTGGTCTTGCTGAAGCCCCAATTACTCTGCCTATAAAGTGAAGGCGATAACTGTGCCCACCTCGAGGGGCTGTTGCAGGATCAGATGCAGTCAAGGTTGGAATCAGTTTAACAGCCAGCCCGGACCGCTGTTATTAATAAATACTGTTATTATGGTTGTTGTTGTTTTGCATGGCCCCGGGCTCATCAGAGTGAACTCACAAATGAACACCCTCATGCTACAGTCCCCCCCAAGTTTGGAGGGGTTTCTGTGGATCCCCAGTTTATTTCTCAGCCTGAAATCCCCCTTTCACTCCTCATACCCTCTGGGCTCCAGTCACCCTGAAGTTCCTCTCTCCCATTCCTGGCCTGTGAGCTCTGCTGGCAGAATCACATTTTTGGCTCCCACGCTCCCTCATATGGTTTTTCCAGGAGTCAGGTACGGATGTGAGAGTTGGACCATAAAGAACGCTGAGTGCCGAAAAATTGATGCTTTTAAGCTGTGGTACTGGAGAAGACTCTTGAGAGCCCCTTGGACAGCAAGGAGATCAAACCAGTCAACCCTGGAAGAAATCAACCCTGAATACTCATTGGAAGGACTAAAGCTGAAGCTCCAATACTTTGGTCATCCAATACTTTGGCGTGAAGAGCTGACTCATTGGAAAAGACCCTGATGTTGGGAAAGATTGAGGGCAGGAGAAGGGGACGACAAAGGATGAGATGGTTGGATGGCATCACTGACTCAACGGACATGAGTTTGAGCAGACTCCAGGAGATGGTGAAGGACAGGGAAGCCTGGCATGCTTCAGTCCAGGGGTCGCAAAGACCTGACAGAGTGGACAATGAACAACAGTGCTCCCTCCGGCTTAGAATTCTCATCTGCATCTTCACACTTTCTAGAACTTTTGTCCCTCTATTAGGGAGCAGGTCACCTGTCCGCTACAAAGATGGTGCTCATGAACGGACCCCCTGGTGTCTATGGTTTCCTGGGGCCGGGAGTGTCTCTACAGCCTCCCAGCACATGGTTTCTCATGGTGGGGTGGGGTCACAGTTGCGGGGAGGGAATGAAGGGGCTTGAGGGAAGCCAGCTCCAGCCAGGCCTGCCCATCACCACCTGGAGTCAAAGCACAGCCTGGTTCTCCAGGCCGTCCACACTGAGAGGGGGACCGATGGCATCGCCCCTCAAGCTGAATGAAGCCTTCTTCCTGAGGTCTGCCCCCCTGTGCACACCATCCCTCTCCCTCCCTCCCCGCCCCGAGGCTCCAGCTGCTCTGGCCAAGCTCAGTCCCACGCTGGGCCTGGCTGTCCAGAACCTCCCCAGGCCTGAGATATTGGCCCCGTGAGACTCTAGCTGGGGTCTTGGAGCATCAGCCCCGATGTACGTTTCCTATCTTGTGGCCACATGTGGTGCCCGTCACAACCGCTCAACTCTGCTTTGCAGGGGGTAGCTGCAGACACAGGGGCGTGCCTGTGTTTCCATCTACACTGAATGGAAAATGTTCTGTAGTTGTTCTGCCTCACAAACAGTTCTTCTTTGGATGTTTTTTAATTAAATTGTTTTCAAGCATTAAAATGATTTATAAACCAATCTCAGCTCATAGCTGTGCAAAAACGGGCAGCTGATTTGATCCACAGTCTGTCGTTTGTTGCTTCATTCCGATTTTAGAATGAAGCATCCTTGTTGGGGCTTCCCAGGTGGCTCAGTGTGGTAAAGTATCCTACTCCAGTGCGGGAGCCGAGGGAGACACAGGTTCGATCCCGGATCGGGAAGATCCCCTGGAGGAGGAAATGGCACCCCACTCCAGTGTCCTAGCCTAGGGAATCTCGTGGACAGAGAAGCCCGGCAAGCTACAGTTCATGGAGTTGCAAAGAGTCAGACGCAGCTGAGCGCGCACACACCTCCTTGTGTGCCAAAGAAGATGAGCGTTTGCCTAAAGGGAGACGGCAAGTTTTCATTCACTTTTGCTTCTGTTTTTGTAATCTTTGGCAAATAATTGCATTAAGTCTGTCTGTTGTTCTGATTTTAATTTTAAAAAATTTATTTATTAAACTAGCCCCCCAGGCTCCTCTGTCCATGGAATTCTGCAGGCAAGGATACTGGAATGGGTTGCCATTTCCTTCTTCAGGGGATCTTCCCTACCCAAGGATCAAACCTGGGTCTCGTGCATTGCAGGCGGACTCTTTACCGTCTTAACCACTAGGAAAGCTCCATTATAGTTGATTTATGATATTGTGTTAGCTTCAGATGCATAGCTTCAGATTCTTTTCCATTGTAGGTTATTATGAGATATTGAATAGAGTTCCCTGAGCTGTACAATGATTCGTTATTGCTTATTTTATATATAGTAATATGCATCTGTTAATCCTACGCTCCTAATTTATCCCTCCCTCGTTCCCCTTTGGAAACCAGAAGTTTGTTTTCTATGAGTCTGCTTCTGTTTTGTAAATAAGCTGATTTGTATGATTTTTCTGGATTCCACATATAAGTGGTATCATATGATATTTGTCTAGTTCTGCCTGACTTACTCCATTTGGGATGATAATTTCTATGTCTACCCATGTTGCTGCTGATTTGCATTTTTTTAGTCACAATGAGTCTGCCTGTTTTCATGTTTGTGTTCTTTGGTGGAGTTGTTCCCACACGGTGGGTTTGTCCTCCTGAGTTCAAGGCAGTGTACTCTCCCTGGGTACAATCCTAAGAGCTAGGGTCTACATACTCTTCTTTTGCCAGCCTTTCCCCCCAGCAACCTGGACAATGAGTAGAGACCCTGCTGCTTCCCACCTGACAGGTGTGAGCAAGAAATAAACTTTTGTAGTTTTAAGCCTCTGAAGTCTTGGGACTGTTTGTTACTTCAGCATAACCCAGACTATGCATCTGTCAACAGCCTGTATTTTAATTTTTTCCAGTTTTTTTTTCTGATCCCTGGTAGCGTTCTATTGACTTATATTTTTTCCTTATTTATTTTGCAGAGCCATGGATGTGTTAAAAATATTAACCCTTCTAGTGACGTGGTTATTTTGTCAGCAGCTGGAAATCTCCTTAAAAGGCGATTGGCCCTAGGATTTTTCACTGCTGTCAGGAAGAAGGGCAGAGGTCCAATGGTTCTGAAACCAGGATCATCATTTTTAGCATACCTCTTTCGACATTTTACTAACTGAGCGCTAATGAGTCTGTTTCAACTTGTTAGATTACCTGTGGGTACCTGTTTCAACCACTTTATCTCAGCAGGTTCACAGGGCAGTTTCCCAGTTCAAAGCTGATATTGTCCTTGCACTGGCCTGGAGATTTCTTTAAGAAATGATTTTTTTTTTTTAAACTGGGTTTGGCTGCAATGATGGCAGCAGCTTTTTCCAGAACATGGCTCCATGAAAGCAGTTTCTGAAAAATACTGCATCTGGGAAGCAGTTTCATAGCCAGAGAATTTGGGGAGATGCACATGTGCCTTTGTGAAAACGGTACCGCAGGAGCATCATCGGGCTTGAGCGGGGGCGCCTCTCTGAGGCTGGAACCGTGGGTTCCTTAGCCTCTTCGCCCAGGCAACACTTTCCCCCACAAAGCCATGGAAGAAGAGTGTGGAACACCTTTAGGAAAAGTTTATCTAGAGAGTAAGATCGGGGATCTCACCACCCGTTTAACCAGGGCTTGGAGCAAAGTGTGAATTAATTTTAGAGGACCCCCAGGCCGTTGGCTAAGCCCCATCCCAAGATGGGTGGNAGACCGCTGTTATTAATAAATACTGTTATTATGGTTGTTGTTGTTTTGCATGGCCCCGGGCTCATCAGAGTGAACTCACAAATGAACACCCTCATGCTACAGTCCCCCCCAAGTTTGGAGGGGTTTCTGTGGATCCCCAGTTTATTTCTCAGCCTGAAATCCCCCTTTCACTCCTCATACCCTCTGGGCTCCAGTCACCCTGAAGTTCCTCTCTCCCATTCCTGGCCTGTGAGCTCTGCTGGCAGAATCACATTTTTGGCTCCCACGCTCCCTCATATGGTTTTTCCAGGAGTCAGGTACGGATGTGAGAGTTGGACCATAAAGAACGCTGAGTGCCGAAAAATTGATGCTTTTAAGCTGTGGTACTGGAGAAGACTCTTGAGAGCCCCTTGGACAGCAAGGAGATCAAACCAGTCAACCCTGGAAGAAATCAACCCTGAATACTCATTGGAAGGACTAAAGCTGAAGCTCCAATACTTTGGTCATCCAATACTTTGGCGTGAAGAGCTGACTCATTGGAAAAGACCCTAATGTTGGGAAAGATTGAGGGCAGGAGAAGGGGACGACAAAGGATGAGATGGTTGGATGGCATCACTGACTCAACGGACATGAGTTTGAGCAGACTCCAGGAGATGGTGAAGGACAGGGAAGCCTGGCATGCTTCAGTCCAGGGGTCGCAAAGACCTGACAGAGTGAACAATGAACAACAGTGCTCCCTCCAGCTTAGAATTCTCATCTGCATCTTCACACTTTCTAGAACTTTTGTCCCTCTATTAGGGAGCAGGTCACCTGTCCGCTACAAAGATGGTGCTCATGAACGGACCCCCTGGTGTCTATGGTTTCCTGGGGCCGGGAGTGTCTCTACAGCCTCCCAGCACATGGTTTCTCATGGTGGGGTGGGGTCACAGTTGCGGGGAGGGAATGAAGGGGCTTGAGGGAAGCCAGCTCCAGCCAGGCCTGCCCATCACCACCTGGAGTCAAAGCACAGCCTGGTTCTCCAGGCCGTCCACACTGAGAGGGGGACCGATGGCATCGCCCCTCAAGCTGAATGAAGCCTTCTTCCTGAGGTCTGCCCCCCTGTGCACACCATCCCTCTCCCTCCCTCCCCGCCCCGAGGCTCCAGCTGCTCTGGCCAAGCTCAGTCCCACGCTGGGCCTGGCTGTCCAGAACCTCCCCAGGCCTGAGATATTGGCCCCGTGAGACTCTAGCTGGGGTCTTGGAGCATCAGCCCCGATGTACGTTTCCTATCTTGTGGCCACATGTGGTGCCCGTCACAACCGCTCAACTCTGCTTTGCAGGGGGTAGCTGCAGACACAGGGGCGTGCCTGTGTTTCCATCTACACTGAATGGAAAATGTTCTGTAGTTGTTCTGCCTCACAAACAGTTCTTCTTTGGATGTTTTTTAATTAAATTGTTTTCAAGCATTAAAATGATTTATAAACCAATCTCAGCTCATAGCTGTGCAAAAACGGGCAGCTGATTTGATCCACAGTCTGTCGTTTGTTGCTTCATTCCGATTTTAGAATGAAGCATCCTTGTTGGGGCTTCCCAGGTGGCTCAGTGTGGTAAAGTATCCTACTCCAGTGCGGGAGCCGAGGGAGACACAGGTTCGATCCCGGATCGGGAAGATCCCCTGGAGGAGGAAATGGCACCCCACTCCAGTGTTCTAGCCTAGGGAATCTCGTGGACAGAGAAGCCCGGCAAGCTACAGTTCATGGAGTTGCAAAGAGTCAGACGCAGCTGAGCGCGCACACACCTCCTTGTGTGCCAAAGAAGATGAGCGTTTGCCTAAAGGGAGACGGCAAGTTTTCATTCACTTTTGCTTCTGTTTTTGTAATCTTTGGCAAATAATTGCATTAAGTCTGTCTGTTGTTCTGATTTTAATTTTAAAAAATTTATTTATTAAACTAGCCCCCCAGGCTCCTCTGTCCATGGAATTCTGCAGGCAAGGATACTGGAATGGGTTGCCATTTCCTTCTTCAGGGGATCTTCCCTACCCAAGGATCAAACCTGGGTCTCGTGCATTGCAGGCGGACTCTTTACCGTCTTAACCACTAGGAAAGCTCCATTATAGTTGATTTATGATATTGTGTTAGCTTCAGATGCATAGCTTCAGATTCTTTTCCATTGTAGGTTATTATGAGATATTGAATAGAGTTCCCTGAGCTGTACAATGATTCGTTATTGCTTATTTTATATATAGTAATATGCATCTGTTAATCCTACGCTCCTAATTTATCCCTCCCTCGTTCCCCTTTGGAAACCAGAAGTTTGTTTTCTATGAGTCTGCTTCTGTTTTGTAAATAAGCTGATTTGTATGATTTTTCTGGATTCCACATATAAGTGGTATCATATGATATTTGTCTAGTTCTGCCTGACTTACTCCATTTGGGATGATAATTTCTATGTCTACCCATGTTGCTGCTGATTTGCATTTTTTTAGTCACAATGAGTCTGCCTGTTTTCATGTTTGTGTTCTTTGGTGGAGTTGTTCCCACACGGTGGGTTTGTCCTCCTGAGTTCAAGGCAGTGTACTCTCCCTGGGTACAATCCTAAGAGCTAGGGTCTACATACTCTTCTTTTGCCAGCCTTTCCCCCCAGCAACCTGGACAATGAGTAGAGACCCTGCTGCTTCCCACCTGACAGGTGTGAGCAAGAAATAAACTTTTGTAGTTTTAAGCCTCTGAAGTCTTGGGACTGTTTGTTACTTCAGCATAACCCAGACTATGCATCTGTCAACAGCCTGTATTTTAATTTTTTCCAGTTTTTTTTTCTGATCCCTGGTAGCGTTNCTCTAGCTGGGGTCTTGGAGCATCAGCCCCGATGTACGTTTCCTATCTTGTGGCCACATGTGGTGCCCGTCACAACCGCTCAACTCTGCTTTGCAGGGGGTAGCTGCAGACACAGGGGCGTGCCTGTGTTTCCATCTACACTGAATGGAAAATGTTCTGTAGTTGTTCTGCCTCACAAACAGTTCTTCTTTGGATGTTTTTTAATTAAATTGTTTTCAAGCATTAAAATGATTTATAAACCAATCTCAGCTCATAGCTGTGCAAAAACGGGCAGCTGATTTGATCCACAGTCTGTCGTTTGTTGCTTCATTCCGATTTTAGAATGAAGCATCCTTGTTGGGGCTTCCCAGGTGGCTCAGTGTGGTAAAGTATCCTACTCCAGTGCGGGAGCCGAGGGAGACACAGGTTCGATCCCGGATCGGGAAGATCCCCTGGAGGAGGAAATGACACCCCACTCCAGTGTCCTAGCCTAGGGAATCTCGTGGACAGAGAAGCCCGGCAAGCTACAGTTCATGGAGTTGCAAAGAGTCAGACGCAGCTGAGCGCGCACACACCTCCTTGTGTGCCAAAGAAGATGAGCGTTTGCCTAAAGGGAGATGGCAAGTTTTCATTCACTTTTGCTTCTGTTTTTGTAATCTTTGGCAAATAATTGCATTAAGTCTGTCTGTTGTTCTGATTTTAATTTTAAAAAATTTATTTATTAAACTAGCCCCCCAGGCTCCTCTGTCCATGGAATTCTGCAGGCAAGGATACTGGAATGGGTTGCCATTTCCTTCTTCAGGGGATCTTCCCTACCCAAGGATCAAACCTGGGTCTCGTGCATTGCAGGCGGACTCTTTACCGTCTTAACCACTAGGAAAGCTCCATTATAGTTGATTTATGATATTGTGTTAGCTTCAGATGCATAGCTTCAGATTCTTTTCCATTGTAGGTTATTATGAGATATTGAATAGAGTTCCCTGAGCTGTACAATGATTCGTTATTGCTTATTTTATATATAGTAATATGCATCTGTTAATCCTACGCTCCTAATTTATCCCTCCCTCGTTCCCCTTTGGAAACCAGAAGTTTGTTTTCTATGAGTCTGCTTCTGTTTTGTAAATAAGCTGATTTGTATGATTTTTCTGGATTCCACATATAAGTGGTATCATATGATATTTGTCTAGTTCTGCCTGACTTACTCCATTTGGGATGATAATTTCTATGTCTACCCATGTTGCTGCTGATTTGCATTTTTTTAGTCACAATGAGTCTGCCTGTTTTCATGTTTGTGTTCTTTGGTGGAGTTGTTCCCACACGGTGGGTTTGTCCTCCTGAGTTCAAGGCAGTGTACTCTCCCTGGGTACAATCCTAAGAGCTAGGGTCTACATACTCTTCTTTTGCCAGCCTTTCCCCCCAGCAACCTGGACAATGAGTAGAGACCCTGCTGCTTCCCACCTGACAGGTGTGAGCAAGAAATAAACTTTTGTAGTTTTAAGCCTCTGAAGTCTTGGGACTGTTTGTTACTTCAGCATAACCCAGACTATGCATCTGTCAACAGCCTGTATTTTAATTTTTTCCAGTTTTTTTTTCTGATCCCTGGTAGCGTTCTATTGACTTATATTTTTTCCTTATTTATTTTGCAGAGCCATGGATGTGTTAAAAATATTAACCCTTCTAGTGACGTGGTTATTTTGTCAGCAGCTGGAAATCTCCTTAAAAGGCGATTGGCCCTAGGATTTTTCACTGCTGTCAGGAAGAAGGGCAGAGGTCCAATGGTTCTGAAACCAGGATCATCATTTTTAGCATACCTCTTTCGACATTTTACTAACTGAGCGCTAATGAGTCTGTTTCAACTTGTTAGATTACCTGTGGGTACCTGTTTCAACCACTTTATCTCAGCAGGTTCACAGGGCAGTTTCCCAGTTCAAAGCTGATATTGTCCTTGCACTGGCCTGGAGATTTCTTTAAGAAATGATTTTTTTTTTTTAAACTGGGTTTGGCTGCAATGATGGCAGCAGCTTTTTCCAGAACATGGCTCCATGAAAGCAGTTTCTGAAAAATACTGCATCTGGGAAGCAGTTTCATAGCCAGAGAATTTGGGGAGANCTTGCCAGGTGAGGTGGAAAGGGACAGACGATGCTGAGGCCGCTGGCTGAGTTGATGTGTGGTGACTTGGGGGCGGGGTTGCTCTGGGATTTCTGACCCATTTTCCCAGGTACTCATCCTCCTCGCCCCACAGCTGGGGGGTTTCCAAGATCCCCTCGCTCAGCCTCTGTGTCCTGGACATTCTGGAATCCCTGAGACCAGCGTGGACCTGTTTCCTCTGCTCCAACTGGAGATGCGGGCTGGCTTGGCCCTGCAGTGTCAGCTGCCGGGACAGCTGGCTCCAGAGGCTGTTGCCGTGGAAACCCAGACTGATGTTCTCCTAAACAGCTGAATTATTTGTGGTTTCCCTGCCTAGTGTCCCAGTCGAGCAGGCCAGGACGGTGGCTGGGGAAGGGTGGGGGCTGAGAGCAGCCTCTAGGAGGGAGCCCCCTTCTAGGGCCCTCAGGCCTGCCTTGGCCTTCTCCACAGGGAAATGATCCAAAGACACTGAGATTCTGGGAGATGGGGGAAGGGTGTGATTGGAAAAAATGTGCTGAGGTCATCAGGTTTGCTTCCAAAAGCGCTTCTGTGGGAGAGTATGGGGCCAGCGAGCTCCTCCTTTCTCTTTGGTAATGGTACCCACTCCCCGTTACGCCTCTGGCAATGGGTGCCCCGAGGGAGCCCTGGACCCGTGCGCAGGACACGGAGCCAAGGCTGCTTTCATTAGCTCATCCCAGCTCTGCCTCTGATTGGCTGCCTGACCCACAGCTCTCAGTGCCTCTCAGAGCCTTGGTTTGCTTATCTGTGAAATGGGGACAGTATTGCTCATACCAACCAAGCTTAGCTGAGGAAGTCTGAGTGAGGACTTCTGGAAGCCAGAACAACTGCCTCCTCTGAAGGGTTTTCCCATGGGGCACCAGGCGTTTTGGGAATAAAGAGAATTATATAGTGCCTCCAGATCTGAGACACGCAGCTACTTTGCTTTTCAGTTCAGACTGAAACTGGACAGATTCAGACCTGGACACCTTGCTCCGTGGACAGCTGAGCAGGGTCTGCAAAGGGGATGGCCGTTGGAAGTGAGTCAGATGGTGAGTCTATGGGTGGCGGGGCACCCCCAGTGCAGGCTTGGAAGCAACCAGGGTGGCCATGAAGGGCTGCCAGAGCAGACCCCCACATGAACCTGGGAGTGACGGGTGGCTGACTGGCACGTGTAGAGATGGGCTCATGCGCTGCACCGTCGCTCAGAAGCCCTTCCAGCATCCAGCACGGAGAGAGAAAGCGGCTTTACACGGCAGGGAACTGCACATGCTAGCCAGGATAGCAAATAAAGCACGCACGGCACCTCCCTCAACCCAGCCTGGGCAGACATCACTAATTGATCACAGCACTCTTTATGGCAGAGTCCAGACTCCCTCCCCACACTGTCGTAGGCCCAGCAGGCCTGGCCAACACCTGTCAACCAGGTTTGCGGGAGAGGTAATCCTGCTCGCCGTCCCATGCTGGGAGCCACGTGAGGTCCCTCTGGCATCTCTGTGCACAGAGGACCCTGCGCCAGGCTGCGGGGCAGGCACCGCCCTCAGGCGCCTGCCCCAGGTGCTGTGCAGGCCGTTCTCTGATTCTCCTCCTTGACGGAGGGCCCCTCTGCTCCCCAGGAAGATGGGTTTGCCGGAGTCAGTGCAGGGACTCTTTCTCAAACCTGCAGAGCCTGCAGATGGCCTGGGGAGTCTTGTTGAGTCCTGAGTCAGCAAGTCGGCATCTAGCACGGATCCCACCTTCTAACCAGCTGCCAGGCCATGCCAGTGCTGCCTCGTGGAGGACCAGATGTCAGGCAGAGGGGGTGCAGACAGCTCTCAAATAGTGAAACAGGCAGACAATGGGATCCAAGGCTTCGGGGCTGGATCCAAGGCTGAGATTTTGATTTGATACGAGCACTTGTGAGATGTTCTTCCTTGCTCCACCGGAGAAGGACATATCTGCAGGGAGGCAAAGCCCCCTTCTTGTCCACCTCCCCAGGAATGTGCTGGCGTTTGTTCCTTCCCTGCATTTTTTAGACTCCAGCTGGTGCTGGGGAGAAACATGGAGGGTGTGATTTGTCCTCCTGGAAAGCATGCATCCCCTTCCAGTGACTCGGGGAGGGGCAGGCCAGCCAGGGGCCAGCCTTTAACCGGAGGTCGTCTTTCCTGGTATGCCTCCTGTCCTGGGTTGGAACTGGATCTTTCCAGCAACTATATCAGGCTCTTGGTTTTGAGGACCACTTCTTTCTTTCAGCGCAGGCAGTGTGACGTGTGGTGTATGCACTACCGCCGAGAATCTTGCAAAACCATTGTTCTAGCTGTTAAGGTTGTAAAACCAACGAGCCCAAACTTAGGGGTGGAAACTCACGCTTTGTTAGGCTCACAGATTCTGTGGGTCAGGAATTCGGACAGAGCATAGCAAGGGAGGCTCACCCTCTCATGTGCATCTGGCACTTAAGGTGGGGTTCTCAGATGAGCCCTCCACCAGGACGGTCAGCTGGAACACCCACGTGCGGCCCCTTCATGCACCTTGGGCTTCCTCCTGGCACGGTGGCGGGATTCCAGGGGTGAGCACTGGACTGAACAGATGGAAGCAGAAAGGGGGACAAGGAAGAATAAAAGAGAGAGGGTACAAATCGAAAATAAAGCGTTTCAATATTTAAACTAAATATTAACAGTGTAAACACTTTAATTAAAAGGGGTTATCTGAATAGAAAAATAAGACTCAATTATACACACGATTTATGCCTATAAGAAATGAACTCTGTGAGATATTACTCACTAAAAGTGACTATTAATATTAGATAAAACAGACTTCAAGATAAAGCCATAATTGAGGGGGGAAAGGGACATTGTATAATAATGAACAGGTTAAGTCATAGTTTTAAATGTGTATGCACCTACTAGTCGAACCTCAAAATGCATGAAAAAGATGGGTAATNTCAGATTTTGATTTGATACGAGCACTTGTGAGATGTTCTTCCTTGCTCCACTGGAGAAGGACATATCTGCAGGGAGGCAAAGCCCCCTTCTTGTCCACCTCCCCAGGAATGTGCTGGCCTTTGTTCCTTCCCTGCATTTTTTAGACTCCAGCTGGTGCTGGGGAGAAACATGGAGGGTGTGATTTGTCCCCCTGGAAAGCATGCATCCCCTTCCAGTGACTCGGGGAGGGGCAGGCCAGCCAGGGGCCAGCCTTTAACCGAAGGTCGTCTTTCCTGGTATGCCTCCTGTCCTGGGTTGGAACTGGATCTTTCCAGCAACTATATCAGGCTCTTGGTTTTGAGGACCACTTCTTTCTTTCAGCGCAGGCAGTGTGACGTGTGGTGTATGCACTACCGCCGAGAATCTTGCAAAACCATTGTTCTAGCTGTTAAGGTTGTAAAACCAACGAGCCCAAACTTAGGGGTGGAAACTCACGCTTTGTTAGGCTCACAGATTCTGTGGGTCAGGAATTCGGACAGAGCATAGCAAGGGAGGCTCACCCTCTCATGTGCATCTGGCACTTAAGGTGGGACGGTCAGCTGGAACACCCACGTGCAGCCCCTTCATGTACCTTGGGCTTCCTCATGGCACGGTGGCGGGATTCCAGGGGTGAGCACTGGACTGAACAGATGGAAGCAGAAAGGGGGACAAGGAAGAATAAAAGAGAGAGGGTACAAATCGAAAATAAAGCGTTTCAATATTTAAACTAAATATTAACAGTGTAAACACTTTAATTAAAAGGGGTTATCTGAATAGAAAAATAAGACTCAATTATACACACGATTTATGCCTATAAGAAATGAACTCTGTGAGATATTACTCACTAAAAGTGACTATTAATATTAGATAAAACAGACTTCAAGATAAAGCCATAATTGAGGGGGGAAAGGGACATTGTATAATAATGAACAGGTTAAGTCATAGTTTTAAATGTGTATGCACCTACTAGTTGAACCTCAAAATGCATGAAAAAGATGGGTAATATTAAACAAAGAAATAACTCTACAGCAATAGTATTCAACTTACCCTCTATTTATGATTGATAGAACTAGACCTATCCCCCTCTGCCCCCTGCCAAATGCAAATAAATACATAAGATGTTTGAAAAACCTCCAACCTGACCTCAAAATTGATATTTACAGAGAATACTTCCTACAGTTACAGAATAAATTTTTTTCATGTGCCGTTGTAATTCACCAAGATAGACCAAATGCTGGTCCATAAAGTATGTCTCAATTAACTTAAAAGTACTGAAATCCCAAATAATAACAGAAACGTAATCAAGTGAACGGGATGCAGGTAAAGCAGTGTTTAAGGGGAAACTTTACCTTTAAATGCTTAGAACAGAAGAAAGGTGTAAAATCAATGACCTAAAGTTCCTCCATATAAAGTGANTCTCTGATTCTCCTCCTTGACGGAGGGCCCCTCTGCTCCCCAGGAAGATGGGTTTGCCGGAGTCAGTGCAGGGACTCTTTCTCAAACCTGCAGAGCCTGCAGATGGCCTGGGGAGTCTTGTTGAGTCCTGAGTCAGCAAGTCGGCATCTAGCACGGATCCCACCTTCTAACCAGCTGCCAGGCCATGCCAGTGCTGCCTCGTGGAGGACCAGATGTCAGGCAGAGGGGGTGCAGACAGCTCTCAAATAGTGAAACAGGCAGACAATGGGATCCAAGGCTTCGGGGCTGGATCCAAGGCTCAGATTTTGATTTGATACGAGCACTTGTGAGATGTTCTTCCTTGCTCCACTGGAGAAGGACATATCTGCAGGGAGGCAAAGCCCCCTTCTTGTCCACCTCCCCAGGAATGTGCTGGCCTTTGTTCCTTCCCTGCATTTTTTAGACTCCAGCTGGTGCTGGGGAGAAACATGGAGGGTGTGATTTGTCCCCCTGGAAAGCATGCATCCCCTTCCAGTGACTCGGGGAGGGGCAGGCCAGCCAGGGGCCAGCCTTTAACCGAAGGTCGTCTTTCCTGGTATGCCTCCTGTCCTGGGTTGGAACTGGATCTTTCCAGCAACTATATCAGGCTCTTGGTTTTGAGGACCACTTCTTTCTTTCAGCGCAGGCAGTGTGACGTGTGGTGTATGCACTACCGCCGAGAATCTTGCAAAACCATTGTTCTAGCTGTTAAGGTTGTAAAACCAACGAGCCCAAACTTAGGGGTGGAAACTCACGCTTTGTTAGGCTCACAGATTCTGTGGGTCAGGAATTCGGACAGAGCATAGCAAGGGAGGCTCACCCTCTCATGTGCATCTGGCACTTAAGGTGGGGTTCTCAGATGAGCCCTCCACCAGGACGGTCAGCTGGAACACCCACGTGCGGCCCCTTCATGCACCTTGGGCTTCCTCCTGGCACGGTGGCGGGATTCCAGGGGTGAGCACTGGACTGAACAGATGGAAGCAGAAAGGGGGACAAGGAAGAATAAAAGAGAGAGGGTACAAATCGAAAATAAAGCGTTTCAATATTTAAACTAAATATTAACAGTGTAAACACTTTAATTAAAAGGGGTTATCTGAATAGAAAAATAAGACTCAATTATACACACGATTTATGCCTATAAGAAATGAACTCTGTGAGATATTACTCACTAAAAGTGACTATTAATATTAGATAAAACAGACTTCAAGATAAAGCCATAATTGAGGGGGGAAAGGGACATTGTATAATAATGAACAGGTTAAGTCATAGTTTTAAATGTGTATGCACCTACTAGTCGAACCTCAAAATGCATGAAAAAGATGGGTAATATTAAACAAAGAAATAACTCTACAGCAATAGTATTCAACTTACCCTCTATTTATGATTGATAGAACTAGACCTATCCCCCTCTGCCCCCTGCCAAATGCAAATAAATACATAAGATATTTGAAAAACCTCCAACCTGACCTCAAAATTGATATTTACAGAGAATACTTCCTACAGTTACAGAATAAATTTTTTTCATGTGCCGTTGTAATTCACCAAGATAGACCAAATGCTGGTCCATAAAGTATGTCTCAATTAACTTAAAAGTACTGAAATCCCAAATAATAACAGAAACGTAATCAAGTGAACGGGATGCAGGTAAAGCAGTGTTTAAGGGGAAACTTTACCTTTAAATGCTTAGAACAGAAGAAAGGTGTAAAATCAATGACCTAAAGTTCCTCCATATAAAGTGAGAGAAGGAAGGGCAAGGTAATCCAGGGGTGGGGGGTTGGGGGTAGGAAGTTAGAAAAGTAAAAGCAGAAACCAATGAAACACAAAGCCCAGAGATAGTAGAGGAAACCGAGGAAGCTAAACACGGTTTCTCTGAAAAAAATCAACAAAATTCAAAGCAAAAAAAGGACAACTCAAATTCACAAACGCGAAGCATGAGAAGGGCTATCACTACAGATCCTACAGACATCAAAAAGGATAAGAGAGTATTGTGAGCAATTTTAGGCCAAAAAGTGTGCCGACTTTGATGAAATTGAAACATTCTTTTAAAAATACAACTTACCAAAAGTGACATAAGAAGCAGCAGAAAATCTGAAGAGCCTTATATCTATTTTTTTAAATGCAATTTATTATCAAAACCTTTCTACGTTAGTTTCTTGCTTCTGCTGTAACAGATTACCATCAACTCAGCAGCTTAAAACAATATAATTCACTCTAACAGTTGTGGAGGTGGGAAATAGAAAATCAGGGAGTCACCAGGGCTTTGCTCCTTCTGCAGGCTTCCGAGGAGATGGTTCCTGTCCTTTTCAGCTTCCAGAGCATTGTCCCTAATTGCACATCTCCAGCTTCTTGTTTTTGTTATCATGTCTCACTTTGACCTTCCCGCCTCCCACTTATAAGGGCTTTTTTGTTACACTCTGCATGCTTGGATGATCAGTCTCTCCGTCGTGTCCGAGTCTTTGCAACCCATGTAGCCTGCCGAGCTCCTCTGTCCATGGGATTATCCCAGCGAGAATACTGGAGTGGGTTGCCAAGCCCTCCTCCAGGGCATCTTCCTGACCCAGGGATCAAGCCTGCTTTTCCTGCCACTCCTGCAAAATTTGCAGGTGGATTCTTTACCACTGAGCCACCTGGGAACTCCAATTACAGTGTGCTTATTGGTCAATACAGGATAATCTTCCTATGTCAAGATTCTTAACCTTCATCCCATCTGCAAAGTCTCTTTTGCAAGGTAATTTCACATTCACAGGTTGTAGGGGTTAGAATGTGAGCATTTTGGGGAATCACTAATCTGCCTACCACAGTGACAAGAGAAAATCATTTTTTATTCTCATTGATTCTGTGGGCAGGCAATTCCAACAGGGCACAGTGGGGATGACTTTTTTAAATTAAAAAAATGTATTTATTTATTTTGGCTGTGCTGGGTCTTCCCTGCTGCCCACAGGCCTTCTCTAGCTGCAGGGCACAGGCTCCAGGACACACAGGCTTCAGTCGTTGCAACACGTGGGCTTAGTTGCCCTGAAGCATGTGGGATCTTCCTGAACCAAGGATTGAACCCGTGTCCCCTGCATCGGCAGGCAGATTCCTAACCAGTGGACCACCAGGGAAGGTTCAAGATGGTTCAGTTTTGCATGATGACGCCTGAGACCTCAGTTGGAAGATTCCAGGACTCAGAGCTGAAATGAGCAGAGTGTACTGGCAGCTGCCTGGTGGCTGTTGCTGGCTCAGCTGAGAGGTCCCTAAAGCTGTCAATACAGCCTCCAGCCTCCCGTGTGGCTTCTGCTTCCTTACCAGATGGTGGTAAGGGTGGCCGAGTCCCACCGGTGATGGCTCCCACAGGCAGAGGACCACGAGAAAGCTGTATTTCTGCTTGTGATCTAGCCTTGGAAGTCAGACAGTGTCACACCTGTTCATCAAGATGATCACAAAAGCCCCGCCCACTTTCAAGGGAGAGGAAAACAGACCCTATCCCTTAGTGGAGAGCAGATGAGACACGGGACCAGAAACGTTACAGTGGCCGCATTTGGAAAATCCCACCTACCAGTTTCCCTGATGGTTCAGTCAGTTCAAAGCAAAACAAAAATCACCTGCCAAGGCAAGACACCTGGGTTCCATTCCTGGGTCAGGAAGAACCCCTGGAGGAGGAAATGGCAACCCACTCCAGTATCCTCGCCATGGAAATCCCACGGACAGAGGAGCCTGGCAGGCTGCTGACTATGGGGTCGCAGAGTCGGACGTGACTTAGTGATCACACCACCACCATCTAGCAGAGTCTTTCAGTGATGACAGTCAGGACTTGCTGCTCTTTCAGGAGAACTTTGTATGGTCCAGGAACCCAGGGACTTTGCTGAGGGAGCTGCCACCCCCCAAAACAGGGCCACCTTGTAGTGACCAGCATCGAGGCCTGCCCACTAGCACTTCCCTCCTATGAACTGTCCTGATCCAGATTTTTGAAGTTCACGTGCGACATCTTGGGTCCACGGGTGGACCTGAGTGTGATCAGTCTCTTTAGCCAGCGCCTGATGCCAGAATCAAAGCCTCAGTCAGTTCAGTGACTGACCGCAGCTTGCTATAGACTAGTGAGATTTGAGACAAAAGTTCATGGAGATTTCTGGGGAAAAGCATTCCATACCTCTCAACAGGGAAGTTGTCGAGACAACAGGAGACAGCTCCAGTCTGTCCTTCTGCTCATTCCTGTACTGATGTGAGGGGGTGGTGAGCTGCCGCTGCCTTGCACCCCGGCCAACAGTGAAACCACAAGCAGAGCAGGGCGTAGTCAGGATGCCCCTGGAGGGGTAGGTATAATTGTCCTGGGCCACACTGACCCTGATTCCTGCTCCACCCTGGGCTCCAGTCTCAGCAACCAACATAGGTTTTGATTGTTTAGGCTACTTGGAAATAGCCTTTATGTTACCTAGAGCTGCGGGGAATCTTCCTGACATAGAATATTTTCCCTTTTTGCAGTGAGGATAAGGAGGCTTGGAGAGGTAAAGACCAAGCTTACCAAGCTTTCAAGTGCATAAGGATGCGCCTGAGAGCCTGCTAAAATGCAGGTTCTGATTCCGGAGATCTGGGGTGGAATCTGAGATCCTGAGTAAGCCCATGGTGAGGCAGAGGCTGCCGGCCCCAAGGACCACCCTGGAGTAATAAGAGGGTCTGGGGTGTGCTTGAGGCACACAGCTGAGAGTAACAGGTTTTAAACCAAGACCTGCCTGCCTTCAGTATGAAAGGAAATCAACCCTGAATAGTCACTGGAAGGACTGATGCTGAAACTCCAATACTTTTGCTACCAGATGCAGAGAGTCAACCCATTGGAGAAGACCCTGATGCTGGGAAAGATTGAGGGCAGGAGGAGAAGGGGGCGACAGAAGATGAGATGGTTGGACAGTGTCACCGAATCAATGGACATAAGTTTGAGCAAACTCCAGGAGATGGTGAAAGACAAGGAAGCCGGGGTGCTGCAGTCCATGGGGTCACAAAGAGTTGGACACAACTTAGCGACTGAATGACAACTGCCTGCCTACACATCCCATCTTCTCTTCATTGCACTCTTGGAGCCACCCTTACCTGTTCACACATTAGCCTGCATGAGCGGAGGACGCGGGCAGACATGGGTCTCCTGGGAGGGAAGCCCAGAACACCTACCTCCTGGTACCCGAGGATGCCCAGGGCCATCTTATCCTGGAAGACATCGCTCACCCTCAGAATCCCTAACACTTTGATTTGTCTTGTGCTCAGTCTGAGCTGGCTGGTGTTTCACGCTCTGTTTCACCATTGGATGGCTGAATCCAGATACGCACTCTCAGTTGCTCGGTCGTTCTGGCTCTTGCAACCCCATGAACTGTAGCCCACCAGGCTCCTCTGTCCAAAGGATTATCCAGTCAAGAATACTGGAGTGGGTTACCATTTCTTCCTCCAGGGGATCTTCCAGACTCAGGGACCGAACATGCATCTCCTGAATATCCTGCATTGGCAGGGGGGATTCTCTGCCTCTGAATCTCCCAGATAGCATAACCCCAAATTCCCTTCTCATGCAAACCACCAGGGGCTTTGTAAAAATGCAGATTTCCCCTTGTGGTGGGGTTAGGGCCAGGGAAACTGTTTGGTCATAAGCACATCAGGAGTTTCTTAAGTTTGGGGACCTCCAACTTTGGGGGCATGAATATATGTTTATCTTTGCCTTGGATGTCTTTCTTTCTGTTATGGTCAGTATACCATCATTTCCAACCCTCAGGATAAGCCTGGGGCTGGGTGGAACTATGATTCCCACATGACAGGATGGAAAACCAAAGCAGGTCCCAAGCTGGGGAAGGTGCAGGAGCTGGGACTCGGGTCTCAGGCCCTGGAGCCTGGACTGGCCTGGCGTCTCCACAAGGCACTCAGAGAAACAAACATGGATGCCCAGCGTTCCCGCGTTCCTGGCCTGGCCACCAGGGCAGACATCCCGCTTGTGTGCCTCAGCAGCAGAGAATCAGTGTTGATTTTGGCTCCAGCCTCTGTGTGGATGGACCCAACTCTGATATCCTTGATTTTCTCCCAAGTCCACAGCCTCAAAGGAGAGGTGGTAGCAGTCTGAGAGATTGTCCCCCGACTTGGTGCCCCTGGGCATCCCCCCATCTCCCAGCGTTTACCCCTACGGTCTGGGAGGATGGATGAGGCCTCTAGGACTCCGGGCCTCCGGTGAGCGTGGATCACGATCCAGGCAGATTTTTGTGTCTGGCTCTACAGTCTGTTCACAACTGGCTTCCTCTCCTGGCAAAGTGCAAGAGGGTGGGCTGGGGGTGGGGGTCTGTCTTGTCCCCTGACACTGCCGGGGGTTGACCCCAGGGACACAGCCTCCACCAACTCTCTCTACTAGGGCATCTGTGGGCAAGCCAGGAATGTCCTTCTGGTGACCTTGGCCTCAGAGCCGCCAGCTCCTACCCCACCAGTGCTGATGTCCCTTGAGCAGGCATCTTGTGACAGGGGCTGCCCCTCCTGCTCCGTCTGTGCAGGAGACTCACAGATGCATCCCTGAGTCTGTCAATTTCCAAACTGCAGGCAAGGCATTGTTCCCACACAGGGCGACCTGAAGTGTGACTCAGGGCCAGCAGCCGGGGCGCCACCTGAGACCTCAGAGTCGCGCAGACACCAGTGCCAGACCAGCGGCTTCCAAAACTCCTTGTTCAAGGGTCCCCAGGTGACTCAAGCCAGAGCAGAGCTGTGCCAGCTGAAGGCAACCCACAAGGAGCCAGTAGAGTCATTCACTGCTCAGTCACTAAGTCGTGTCCAGCTCTTTGTGGCTCCACAGACTGCGGCATGCCGGGCTTCCCTGCCCCTCACCGTCTCTCGGAGTCTGTTCAAACTCATGTCCATTTGGGTCGGTGATGCCATCCAACCGTCTCATCCTCTGTTGCCCCCTTCTCCTCCCACCTTCAATCTTTCCCAGCATCAGGGTCTTTCCCAGTGAATCAGTTCTTCACATCAGGTGGCCAAAGGATTGGAGCTTCAGCTTCAGTATCAGTCCTTTCAATGAATATTCAGGGTTAATTTCCTTTAGGATGGACTGGTTTTATTTCCTTGCTGTCCAAGGACCTCTCAAGAGTCTTCTCTAGCACCATACTTGGAAAGCATCATTTCTTCGGTGTTCAACCTTCTTTATGGTCCAACTCTCCAATCTGTACGTAAATAATGGAAAAGCCATAGTTTTGATTATATGGACCTTGTGGAGTTACAGGGTCCTTACTGACTTCACGGGCATTGCAAATGCCCAAGGTTAATATCACAAATTCAGCTGGGAAGGCTGAATTTCCTTTGCTCTATTAATGAGGATCCGNTGTGGAGTTACAGGGTCCTTACTGACTTCACGGGCATTGCAAATGCCCAAGGTTAATATCACAAATTCAGCTGGGAAGGCTGAATTTCCTTTGCTCTATTAATGAGGATCCGCTCAGGAAACCTGTAGTGTATAGACTGTGAACAAGATTGTTCACTCAGAGAAAGCATTTTTATAGGATGGAGAAGCACAATTTGTGTGTAAATAATGTCCCCACTACAAGGAGGGTGAACTTGGCATCAGTTATCAGGTGCCCTGTCCTGACTGCGGACACCTTTGCCCCAGGTGGGACCGAGGGTGAGTGTGGACATGTGTGTATATGCAAGCGTGTGTGCACACGTGTGTATGTACAGGTGTTGTGCACGTGTATAACTTTGGAAGGGCTATTGGGAAAGGTGGGAAGGACTGACCCCCATCCATCCGATTTTGAGACTCCAGGTGGGGGAAGTTCCCACAGTGAGCAGGGGACAGACAGGTCCAGAGGCCCTCCAGGGTCAGGGCCCCCCACCCCTCCTCTGCCCCTGACTGTGCTCTCGGCTCTGTCGGGGAGGNGTTTAAAAAAAAAAAGAGGAAACTCTTCTGGCTTCTATGGGGGGAATGACTTGAAAGGGGGGCGTTCGTGGAAGCAGGGGACCCTGCATCTGCCCAGGGAAGAGAGGACTGGGGCTCTGGAGAAGACCCACTCTGAGCTTCTAGCAAGGATATGACACCCAGGGTAAAAATAATATGGAATACTGGGAGGGGGCATTGACCGCTACAGAATGAAAGAATGGTGAACGTGAAGATGGAGCAGTGGACATTCTCCAGGATGAGACACAAGGAGAACAGAGGCAGGGAGCAGAGAGCCGCCACGAGGCCCGCGGCAGCACTGAGAGGCCCGGCATCCTTGGGACTCTGTCCCTGGCGGTCACAGAGCTGCCTCCACCCACTGCGTGCACGCCAAGTCACTTCAGTCGTGCCCGACTCTATGCAACCCCATGGACTGTAGCCCGCCAGGCTCCTCTGTCCACGGGGATCCTCCAGGCAAGAATACTGGAGTGGGTTGCCATGCCCTCCTCCAGGGGATCTTCCTGATCCAGGGATTAAACCCAAGGATCTCTTATGTCTCCTACACTGGCAGGCGGTTCCTTTACCCATGAGCCACCAGGGGAGCCCACATAGGAGAACATCTAAAGTCCCAGAGCTTGGCCATTCTCAGTCCTGGTGTGGATGCGGAGCTGTGGGAAATCCCCCTGAAGGTGAGAGCTTATAAATGTGGCCACTTTGGAAAGCTCTCTAGGATAGTCTCCAAATTTAAACGCCCACCTCTGCTGCTGCACGCCTGGCATTTACCAAAAAGAAGTTAAAATGCACAGCCTCCTAAAGTCTTGCCCACAGATGTTCATACTAGCTTTATTTATAATAGCCCCAAGTGGGAAAAAAA
>SJYW01053546.1:272667-285237 GCA_006410735.1 Raphicerus campestris | reverse complement strand
CTGGCCACTCGGCAGTCCAAGCAGCGTGGGCGGGCGGCCCCTTGGATGGTCCTGGGACAGAATAACAAGGCCTGGTCACTCACCCTGCCAGCCATGCAGGGGCAGTTTGAGAGGACAGGAAGGCAGAGCTGACCCGCTGGGCGGGGCCGGGGCCAGAGGCAACTAGGAGAGGGGAAGCTGAAGCCCGCAGCAGGGTCTGGCTAGAAGAGCAGACAGCTTATGTCTGGATGTGAGTGGACCAAGGCCGGCCAGCTGGGCCCCGGGGGCCTGGGCCCTCGCCACTGTGGTCAGCTCCAGGGTCCCCAGCACAAAGCGGCGCTGTGTCCTCCCTGCGTGCTGCCCTGCACCCGCATTCGTGGCCTCCACGGAGATGCCCCACACATACTCTGGGCTCCGGGGGGCAGGGTGACATGCGGTCCATTGTGGGAGCCCCCGTGCCCAGCACGTCGTCAGAGTTCTTGCACTGTGTGCTGGATCCACAGCAAATAGGTGAATGAAGGAACCAGCCCACGAGAGCATCTCTGCCTCTCGACGGTGAGCTTGTTCAAGCAGGATCTGTGCCTGGTTCCGGAAAGTCATTCCGCGTGCTGGGTTTTATGTAACAAAGTAACACCCTAGTTAAAAGCTTCAGGGCTTCCCTGGTGGTCCAGGGGTTAAGACTTCGTCTTCTAATGCTTGGGGTATGGGTTTGATCCCTGGTTGGGGAGATAAGGTCCCACATGATTCAGCGGCAAAAAAAATCACAAAACACAAAACAGAAGCAATGTTGTAACAAATTCAATAAAGCTTTAAAAATGATCCACATTTTAAAAAGTCTAAAAATAAATGCTTAGTTTGGGTGGGTCCTAAGTCCAGGCTTGGCTTCGCTGAGCCTTCCGTGTTGCAAGCCTGCAATCATGGTGACCTCTGGGCAGAGGTGTCCTCTTCCTGAAGGAATTACTGAACTCAGGGACGTGAGCCTGGAGCAGCTGCCCATCAAACAGGGGTACTTGCCTGAGACTGAGGCCGATACAGGGAGAACAGACGGACGGACAGAAAGAGCTGGGGTCCTGACAGCCTCCTTAGTGCCCCTGGGTCATGTGGTGTCCAGATTCTGTCTCTGGACCATCTAGTTCCTCTGGCTGATCAGTTTCCATTTTCACTTGAGGGTGGGGGTTTCTGTCACTTGTAGCCAAGACTCCTAAGACAAATGCACACACACACAAACATTTTTAATGTCAACAAATGAGTATATCACTTAAAATATATAGTAGCCCATTTAAAACAGTTTTATTACGGTAAAATTTGTCTGCAATGCAATTCAGTCCTAAAGCAAGCAGTCATGTGAGTTTTGACAAACACAGTGGTGTAACCTCCACTGCAGTCAAGGCACACGCAAGTTCCAGTGCCGCAAAAGCCTCCCCCAGCTTCCCCTTGGAGTCACACCTTCCCCCTCCTCCCTGGACAGCACAGACTGGTCCCCTGTCCCAGTAGCTTGGCACTCTGAGAATGTCCTGCAAATAGAATCCTATGCTCTGAGGCTCCTCCCCAGTGTCACCTGTTTCAGGCCCATCTCAGGAGTTTTGTGTGTGTGTGTGTGTGTGTGTGAGAGAGAGAGAGATCAAGCAGGTTCCACAGCACGTGTGTTCCCAGTTGAACGGTGTTTGTATCGTCCCAAGTTTGGGGGAATTCCGAGTAAAACCACTGAGTCCGTGTGAGCAGGTGTCTGCGCCCGTGTGGGTCAGTGTGTCTCCCCAACTCCAAGAAGGTGTGAGCATCTTGAAGTCAGGCTGTCCAGACTCTTGAAGGGCTCTCCTTGGCTTTGCCATCATGCTCCAGACCCACGTTTATCCTGCAAGTGACAAAGAGAACCATGGGGAGCTTCCTCTCTCCCGACATCCGAGAAAAGGTTCTGGAAGGGACCAGCCCATCCTTCCCTCTCAGCACGAAGCCCACCATTGAGTAAAGGGATTCGGATGTTCTGCAGGGCAGGATGGTCCAGCTAACCTCTGGCGGTGGAGACCGCAACAATGGTCGTGGTGATGACAAGGACCTCGGGACCCCGAAATGCTGAGTCCTCACTGTGGCTCTGACAGCCTTGCTCCCATCTTCACAGCATCCCAAGTAGGTGCGACTTCCCAGCATAACTGCAGAGATGCCTGAAGCTGTCTTCAAAGAGGGGGTGGGGTCGTGCCTTCTGTTCCTCCCCCTGCTCTGCCCTGCCCCCTCCCAGGGGTCTGCAGTAATTATCCCGGAAGGGCTTTGCTGCCGCCTTCAGCCCTGTGGCCCCCTCACATTTGGTACCTCCGTCTGGGATTAACTCTCGGGCTGGGCCAGGGTTCCCGGAACGCCAGCCCCTCCGCTTCCAGCTCGCGGCCGGCCCTGGGCCAGCCCCTCACCACTACCCTCCATCTCACCCCGGCCGCCTCCTCAACTCAAAGGACGGCGCCGACTCTGGTGAACCTGGTTAGGAAGGGAAATACTTTGCTTGGAGGCCGTCCAGCGGGAGGAAGACTGCAGCCTTGACTGACTGGCTGGGACCAAAGAGCCACGGGAGCCAGCCGTGGCCGAGCTGGGGACGGAGGGACACACGGGGAGCCTCTGGCAGAATCTGCTGACGGCAGCCGCCGCNCTGGTGGTCCAGGGGTTAAGACTTCGTCTTCTAATGCTTGGGGTATGGGTTTGATCCCTGGTTGGGGAGATAAGGTCCCACATGATTCAGCGGCAAAAAAAATCACAAAACACAAAACAGAAGCAATGTTGTAACAAATTCAATAAAGCTTTAAAAATGATCCACATTTTAAAAAGTCTAAAAATAAATGCTTAGTTTGGGTGGGTCCTAAGTCCAGGCTTGGCTTCGCTGAGCCTTCCGTGTTGCAAGCCTGCAATCATGGTGACCTCTGGGCAGAGGTGTCCTCTTCCTGAAGGAATTACTGAACTCAGGGACGTGAGCCTGGAGCAGCTGCCCATCAAACAGGGGTACTTGCCTGAGACTGAGGCCGATACAGGGAGAACAGACGGACGGACAGAAAGAGCTGGGGTCCTGACAGCCTCCTTAGTGCCCCTGGGTCATGTGGTGTCCAGATTCTGTCTCTGGACCATCTAGTTCCTCTGGCTGATCAGTTTCCATTTTCACTTGAGGGTGGGGGTTTCTGTCACTTGTAGCCAAGACTCCTAAGACAAATGCACACACACACAAACATTTTTAATGTCAACAAATGAGTATATCACTTAAAATATATAGTAGCCCATTTAAAACAGTTTTATTACGGTAAAATTTGTCTGCAATGCAATTCAGTCCTAAAGCAAGCAGTCATGTGAGTTTTGACAAACACAGTGGTGTAACCTCCACTGCAGTCAAGGCACACGCAAGTTCCAGTGCCGCAAAAGCCTCCCCCAGCTTCCCCTTGGAGTCACACCTTCCCCCTCCTCCCTGGACAGCACAGACTGGTCCCCTGTCCCAGTAGCTTGGCACTCTGAGAATGTCCTGCAAATAGAATCCTATGCTCTGAGGCTCCTCCCCAGTGTCACCTGTTTCAGGCCCATCTCAGGAGTTTTGTGTGTGTGTGTGTGTGTGTGTGAGAGAGAGAGAGATCAAGCAGGTTCCACAGCACGTGTGTTCCCAGTTGAACGGTGTTTGTATCGTCCCAAGTTTGGGGGAATTCCGAGTAAAACCACTGAGTCCGTGTGAGCAGGTGTCTGCGCCCGTGTGGGTCAGTGTGTCTCCCCAACTCCAAGAAGGTGTGAGCATCTTGAAGTCAGGCTGTCCAGACTCTTGAAGGGCTCTCCTTGGCTTTGCCATCATGCTCCAGACCCACGTTTATCCTGCAAGTGACAAAGAGAACCATGGGGAGCTTCCTCTCTCCCGACATCCGAGAAAAGGTTCTGGAAGGGACCAGCCCATCCTTCCCTCTCAGCACGAAGCCCACCATTGAGTAAAGGGATTCAGGTGTTCTGCAGGGCAGGATGGTCCAGCTAACCTCTGGCGGTGGAGACCGCAACAATGGTCGTGGTGATGACAAGGACCTCGGGACCCCGAAATGCTGAGTCCTCACTGTGGCTCTGACAGCCTTGCTCCCATCTTCACAGCATCCCAAGTAGGTGCGACTTCCCAGCATAACTGCAGAGATGCCTGAAGCTGTCTTCAAAGAGGGGGTGGGGTCGTGCCTTCTGTTCCTCCCCCTGCTCTGCCCTGCCCCCTCCCAGGGGTCTGCAGTAATTATCCCGGAAGGGCTTTGCTGCCGCCTTCAGCCCTGTGGCCCCCTCACATTTGGTACCTCCGTCTGGGATTAACTCTCGGGCTGGGCCAGGGTTCCCGGAACGCCAGCCCCTCCGCTTCCAGCTCGCGGCCGGCCCTGGGCCAGCCCCTCACCACTACCCTCCATCTCACCCCGGCCGCCTCCTCAACTCAAAGGACGGCGCCGACTCTGGTGAACCTGGTTAGGAAGGGAAATACTTTGCTTGGAGGCCGTCCAGCGGGAGGAAGACTGCAGCCTTGACTGACTGGCTGGGACCAAAGAGCCACGGGAGCCAGCCGTGGCCGAGCTGGGGACGGAGGGACACACGGGGAGCCTCTGGCAGAATCTGCTGACGGCAGCCGCCGCGCGGAGCCTGGCCTGGCCGGTCCCGTCCCTCCGTCCAGCATGGGAGCAGTGAGTGTCTGGGCCTCGGGGTTGGACCTCATGCGTGGCTCAGGGTGCTGGTCCCGGCTAACAGCTTTTACTCATCGCCTCGAGGTGATTTGGCCCCTCTAGTTTTCCCTCTTGATTTTCTTATGTTTCTGGAGCGTGTCAGGGGCAACGGACTCTGTGGGGCGCGTGTCTGTACCCTGACTTAGATTAGACATTTGGATAGTGTCCCTTCATTCATTCATTCAGCAAACACCGGCAGAGCGGCCCTCAGAGCCAGACACTCTTCAGGGTGCTGGGGACCCAGAAGGGAACAACGCAAGTCTCCAGCCCCGTGGAGCTGACCTTCTGTAGTTCAGGGAGATGAGCGAAAACTGAATCAACAGTCCATCATCCTCCATAGAAGGCGAAAGATTTATGCAATCCGGGGCGGAGGGAGAGAGAGGGATGGACCGGGAGTTCGGGGTTGGTGCATACAAACTACTACGTTTAGCGTGGATAAGCATCACGGTCCTACGCTACGGCACCGGGAGCTATAGTCAACGCACGCGTGTGTGCACGCTCAGAGGCTTCAGTCATGCCTGACATTTGCAACCCTATGGACTGTAGCCCCCCGCGGCTCCTCCGTCCATGGGATTTCCCAGGCAAGAATACTGGACTGGGTAGCCATTCCCTTCTCCAGGTGATCCTCCCGACCCAGGGATCAAACCCACATCTCTTATGTCTCCTACATTGGCAGGCAGTCTTTTTCCCACTGGCGCCACCTGGGAAGCCCCCTAGTTAAGGTACAATCTGTGTTAATTTCTAGTGTCAAGTACAGTGATTCAGTTATGCACGTGCACATATATATTCTTTTTCAGATTCTTTTCTACTATAGGTTTTTATGATTATTACAAGCTATTGAATATAAATCCCTGTGCTATACAGTAGGTCCTTGTTGTTAATCTATTTTATATACAGTAGTTTGTAACTGCTAACCCCCAATTCTTAATTTTTTCCTGTTTGTTTTTTCCTTTGGCAATCATAAGTTTATTTTCTTTGTCTGTGAGCAAGCAACCAGTTCTTAAGACCCCAGACACATCCACCAACCCCCTCTCAATCCATACCTGATGAGTTCCATCTCTCGGTGTCCTCAGGATGAAATTTATGTGTGTATCTTAGATTCACCATGTACAGCATTTTATTAAAATTTTTTTAACAAAGACATCTAATTATGAAAACAAGCAGACTGGAAGCATTAGGTCAGTAATGGGATAGGTCATGTGCAGATATGATGGCAAATACAAGTGTGCAGAAGCCTGAAGGTGTCACCCAAGTGTCTGATGTCTTGGGGACCAGGTGTCATCTCACTTAACCCTCACAAGTATGCATTCCAGAGTGAGTCTTACCTCTCCATTTTATGGAGGCAAAAAGGAACTCTGGGGCAAGCATGATGATCAATGACCACATAGCACTGGTGTGACCTTAGGACCCTCTGATTCTGCCCTTTCACTCTTGACACGCCTGGGTAGCAGAATGGCCGTGTTACATTTTTAAACCCAGTGTTTGAATCCAGCTGTTTACCTGCAGCTTGTATTCAACAGTTCTGGTGACTTCTGAATGTAGATTTTAAAATATTCACAATGTGAAAGTTGAGAGTTCTGATTTACTCAACAGGAATGTTTAGGACTTCAAGCCTGAGAGGCAGCATCTCAACTGACTCTGAAAGAACTGCTCCGAGGAAGCGAGGGGAGGGGCCAGGTTATAGAGAAGTTTCGCAACAAAGGGCAGGTCCTCTGAACATCAAAAGATGATTGCTAATTAAAGAAAACCAGATATCCCAAGTTCAGGAATTTAGAGCTCGTGTGGAAAGATGCAAGAGTGTGGGCTCCCTGAAGTCATTTCTTTGATATGCAGCTCCACTATCTAGGGCCAGTATCCTCTGTTTTCACATCCTGAATTTCCTCCAGGCTCACCCTAGGGAGTGGCTGCAGTCTGATGGCTGAAGACAGCAGGCTTTCTTTCCTTCCCGAGTTCCTTCGGGGCTCACCAGCTCACCATCCGTGGCGGCCNTTAAAATTTTTTTAACAAAGACATCTAATTATGAAAACAAGCAGACTGGAAGCATTAGGTCAGTAATGGGATAGGTCATGTGCAGATATGATGGCAAATACAAGTGTGCAGAAGCCTGAAGGTGTCACCCAAGTGTCTGATGTCTTGGGGACCAGGTGTCATCTCACTTAACCCTCACAAGTATGCATTCCAGAGTGAGTCTTACCTCTCCATTTTATGGAGGCAAAAAGGAACTCTGGGGCAAGCATGATGATCAATGACCACATAGCACTGGTGTGACCTTAGGACCCTCTGATTCTGCCCTTTCACTCTTGACACGCCTGGGTAGCAGAATGGCCGTGTTACATTTTTAAACCCAGTGTTTGAATCCAGCTGTTTACCTGCAGCTTGTATTCAACAGTTCTGGTGACTTCTGAATGTAGATTTTAAAATATTCACAATGTGAAAGTTGAGAGTTCTGATTTACTCAACAGGAATGTTTAGGACTTCAAGCCTGAGAGGCAGCATCTCAACTGACTCTGAAAGAACTGCTCCGAGGAAGCGAGGGGAGGGGCCAGGTTATAGAGAAGTTTCGCAACAAAGGGCAGGTCCTCTGAACATCAAAAGATGATTGCTAATTAAAGAAAACCAGATATCCCAAGTTCAGGAATTTAGAGCTCGTGTGGAAAGATGCAAGAGTGTGGGCTCCCTGAAGTCATTTCTTTGATATGCAGCTCCACTATCTAGGGCCAGTATCCTCTGTTTTCACATCCTGAATTTCCTCCAGGCTCACCCTAGGGAGTGGCTGCAGTCTGATGGCTGAAGACAGCAGGCTTTCTTTCCTTCCCGAGTTCCTTCGGGGCTCACCAGCTCACCATCCGTGGCGGCCAGCCGCAGTCCCTGCCCCGTGGTGCTGGCATCCTCTGTTTACTGATAAGGCAGGAAACCTGCGTCTCTCACATGGAATCCCAGCACCTGATGCTGGAAGGGACTGAAGATCCTTTTGTTGATACCTGCTCCCATGGAGGGGGGAGCAGGCCCAGAGGGGAAGGGACCTGAGCAGGGTCAGCTGGCGAGTCAGGGCGCAGCTGAGCCACGCACCCCCAGGCAGGCCCCAGCCCTGCCCGTGCTCCATGCCCAGCCAGGACACGGGCCAAGGACCCAGGCATTTCCCACTGGACCCACATTCCCACAAACCTTGGCTCGTGATCCCATGGCTGCACCCAGGGCTGAGCTGGCCTTCCCCAGGGTGGGGCGGGCTGGGCCTTTCTGCTGAGTCACCAGCAAAGCGCGGGCCTGACCACAGGACATTTTTGAGATTCCAGGTCTGACACTGCAGAGGCCTTGGCCCCGCGGCAGGTCTGGCCTCACCCAGCCCGGGNAAAGATGCAGTGTACACCTATAACCTGCTCACCTCATGAATACTAGAAATCACCTCCAGATTACGTACAAGAACCTAATACAGTATAATTGCTTGGAAACAGTTGCTGGAATGGAAAATTTAAATTTTGCTTCTTGGACTTCTCTGGAAATTGCTTTCCCTCAGTATTTTTGATGAATGCTTGATTGAATCTTCAGACAAGAAACCTGTAGATGCAGAGAGCTGATTGCATATTCTTTTCACCTGAAGGAAGCCCGTCTTTGTCTATGAAGGTGGATTTAGCTTCTGGAAAGGGCTGTAGGTTTTAGCTTCCAGGGCCTGTGCTCTAGCCATGTCTGACTCTGCGACCCTTTGGACGGCAGCCTGCCAGGCTCCTCTGTCCATGGGATTGTCCAGGCAAGAACACTGGAGTGGGTTGCCATTTCCTCCTCCAGGGGAGCTTCCTGACCCAAGGATCAAACCCGCCTCTCCTGCGTCTCCTGCGTTGGCAGGTGGATTCTTTCCTGCTGAGCCATCAGAGATTAGCTTTTAGGGAACATTGCTAATATGTGAGAAGTGCTGAGGAAGCAGACACTTGACAGATGTCTCCGAAGCCCCTGCAAGGCTTCTCAGGTGAGAAGGTGACTCAGTTGGTAAAGAATCTGCCTGCAATACAGGAGACTCAGGTTCTATCCCTGGGTCAGAAAGATCCTCTGGAGAAGGACATGGCAACTCACTTTAGTATTCTTGCCTGGAGAATCCCACAGAGGGGCCTGATGGGCTACAGTCCATGGGTTGCAAATAGTCAGACATGACTGAGCAATGAACAGTTTCACTTAAAGGCAAGTAGCAAGCCTTTCCTGGCAGAGACTGTCAGAAGGGACAGTGTGGAGCTGACCTGCACAACCTTGGGGTCCTGGGATGCTGGACTGCGCTGTGCCTCAGTGGCCCCCTCTGTGAAATGCAAATAAAGCCAAGCCCGTGCCCAAGGGCTCTGTGAGAACCAGCAGTGCCCACACGAAACAGCATGAATCTGTGAGTAGGATACCAGGGACCGCCCTCACCCCAAACATCCAGATGGTCAAACTCTCACAGCCCAGTAGCCCCAAGAGTCCCAGGCTGGACCACTGTCTGCCATGCCCAGGGGAGAAACTTCCTCTGGACATTCTGTGATTAACCTGCGTGTGTCAGGGTGCATCACAGCCCATGGACATCTGGAGGATAGGTTAGGGCAAAACGAAGCCCATAGGTTGGGAGGGACACTTGGGTCTCTGAACACATAAGGCGCCTCACACTGATGATCAGCACCTCTCAGAGCGGCGAGGGCGATTCCGCTTTGGCTGGCAGACTGAGAGGACCTCAGAGCTGCTCCCAGCACCTCGCCAAGCTTCAGTCCAGCTCCCCTTGGACCCCATTTGCAATAGGAAGATTATGCCAGCCTCATATCATCTTAAGCCTTCCAGTGGCCACACTGAAAAAAGGAATAGAAGAAATGCATTTTAATAATCTACTTTATTTAACTCAATATATGCAGCCATGAAATTAAAAGATATTTGCTCCTTGGAAGGAAAGCTGTGATATACCTACACGGCGTATTAAGAAGCAGAGACATCACTTTGCCAACACAGGCCCATCTAGTCAAAACTATTGTTTTTCCAGTAGTCAGGAATGGTCGCAAGAGTCTGACCATAAAGAAGGCTGAGTGCTAAAGAACTGATGCTTTTGAACTGTGGTGTGGGAGAAGACTCCAGTCCCTAGGGCTGCAAGGAGATCAAACCAATCAATCCTAAAGGAAATCAATCCTGAATATTCATCAGAAGAACTAATGCTGAATCTCCAATACTTTGGCCACCTGATGTGAAGAGCTGAATTATTAGAAAAAAACCCTGATGTTGGGAAAGATTGAAGGCAGGAGGAGAAGGGGACGGCAGAGGGCGAGATGGTTGGGTGGCAGCAGTATCTCAATGGACATGAATTTGAGCAAGCTCCTGGAGTTGGTGATGGACAGAGGAGGCTGGTGTGCTGCAGTCCACAGGGTCGCAAAGAGCTGGACACGACTAGGTGACTGAACAAAAGCATCTGGGGGCGGGAGGAGAAGGGGACAACCGAGGGTGGGATGGCTGGATGGCATCATGGACTCGGGGGACGTGAGCCTGAGTGAACTCTGGGAGATAGTGATGGACAGGGAGGCCTGGCGTGCTGCAATTCATGGGGTCGCCAAGAGTCGGACACGACTGAGCGACTGAACTGAACTGAACTGTAATCACTGCTGCGGTTATTGATGGCTGCTTCGCAGTCCCTCTTTCTGATACATCTTCAAACTCTGCTGCCTGTCCTGCTTTGCCAGCATGTCTCGGCGCGGACCAGCTACGTTTCGAATGTTCAGGGGCCACCCCTGGGCAGCAGCGGCCATATTGGGTGAGGCAGAGCGTCCTGGGACCATGGCAAGGAGACAGGACGGTTCAAGCTTGTCATCTCAGCCACAAGCTGCCCCATCCCCAGCTCCCCTCCTCAGAAGCAAAAGTGACCCAGGTCCCCAGAGACAGGCAGGTGTGCTCCTAGGAGAATCCAGCAGGGCCCAGGCTTTGGCGGGGATATGTGCCCCCAAATCCGTGCCGTGGTTGGCTCTGCCGCCTGACTCCCGCGCTGCCCCCAGGCCCTGCTCAGGCCGCCTTCCTGCCCGCAGCCGACCCTGCCCAGGTCTGCAGGCGGGCCCTGGGGACGCGCCACCCCAGAAGCCACTCATGAAAAGCCTGCCTTGTGTGCCCAGCTGTGCCTCGGCCGCCAGCGACGTCACCTGAAGCCCCTTCCTGTAAATTTCAGCTTTGAAGTTGGCCCTGATCAGGAGCAAGTTTCCCATTGCTGGCTCACCTATGGGAAAATGCACAGGAAGCTGAGAGCCCCTTCTGTCTGGGGCTCGGAAGGGGGTGGTGGCCAGGCAGCAGGTGACCCGTCCTGCGGGGTGAGTGCAGAGAAAGCGTCCAAGTTCAGGCTTAATGAAGCCAGGTGTCTCAATGGTGAAAGAATCCGCCTGTCAATGCAGGAGATGAGGGTTCAGTTCCCGGGTCTGGAATATTACCTGGAGAAGGAAATGGCAACCCACTCCAGTATTCTTGCCTGGGAAATCCTGTGGATGGAGGAGTCTAGTGGGCTACCATCCATGGAGTCACAGAGAGTCTGACGTGAGTGATTGAGCGTGCGCGCGTGCGCACACACACACACAAGAATCATTATCAGCCAGTGGAAGCAGGTTCTGCCCATCACCTGCAATGGACTTCATTCATTCATTTTTTTTCTCAAGCATATGCATGGATCAGGGCTGTAGACCCTGGGAGAAGCTGGGCCCCAGAGGAGGGGGTCTGGGAGGGAGCTAAGAGGGTCCTGCTCAGGCCCAGACCCTCGGGGGGCCCTGCCAAGGTGAAATAAAACCCTGTTCTTTTTTTTAATTTGTTGGTTTTACAGGAAAACCAGGCCATAAAGAGGGAACTTATGCTAATAAAACCCTCGAGAGATTCCCAAAAAGGGAAAGGCAGCTCAGTTGGAGCCTGCCGGTTTCCAGGCCTTGAATCTGAAAGGGAGTCTGGGGAAATGCTAATTTTGAACTTTTCCTACACCCTTCCTGCCTCTGGATGCTGAAGGCTGCCTCGCATTCCTGTGCACAATCAACTGAGGGGAAAGAACAGCATCACTTCAGGACAGCGTCAGCTCGCTTTTCCCTGATGGGCGGAAAAGCAGGGTCTGCTTTAAAAGACACGTCACGTTATTTTTTTTTCTAATTTCTTATTTCTATTTTTCAACCTTCCTGAGTGAAAAAATACATTCGGGGAATCTGAGCTTGGCCCCTAATTTGGAAAGACCGTGTGATCAACTTGGGGAAAAAAAATAGGCCTTGATCTGGGCGTCCTAAGATGATAAATTCCACCTCCTCTAGGGGCTCATCAGAATCTGCCTTCAGTGCAGGAGGACTGGGTTCAGTTTCTGGGTTGGGAAGATCCTCTGGAGAAGGAAATGGCAGCCCACTCCAGTGTCCTTGCCTGAAGAATCCCGTGGAGAGAGGAGCCTGGCGGGCTACAGTCCATGGAGTCACACGAGTCAGGCACAGCTTAAAGACTGAACCTCCAGAAACTGCCTGGGAAGCCCACGGAGAAAGGACCCTCGACTTCCAGGAGCGAGTGGGGAAGAGGGGCGAGCTGGTCATGGCTGAGACACGATAGTCCTCAAAGGAGAGTGACCAGGCCCCCGGGAGGCCCCACCTGTCCCCTGCCTGCTGCTGTCTCTGCTGGCCACCTGGCGGGGAGGGTGTCCGCAGCGTCACATCTGGAGCGGGCCCGTGGGAGTCCAGCGGTGGAGACGGGGGTCTTGCAGGGTCTCTGAATGTGATGGGCACGGGGTTCCTGTCCTCCTCCTCCTCCTCTCAGAAGTGAGGCTGGGAAAGGAGGGCTTCATAACCGTACTGCGCCTCACCCAGCCCTGCCCTGACACCCCACCCCCCATCCCAGAGCAGATTGCTGCCTGCGAGGGGACAGGGTTCTGTCTGCCCCCCACCGGGAGGGTGGGTTTCAGCCCTGCCAC
>SJYW01053546.1:247035-270632 GCA_006410735.1 Raphicerus campestris | reverse complement strand
GGTTGGGAAGATCCTCTGGAGAAGGAAACGGCAGCCCACTCCAGTGTCCTTGCCTGAAGAATCCCGTGGAGAGAGGAGCCTGGCGGGCTACAGTCCATGGAGTCACACGAGTCAGGCACAGCTTAAAGACTGAACCTCCAGAAACTGCCTGGGAAGCCCACGGAGAAAGGACCCTCGCCTTCCGGGAGCGAGTGGGGAAGAGGGGCGAGCTGGTCATGGCTGAGACACGATAGTCCTCAAAGGAGGGTGACCAGGCCCCTGGGAGGCCCCACCTGTCCCCTGCCTGCTGCTGTCTCTGCCGGTCACCTGGCGGGGAGGGTGTCCGCAGCGTCACATCTGGAGCGGGCCCGTGGGAGTCCAGCGGTGGAGACGGGGGTCTTGCAGGGTCTCTGAATGTGATGGGCACGGGGTTCCTGTCCTCCTCCTCCTCCTCTCAGAAGTGAGGCTGGGAAAGGAGGGCTTCATAACCGTACTGCCCCTCACCCAGCCCTGCCCTGACACCCCACCCCCCATCCCAGAGCAGATTGCTGCCTGCGAGGGGACAGGGTTCTGTCTGCCCCCCACCGGGAGGGTGGGTTTCAGCCCTGCCACTCCACACAGGCTCATAGCCAAGAGGGGAATAGGGGGGCGCCCCACTGTGGTCTCTGCCTCAGAGACCCCTCCACCAGTCCTCTCAAGGCAGGGTGGCTCTCTGGCGCCCTGAAGGCCTGCGTGCCCAGGGCGGGGGGGGTGGGCTCTGTGCTGAGAGCTGGGGTGGGGGGGCTCTGCTTACCACGGAGGGCAGTGCCCGCCCCCACTCACAGGGTCCGGCAGCCAGCTCACCTCCTGGGGAGTCAGGGGTCCCCGCCTGCCTGGCCCTGCCGCACCCCCAGCCGGCGGCTGCGAGGTTGAACCCAGCAGCATTTCTAGGGCTCCATGTGCGTTCTTGAGGTGGTGTTGTTTAGTCACTGGGTCGTGTCTGACTGTTTTGTGACCCCAGGCTCCTCTGTCCGTGGGATTTCCCAGGCAACAATCCTGGAGTGAGTGGCCATTTCCTTCTCCAGGGGATCTTCCCTACCCGGGGATGGAACCCACATCTCCTGCTTTGGCAGATAGATTCTTTCCCGCTGAGCCACCAGGGAAGCCTGTTCTTGATGAGAGAATGCAAGAAAAGAAGGTCCCTGTGGTCCCGTTCACAAGCCGAGCTGGCTTCACATCCCGCTGGCACCCCTGTGGGGTGTGTGGGGTCTGGACTCCAAGAGCCATGCAGGGCGAGCCTGGGGCTGGGAGAGGCTGTGGCTTTCCCCAGGATGCCAGCCATGAGGGCACTGTGCAGCGGTGCCAAACCTCGCTTCTCCCCCAAGATATGCCCCCCACACCGTCGTCCACACCCTGGGTCTGGAGGACTGACCGCCGCTCACTCACTCGCCCATTCGTTCCATGTCCGTGGACGAGCACCCACCATGGACCCCAAGTTGTCCGGGGTGGCGGGGTGGCTACCTGGAAGGTTGCTGTGAGCTTGCAGCTGAGCAGCCCGCAAGGAAGCACGGAGCAAAGGGCGGAGCTGGGCCTGCACTGCCAGCCCTGCGGTTACTAGAGGCTGCTGGCTGCGGGGCTGCTGAGGAGGGGCTGCTGCGCTGAGCGCAGGGACAGCGGTCACACGAGGGCTGCAGCGAGGCGGCGATCTGCCTGCTGAGAGCCTTCACGGCTTCACCTTCGCCTCCAGCCAGCTTCAGAGCCAGGCAGGTGTTCATGCCTCTCACAGAGCAGGAAATGGAGGTTCCCAGAAACTGCTTCAGTTGTCTGGAGCCACACAACCGGTGAGTGAAATAAGGGGCAGAGCTGGGCTTTGAGCCGTCATATCGCCGCCATTGTTGGTGCTGTTGAGTCGCTAAGTCATGCCTGACTCTTTACGATACCATAGACTGCAGCGCGCCAGCCTTCCCCATCCTGCGCCATCTCCCCAGGCTTGTTCAAATGCATTTCAGTTGAGTCAGTGATGCCATCCGACCATCTCATCCTCTGTCATTCCTCTTCTCTCTTCCTGCCTTCAATCTCTCCCAGCATCAGGGTCTTTTCCAATACTTGTCTCTTCACATTAGGTGGCCAAAGTATTAGAGCTTCAGCATGAGTCCTTCCAATGAATATTCAGGGTTGATTTCCTGTAGGATTGACTGGTTGGATCTCCTTGCTGTCCAAGGGACTCTCAAGAGTCTTCTCCAACACCACAGTTCAAAAGCATCAATTCGTCAGCGCTCAGCTTTCTTTATGGTCCAACTCTCACATCCATATGTGACTGTTAGAAAAACCATAGCTTTGAATATATAGACCTTTGTGCTCAAAGTGATGACTCTGCTTTTCAATATGCTGTCTAGGTTTGTCAGAGTTTTCCTTCCAAGGAGCAAGTGTCTTTTAATTTCATGGCTGCAATCACCGTCCACAGTTGGAGTTCTGAAATCCAGACCCCTCTTATTCTGCAGGAGCTTCTACATGGAGACTTGGGCAGGGCCAGCCAGACGGAGCTTCTTCCAGACCCACTGCTGTTCCCACGTGACCAGCACTTTCCAGCCACAGCAGGGCCTTCTGTGGGCCGTGCAGCTGGAGCAGGGTGGGTACAAAGCAACCCCCCTCATATCCTCTGTACACCAGCTCCCGGTTCCTGCAGCCCCGTCAGTAAAGCCGCCTCACTCTGGACAGGAGGAGGGATGGGACTTCCTGGGGTCACATGAGGGGGCTGCATCCTCTCCTTCCTGGGCCTGGGTGAGGGGCAGAAAGGAAGGCAGGGGTCGGGGTCCTCAGAAGACATCCCTGGCCCACGACTCCAGGCCCTCCTTGGCTAGGTCTCTTGGCCATGCTCTTGGGTGGAGGGGTGGGAGGCAGGACCCTCTGTCTTCCTGTCTCTTGTGAAAACAGCAAGTTCAGAAGGGAGCAGTGGGGATGGGGGCGCTGGGAGAAGCTGCCCTGAGTGAGTGGGGGTGACCAGTAAGGCCCAGGGGAAATCAAACCACCAAGAGGCTGTAGGCCCCGGGGGGCTAGACTGGAGCCCCCGAGTCTGGCCCAGCCTTGGTCTTTTGAGCTAAACCTGGGGCCTGGCCCAGCATCACCACTACCCAAGCGCTTATGGACCTCACAAGGGCTCTGAGGTCTCCCCAAGCCAGTCGGGGGTCAGGGAGTAGGGGTGTGATCAGAGGTGAGATGCCCAACCCAGCTAGGGCCCTGGGCAGCTGTGGTCAGGGCAGGATCTTTGAGGGGCCCAGGGGCTAGAGACCTGGGCGTGGGCAGACCTGGGTTCTGTTCTGGGACCTGCCTGGGCCCCAGTTTCCCTCTGCATGGCCTCTCGGGTGGCCATGGAGGTGAGTGGTCATCTCTGTGCAAAGCCTTGGCCCTTGCTTCCTGCAGCCCCAGGAGGAAGCAGTCATCAAGGGTTGTGGATTCCCGTCGGGGAAGTGGGGTCACAAGGTGTGGGAGGGCACCAGGACAGCTGGCTCCGAGGCGCCAGGCCCCACTTTCCCTGGCTTTCCCCACGTCCTCTCCTTGGCCACTCAGCTCCCCCCAACCCCAGCCCCCACTTCCCCTCCTTACACAGCCAAAGAGCTGCTGCTGGGCTGCGCATTTCTATTTCTGCACCTTCCGCTTCCTGCCCATGGCTGGCCAGCCACTGCGGAAAGTTCTGGAGTCTTCAAGGCCAGCTGGTCCTGGAGCAGGACGTGGGGGCTTCAGATTCCCTCCTCCCAGTGGCTTCTCCAGCCCCCTAGGACCGGGCACTCCAGGCATCAGGGAAGGCCTAGAATGACTGGAGGAGTGCATCACGGTGGAGCCTGGTCCCGGGGCTGGATGTGCACCCACAGAGGCGGGGCTGCTGCCTTCCAAGTCAGCGCCCATCCAGTCAATCCATTCAAGGCACCCACCTCACATTCTGTGTGGGCCCAAGCTCGGGGTGCAACGTGAGCAGACTGTCCGGTTGTACTCCCTGTTGCTTTCGAAACAATCCACCTTGAATTCGAGGGGGTCTTGAATGATTTGCTGAAGTTCACACTGCTAAGGAAAACAGGTAGGGGCACACGAGGGTCTGTGCTTCTTCCCACAATGTGAATAAGTGGATGATCATGTGTGTGCGTGTGTATGTGCGTGCAAGAGAGAGAGACAGAGACAGCAAGATCGAGAGAGAGAGATGGGAGGCAGGCCAAAGCCGTAATTGCATAAGACCTGAGGAAGCAGGCGGAGGCCACCAGGACAAGTGGGCCGGTCCAGGAAGGCTTGCTCAGGGCTCCATCCGCAGTGTTTTCTGAGCAGCACACTGTGCCAGGCTCAGTGGTCCTCAGGGTTGACCCCCTTTTCTCTGGTTAGTTGGATTTCGGGGAACATGGGGTGTGGGCAGTGGAAGTCTGAATTACAGAACATTTTTTTTAAAACGCAGTGCTCCTTTGTCCGGGTGCGAATTCCTGACGTCACCTCGGGGCCAGCCTTACAGCCCAGGTAAGACCGTGCAGGTGTTTGGCTGGGTGGCTTGGCTTTGTCAGAGCTGGCGCTGTGGGGCTGAGGGTGCACTGGACTCCCAGCCAAGCAGGGTCCAGACCCCAACCCAGGCGCTGACCGAGGTCTGGCCTTGGACTACTCACATCCCCTTGCTGGCCCTCCAGGCTGTCACTGTGCCGGGAGCCACTGGTCCCCACTGGGCGCGGTGGAGCCCACATCACCACCTGGAGGGCTAGAAGTCCCTTTCTCGGTTTCTCCATGATCCCCCTAAAAGCATCTCTGAATTATTTGTTGCATCTAAATTTAATTGAATCATAGATTTCATTTATTTTCAAATAAACTTTTTCTTAAAGTAGCCTTATTTAGAAAATGATCAGAGCTTATTGTAAAAAGCAATAGAAGAAGCAAAAACATGTTAAAGTGCCACCCGCCCCCCCCACTCCAGAAATAAGTTTTAAAAATATCCCCAATTGCAGACAGAGAGACTGTTTAAAGATGGGGTTGTTCTAGCCACATTTTTCCCCCGTAACTTGTTTCTCTACAAACTGGTACAGCAGAGGCGTCTGTGCATGTCAATAAGTAAGTGAAGATTGGCATCATTGCTTTAATGCTCAGAGCATCCATTGCCTGGTTGTATCATCATCCTATTAATGATGCTCTTGTTGGCAGAGATGAATGTAGTTTCCAATTTTCCCATTATAAACACCCGTGTGGAACAACTTTGGACACAAAGCCTTTACATTTATGGGAACTGCTCTGTAGGGCAAATTCCTTGAGGTGGAATTTCTGGGTGAAAAGTTTTGCAGCTTGTGCATGTTGACACCTCTAGAAGGGTTTCTGCATTTTTCAAAATGGTAAAAATTCCTGCCTGGTGGACTCTTAATGTGGCATCACAGTGTTCTTTATGAATTCAGCCAGTGCCTCCTTTATTAAAAATAGCTTCTCTGGGCCTTCCCTGGAGGTCCAGTGGTTAGAAACTTACGCTACCACTGCAGGGGACTCTGGGACTTCCTTGATGGGTAAAGAACTGGCCTGCAGTGCAGAAGACACAGGAGACACAGGTTTGGCTCCTGGGCCAGGAGAATCTCCTGGAGGAGGAAATGGCAACCCACTCCAGTATTCTTACTTGAAACATCCCAAGGACAGAGGAAGCTGGAGGGGTACAGTCCACTGGGGTGCAGACTGGATCCCTGGTTGGGGAACTAAGACTCCATATGTTGTGCAGAGCAGCAAAACAATTTTTTTAATTATTTTAAAAATAACCTCTTTGTTATCCCAGTGTATCAGCCCTGAACACCCTGTCTCACACATCAAACATGCACTGGGATGACCCCGAGGGATGGGATGGGGAGGGAGGTGGGAGGAGGGTTCAGGATGGGGAACACATGTACACCCATGGCTGATCCATGTCAATGTATGGCAAAACCCATTAATTTTGTGAAGTAATTAGCCTCCAATTAAAATAAATAAGTTAAAAATAAATAAATAAAAATTAACCTCTTTAAATGATTGTAAAAGTATCACATTTTAATGTAGAAATTCTGGGACATACATACACGAGTCATGAAGGAGACTGAAATGATTTGATAATCCACACAGACTTAACCCATTGATCTAGCTATTGATCAGTCTACTGCATCAACATAATGTTTGTTTCACCAAATGTCATATGACATCACTGCCCTGTGTGGTTAAACAGCTTATAATAAATCAATCAAAGCACACTTTGGGGGCATTATCTGGAGAAAACTAATTGGAAAAGATACATGCACCCCAATGTTCATTACAGCACCATTTACAATAGCTAAGATGTGGAAGGAAGCAATGTAAGTGCCCATTGACAGATGAATGGATAAAGATGTGGTATACATTTACAATGGGCTACTATTCAGTCATAAAAAAGATGAAATAATACCATTTGTAGCAATATGGACAGACCTAAAGATTATCATCCTTAATGAAGTAAGTCACAGAAACCATAATCACAAAAAACGAATCAAACTCATCACATGGACCACAGCTTTGTCTAACTCAATGAAACTATGAGCCATACTGTGTAGGGCCACCCAAGATGGATGGGTCATGGTGGAGAGTTCTGATAAAACGTGGTCCATTGGAGAAGGGAATGACAAACCACTTCAATATTCTTGCCTTGAGAATCCCATGAACAGTATGAAAAGGCAAAAAGATATGATACTGAAAGATGAATTCCCCAAGCTGGTAGGTGCCAACATGCTGCTGGAGAAGAGTGGAGAAATAACTTCAGAAAGAACGAGGAGATGGAGCCAAAGCAAAAACAATGCCCAGTTGTGGATGTGACAGGTGATGGAAGTAAAGCCCGATGCTGTAAAGAGCCATATTGCATAGAAACCTGGAATGCTGGGTCCATGAATCAAGGTAAACTAGAAGTGATCAAACAAGAGGTGGCAAGAGTGAACATCGACATTTTAGGAATCAGTGAACTGAAATGGACTGGAAGGGCAAATTTAATTCAGATGAGCATTATATCTACTACTGTGGGCAAGAATCCCTTAGAAGAAGTGGAGTAACCCTCATAGTCAACAAGAGTTCAAAATGCAATACTTGAGTGCAATCTCAAAAAAGACAGAATGATCTCTGTTTGTTTCCAAGGCAAATCATTCAATATCAGTAATCCAAGTCTATGCCCTGACCAGTAACGCTGGAGAAGCTGAAGTTGAATGGTTCTATGAAGGCCTACAAGACCTTCTAGAACTAACACCCTAAAAAGATGTCCTTTTCATCATAGGGGACTGGAATGCAAAAGTAAGAAGTCAAGAGCTACCTGGAGTAACAGATAAATTTGGCCTTGGAGTACAGAATGAAGCATGGTAAAGGCTAACATAGCCTTCCCAAGAGAAAACATTGTTTGTAGCAAACACCCTCTTCCAACAACACAAGAGAAGACTCTACATATGGACATCACCAGATGGTCAATTCCGAAATCAGATTGATTATATTCTGTGCAGCCAAATTTGGAGAAGCTCTATACAGTCAACAGAAACAAGACTAGCTGACTGTGGCTCAGATCATGAACTCCTTATTGCCAAATTCAGACTTAAATTGAAGAAGATAGGAAAAACCACTAAACCATTCAGGTAGGACCTAAATCAATTCCCTTAGGATTATACAGTGGAAGTGAGAAATAGATTCAAGGGATTAGATCGGATAGAGTGCCTGAAGAACTATGGATGGAAGTTCATGATTGCACAGGAGGCAGTGATCAAGACCATCCCCCCAAAAAAAAAATGGAAAAAGGCAAAATGATTGTCTGAAGAGGCCTTACAAATAGTTGAGCAAAGAAGAGAAGCAACAGTCAAAGGAGAAAAGGAAAGANTCTGGGACTTCCTTGATGGGTAAAGAACTGGCCTGCAGTGCAGAAGACACAGGAGACACAGGTTTGGCTCCTGGGCCAGGAGAATCTCCTGGAGGAGGAAATGGCAACCCACTCCAGTATTCTTACTTGAAACATCCCAAGGACAGAGGAAGCTGGAGGGGTACAGTCCACTGGGGTGCAGACTGGATCCCTGGTTGGGGAACTAAGACTCCATATGTTGTGCAGAGCAGCAAAACAATTTTTTTAATTATTTTAAAAATAACCTCTTTGTTATCCCAGTGTATCAGCCCTGAACACCCTGTCTCACACATCAAACATGCACTGGGATGACCCCGAGGGATGGGATGGGGAGGGATGTGGGAGGAGGGTTCAGGATGGGGAACACATGTACACCCATGGCTGATCCATGTCAATGTATGGCAAAACCCATTAATTTTGTGAAGTAATTAGCCTCCAATTAAAATAAATAAGTTAAAAATAAATAAATAAAAATTAACCTCTTTAAATGATTGTAAAAGTATCACATTTTAATGTAGAAATTCTGGGACATACATACACGAGTCATGAAGGAGACTGAAATGATTTGATAATCCACACAGACTTAACCCATTGATCTAGCTATTGATCAGTCTACTGCATCAACATAATGTTTGTTTCACCAAATGTCATATGACATCACTGCCCTGTGTGGTTAAACAGCTTATAATAAATCAATCAAAGCACACTTTGGGGGCATTATCTGGAGAAAACTAATTGGAAAAGATACATGCACCCCAATGTTCATTACAGCACCATTTACAATAGCTAAGATGTGGAAGGAAGCAATGTAAGTGCCCATTGACAGATGAATGGATAAAGATGTGGTATACATTTACAATGGGCTACTATTCAGTCATAAAAAAGATGAAATAATACCATTTGTAGCAATATGGACAGACCTAAAGATTATCATCCTTAATGAAGTAAGTCACAGAAACCATAATCACAAAAAACGAATCAAACTCATCACATGGACCACAGCTTTGTCTAACTCAATGAAACTATGAGCCATACTGTGTAGGGCCACCCAAGATGGATGGGTCATGGTGGAGAGTTCTGATAAAACGTGGTCCATTGGAGAAGGGAATGACAAACCACTTCAATATTCTTGCCTTGAGAATCCCATGAACAGTATGAAAAGGCAAAAAGATATGATACTGAAAGATGAATTCCCCAAGCTGGTAGGTGCCAACATGCTGCTGGAGAAGAGTGGAGAAATAACTTCAGAAAGAACGAGGAGATGGAGCCAAAGCAAAAACAATGCCCAGTTGTGGATGTGACAGGTGATGGAAGTAAAGCCCGATGCTGTAAAGAGCCATATTGCATAGAAACCTGGAATGCTGGGTCCATGAATCAAGGTAAACTAGAAGTGATCAAACAAGAGGTGGCAAGAGTGAACATCGACATTTTAGGAATCAGTGAACTGAAATGGACTGGAAGGGCAAATTTAATTCAGATGAGCATTATATCTACTACTGTGGGCAAGAATCCCTTAGAAGAAGTGGAGTAACCCTCATAGTCAACAAGAGTTCAAAATGCAATACTTGAGTGCAATCTCAAAAAAGACAGAATGATCTCTGTTTGTTTCCAAGGCAAATCATTCAATATCATAGTAATCCAAGTCTATGCCCTGACCAGTAATGCTGGAGAAGCTGAAGTTGAATGGTTCTATGAAGACCTACAAGACCTTCTAGAACTAACACCCTAAAAAGATGTCCTTTTCATCATAGGGGACTGGAATGCAAAAGTAGGAAGTCAAGAGCTACCTGGAGTAACAGATAAATTTGGCCTTGGAGTACAAAATGAAGCATGGTAAAGGCTAACATAGCCTTCCCAAGAGAAAACATTGTTTGTAGCAAACACCCTCTTCCAACAACACAAGAGAAGATTCTACATATGGACATCACCAGATGGTCAATTCCGAAATCAGATTGATTATATTCTGTGCAGCCAAATTTGGAGAAGCTCTATACAGTCAACAGAAACAAGACTAGCTGACTGTGGCTCAGATCATAAACTCCTTATTGCCAAATTCAGACTTAAATTGAAGAAGATAGGAAAAACCACTAAACCATTCAAGTAGGACCTAAATCAATTCCCTTAGGATTATACAGTGGAAGTGAGAAATAGATTCAAGGGATTAGATCGGATAGAGTGCCTGAAGAACTATGGATGGAAGTTCATGATTGCACAGGAGGCAGTGATCAAGACCATCCCCCCAAAAAAACAAATGCAAAAAGGCAAAATGATTGTCTGAAGAGGACTTACAAATAGTTGAGCAAAGAAGAGAAGCAACAGTCAAAGGAGAAAAGGAAAGATATACCCATTTGAATGCAGAGTTCCAAAGAATAGCAAGGGAAAAAAGAAAGCCTTCCTCAGGGATCAGTGCAAAGAAATAGAGGAAAACAATAGAATGGGAAAGACTAGAGGTAGCTTCAAGAAAATTAGAGATACCAAGAGGACATTTCATGCAAAGATGGGCACAATAAAGGACAGAAATGGTATGAACCTAACAGAAGCAGAAGATATTAAGAAGAGATGGCAACAGCAATCAGAGAAGAAAAAGAAATAAAAGAAATCCAGATTGGAAAAGAATAGATAAAACTCTCACTGTTTGCAGATGACATGATCCTCTACATAGAAAACCCTAAAGACACCACCAGAAAATTCCTAGAGGTAATCAGTGAATATAGTAAAGTTGCAGGATATAAAATTAACACACAGAAATCTTTTGCATTCCTATACACTAACAATGAGAAAACAGAAAGAGAAATTAAGGAAACAATTCCATTCACCATTGCAATGAAAGGAATAAAATACTTAGGAATAAATCTACCTAAAGAAACAAAAGTCCTATATGTAGAAAACTATAAAACACTGATAAAAGAAATCAAAGAGGACACAAATAGATGGAGAAATAAACCATGTTCATGGATCAGAAGAATCAATATAGTGAAAAAGAGTATACTACCCAAAGCAATCTATAGATTCAGTGCTATCCCTATCAAGCTACCAATGGTATTTTTCACAGAACTAGAACAAATAATTTCACAATTTGTATGGACATACAAAATGCCTCAAACAGACAANTTTTTGTGTAATTCTTCTGTATTCTTGTCACCTCTTATTCTCCTCTGCTTCTGTTAGATTCTTACTATTTCTGTCCTTCATTGTGCCCATCTTTGAATGCAATGTTCCCTTGCTATCTCTAATTTTCTTGAAGAGATCTCTAGTCTTTTAATTATATTGTTTTCCTCTATTTCTTTGCACTGTTCACTTAAGAAGGCTTTACCTCTCCTTGCTATTCTCTGGAACTCTGCATTCAGTTGGGTATATCATTCCCTTCTTCCTTTGCCTTTCACTTCTCTTCTTCTCTCAGCTATTTGTTATACCTCCTTAGATACTGTCTCTTATACACATCTAGATGTGTATAAGAGACAGGTGGTGCTGGGAAAACTGGTCAACCACCTGTAAAAGAATGAAACTAGAACACTTTCTAACACCACGCACAAAAATACGCTCAAAATGTATTCAAGATCTAAATGTAAGACCAGAAACTATAAAACACCTAGAGGAAAACATAGGCAAAACACTCTCTGACATTTATCACAGCAGGATCCTCTATGACCCACCTTCCAGAGTAATGGAAATAAAAGCAAAAATTAACAAATGAAACCTAATTAAACTTAAAAGCTTTTGCACAATGAAGGAAACTATAAGTGAGGTGAAAAGACAGCTTTCAGAATGGGAAAAAATAATAGCAAATGAAGCAACTGACAAAGAATTAATCTCAAAAATATACAAGCAGCTCATGCAGCTCAATACTGGAAAAATAAACAATCCAGTCAAAAAATGGGCTAAAGAACTAAACAGACATTCTCCAAAGAAGACATACGGACGGCTAACAAACACAGGAAAAGACGCTCAACATCGCTCATTATCAGAGAAATGCAAACCAAAACCACAATGAGGTACCATCTCATGCTGGTCAGAATGGCTGCTGTCAAAAAGTCTACAAAAATTAAATGCTGGAAAGGGTGTGGAGAAAAGGGAACCCTCTTACACTGTTGGTGGGAATGCCTAGTACAGCCACTATGGAGAACAGTGTGGAGATTCCTTAAAAAACTGGAAATTGAACTGCCATATGACACAGCAATCCCCCTGCTGGGCATACACACAGAGGAAAACAGAGACACGTGCATCCCAATGTCCACTGCAGCACTGTTTATAATAGCCAGGACATGGAAGCAACCTAGATGTCCATCAGCAGACAAATGGATGAGAAAGCTGTGGTACATATACACAGCGGTGTATTACTCAGCCATTAAAAAGAACACATTTGAATCAGTTCTAATGAGGTGGATGAAACTAGAGCCTATTATACCAAGTGGAGTAAGTCAGAAAGAAAAACATCAGTACAGTATATTAACATATATATATATGGAATTTAAAAAGATGGCAACAACGACCCTATATGCAAGACAGCAAAAGAGACACAGATATAAACAACAGTCTTTTGGACTCTGTGGGAGAAGGCAAGGGTGGGACGCTTTGGGAGAATAACATTGAAACATGTATATTACCATACATGAGATAGATCACCAGTCCAAGTTCAGTGCATGAAACAGGGCACTCAAAGCCGGTGCACTGGGACAACCCTGAGGGATGGGATGGGAAGGGAGGTAGGAGGGGCTTTCAGGATGGGGGAACATGTACATCCTTGGCCGATTCATGTCAATGTATGGCCAAAACCACTACATTATTGTAAAGTAATTAGCCTCTAATTAAAATAAATAAATTAATTTTTTTTAAAAATGAGAAAAGGTGGCAAGAATACACCGAAGAACTATACAAAAAAGATCTTCATGACCCAGATAACCATGATGGTGTGATCACTCACCTAGAGCCAGACATCTTGGAATGTGAAGACAAATGGGCCTTACGAAGCATCACTATGAACAAAGCTAGTGGAGACGATGGAATTCCAATTGAGCTGTATCAAATCTTAAAAGATGATGCTATGAAAGTGCCACACTCAATATGCCAGCAAATTTGGAAAACTCAGCAGTGGCCACAAGACTGGAAAAGGTCAGTTTTCATTCTAATCTCAAAGAAAAGCAATGCCAAAGAGTGCTCAAACTACTGCACAATTGCACTTATCTCACACACTAGTAAAGTAATGCTCAAAATTCTCCAAGCCAGGCTTTAATAGTATATGAACTGTGAATTTCCACATGTTCAAGTTGGATTTAGAAAAGGCAGAGGAACCAGAAATCAAATTGCCAACATCTGTTGGATCATAGAAAAAGCAAGAGAATTCCAGAAAACATCTACTTCTGCTCTATTGATTACGCCAAAGTCTTTGATTGTGTAGATCACAACAAACTGTGGAAAATTCTTCATGAGATGGGAATAACAGACCACCTTACATACCTCCTGAGAAATCTGTATGCAGGTCAAGAAACAACAGTTAGAACCAGATGTGGAACAACAGACTGGTTCCAAATTGGGAAAGGAGTACGTCAAGGTTGTATATTGTCACCCTGCTTATTTAACTTATATGCAGAGTACATCATGTGAAATGCCAGGCTGGATGAAGCATGAGCTGGATCAAGATTGCTGGGGAAAATATCAATAATCTCAGAAATGCAGATGATACCACCTTTATGGCAGAAAGCAAAGGGGAACTTAAGAGCCTCTTGATGAAAGTGAAAGAGGAGAGTGAAATAGATGGCTTAAAACTCAACATTCAAAAAACAAAGATCATGGCATCTGGTCCCATCATTTCATGGCAAATAGATGGGGAAACAATGGAAACAGTGACAAATTACATTTTCTTGGGCTCCAAAATCACTGCAGATGGTGACTGCAGCCATGAAATTAAAAGACGCTTGCTCCTTGAAAGAAAATCTATGACCAACTTGCTGCTGCTGCTGCTGCTTGTAAGTTGCTTCAGTCGTGTCCGACTCTGTGTGACCTCATAGACGGCAGCCCACCAGGCTCCCCGTCCCTGGGATTCTCCAGGCAAGAACACTGGAGTGGGTTGCCATTTCCTTCTCCAATGCATGAAAGTGAAAAGTGAAAGTGAAGTCGCTGAGTCACTTAGACAGCATATTAAAAAGCAGAGCTATTACTTTGCCAAGAAAAGTCCGTCTAGTCAAGGCTATAGTTTTTCCAGCAGTCATGTATGGATGTGGGAGTTGGACTATAAAGAAAGCTGAGTGCTGAAGAATTGATGCTTTTGAACTGTGGTGTTGGAGAAGACTCTTTTGAGAGTCCCTGGACTGCAAGGAGATCAAACCAGTCAATCCTCAAGGAAATCAATCCTGAATATTCGCTGGAAGGACTGATGCTGAAGCTGAAACTCCAATACTCTGGCCACCTGATACGAAGAACCAAGTCATTGGAAAATACCCTGAGGCTGGGCAAGATTGAAGGCAGGAGGAGAAGGGGACGACAGATACGATAGTTGGATGGTACCACCGACTCAGTGGACATGAGTTCAAGCAAGCTCCGGGAGCTGGTGATGGATAGGGAGCCTGGCGTGCTCCCTGGGTCCATGGGCCGCAAAATGTCGTACACGACCGAGCAACTGAACTGAACTGAAGTAAGCCAGGCAAAAACAAGTATCATGTGATACCACTTTCGTGTGGAGTTCTAAAGAATGATACAAATGAGGTTATTTATAAGACAGAAACAGACTCACAGATATACAAAACAAACTTACTGGTTGCCAAAGGGGAAAAGGAGGTGGGAATAATTAGGAATTTGGGATTAACAGACAGCATACTCCAGTTCAGTTCAGATATATACTGCTATATATAAAAGAGATACCAAGAACCTACTGTGTAGCACAGAGAACTATGTTCAATGTCTTATAATAATCTATAATGGAAAAGAATCTGCAAGAGTACGTATATATATGTGCACGTGTGTGTATAATTGAATCACTTGTTGGAAACTAATACATTGTAAACCAACTGTCAGTTCAGTTCAGTAGCTCAGTCATGTCCAACCATCTCATCCTCAGTCGTCCCTTTCTCCTCCTGCCTTCAATCTTTTCCAGCATCAGGGTCTTTTCCAATGAGTCAGTTCTTCATATCAGGTCACCAAAGTTTCACATTACCTATACATTAATCAAAAAAAAAAAACACCCACCTTTTATTTACTAATGATCATTGCAGGAAAGCTGGAAAATTGAGGGCATTCTAAAGGAAAAAAACACACAACAGCCCAGATGGGTGTCTCTAGGCCAGCTCTGTTTACATGCTGGTGTGTGACACTCCAGTCTATTTGTTACGCAGATGCAGACTTACTTGTTTTGCATAATTACTGTCAGATTGTGGTTGCTGTTCTGTCTCCTGATTTTTCACTTAACAGATCCTGATTATTTCCCCACGCTGTTGAGCAGTCTCTGAAAACATGATTTTTAATGGCTGAATACTATTTTATGGAGCCAAGTGTTTAATAAATGATCTGTTCTTTGCTGTTTCCAGGTTTTAGAGATTACAGCTAGTGCGTGATGTTCACTCTGGTACCAAAGTCTATGCACACATGTGAGAGGGTTTGCTGAGGGCGAATTCCTAGGAGCGAGATTGCCAGGCTGGCTACATGTTGCCAAATTGTCCTCCAGAAAGCCGCTGGCATTACATCCCCAGCGGCGCTGCGAGAGGATTACGGGCACCAACGCTGCAGAGCGCCATCCTTTTGTCTCTGATGACTGCAAATGGCATCAAGATGTTTCAATGGCTACTTCTTTGCTCAGTAGTGAAAATGAGCACCTTTTTTTATAGGATTATCACCATGCGTATTTCATGCATGAAATTCCAATTTGTCTGTTATCCAGCCATCCAAGGCCTTGTCCATCTTGTTGATTTGAGTGTCTTTTGCATATGGAGACTACATTAGTCTTTTGCGTGTTGCAGCATTTCTTAGTATCTCTAGGCTCTGTTTCGGGTTTCTCTCCTTAATATAAAGGAGGCTGTGTCCAATCAAATGTCTTGAACTTCTTTGTTACTGTTTGAGTTTTTTTTTTTTTTTTTTTGAAATAAGGTTCAGAAAGGTCTTTCTCAACCAGAGATCAGTCCACTGTAGATTTCACTTTTCTGTGACAAAGGCTCAGTCACGCCTTACCTGGAATCCAGAGTTTTTCAGGGGGTGGAGCAGTGATGTACTCCCAGGCTCCAGGTGGGTGCCTGCTTCACTGGGGGGAGGGGCCTGCTGCGGTGGGTGCCTGATCCCACCTGGCGTCTATGCCACCGCCTGGGGAGCGAGACTGCCCTGCCGTTCCTCTGCAGAAGGTAGCACAGCTCAGCAGGTTCCGCATGTGTGCTGTGGACCCTGGGCCTCCAACCCGGACAGAAGGCTGCAGCCTTGGCCTTGAAAACATGGCCATCACCCAGACAACCAGCTGCAGCAACAGGACTAGAGAGCACCCTTTCATGCCCAGGTGTGAGACACCCGGGGTATCCACTCACACCCGAGAGAGGCTCTGCCTGGGGTGGAGAGGTTGTGACCAGGTGGTGGGGTTTAGGGGCTGCACACAGCTGTGGTCTCCTTCATGTCCAGGGTGAGTCCTGGGGTTATGCAGGGCGTCTCTTCTAGGTCTCATATGGTTCTGTACTTTACAGCTACTCACAAGTCCGCATATCCATTCACGGACTTGCTCAGTTGCTCACTGTGCTGGGAGCTGGTGATTCAGTGGCAAATGAACTTAGGAGTCAGAGTGTCAGCCAACAAAGGGTGTATAATATCAGCTCAGACAGTAGCGGGGGAACTGGGCCGCAGACAGCCAGTAGGACCCAATGCGGGACCATAGATGTGGAGGTGGAAGGCTTGTTCCTGTAGACATTTGAGAAGGGTCTGCCTGAAGTTATCAAGCCGTGCGGTGGTCTGGGGTCAGCATTCCAGGCATGGGGCTGTGCAGACAGAGGCTTCAGGAATTTATTTTGGAATCAGGGATGAAACTGGGACTCAGCTTTAACAGATCCCAGGCCCTCTTATTAACTGGCTCCGTCTTCCCTGTGAATTTGAAAGGCTGCCTTTGTAACACACTAAATTAGTGTATGGAGTAGGCACTGTTCCGGGGCACTGCATGGTGGTCCGTGTGAAACCTCACTTAAGGAGCTATGATGGGGCTGGGCGATGGGCAAAGAGACACTGATGGATCCTTGGGACACGTGGGCATCATCCTCAGACTTTGGAGTCTCCTGACTCACAGGCTGTACCCGGAGATGCCTGACTTTTCGCCCCACTAGAAGCCAAAGTCTAGTCCTCACGCTTTGGTTTGAACTGCCATATAAGAATTCCTAGAAAGCTTAAGTGTTTCCTTCTGCCTCCCCACCCCACACCTCTCCTGCCACTCCCCTGGCCCCAAAGTNAGGAGGAGAAGGGGACGAGAGAGGATGAGATGGCTGGATGGCATCATGGACTCGATGGAAGTAAGTCTGAGTGAACTCCAGGAGTTGGTGATGAACAGGGAGGTGTGGTGAGATTCATGGGGTTGCAAAGAGTCTGACACAACTGAGTGACTGAACTAAACTGAAATGAATGGATATTGGCAATTTGATCTCTGGTTCCTCTGCCTTCTCTAAATTCAACTTGTTCTTGTGGAAGTTCTCAGTTCATGTACTCTTGAAGTCTCACTTAAAAGATTTTGAGCATTACCCTGGTAGCATGTGAAATGAGCACAATTGTATGGTAGCTTGCACATTTCTCTGTCATTGCCCTTCTTTAGGATTGGAATGAAAATTGATCTTTCTGGTCCTGTGGCCACTGCTGAGTTTTCCAAATTTGCTGGCATATTGAGTCCAGTACTTTAACAGTATCATCTTTTAGGAACTGAAATATCTTAGCTATAATTCCATCACCTCCACTATCTTTGTTTGCAGGAATGCTTTCTAAGCTCACCTTGACTTCACACCCCCCAGTATGTCTGGCTCGAGATGAGTGATGACATCATCATGGTAATCTGGGTCATTAAGATCATTTTTGTGTAATTCTTCTGTATTCTTGTCACCTCTTATTCTCCTCTGCTTCTGTTAGATTCTTACTATTTCTGTCCTTCATTGTGCCCATCTTTGAATGCAATGTTCCCTTGCTATCTCTAATTTTCTTGAAGAGATCTCTAGTCTTTTAATTATATTGTTTTCCTCTATTTCTTTGCACTGTTCACTTAAGAAGGCTTTACCTCTCCTTGCTATTCTCTGGAACTCTGCATTCAGTTGGGTATATCATTCCCTTCTTCCTTTGCCTTTCACTTCTCTTCTTCTCTCAGCTATTTGTAAGACCTCCTTAGATAACCACTTTGCCTTCTTGCATTCCTTTTTCTTCAACCGTATAGCACAGCAAAACATGGTATGGCTACAATGGAACTGAATACACCAGTGGTCTACATTGCACATGCTATTTCTTTATTTGTGTTTTTACTTATTTACTTATTCAGGTTCTGGGGGGCTTCCCTGGTAGCTCAGATGGTAAAGAATCCACTTGCAATGCAGGAGACCTGGACTCGATCCCTGGGTTGGGAAGATCCCATGGAGGAGGGCATGGCAACCCACTCCAGTATTCTTGCCTGGAGAATCCCCATGGACAGAGGAGCCTGGAGGGCTAAAGTCCATGGAGTTGCAAAGAGTTGGACACAACTGAGGGACTAAGCACAGCACACATAAGTTCTGGCAAGAAGGCTTACCAGAAAGAAGAGTGACCCCACTAGGGAATTATGGCTTTGTCCTACATAGGTGTTGTTATCTCTAAACCAAGGGCATTACAGCTTACCCTTTGAGCTCATTCTTGAATCTGAATGGCATTTGAGGTTTGTGTTCTTTCAGGAGGGTTCTATCTGTCTATTTGCCATCAAACATATATTTGACAATCCGAGAGTGAATTCTGATAAGCATTATTTGTATTCACTATTATTAGGTTTTACTTTTGTTTCCCTAAATAAAGACATCACTTTCTAGGTTGTTTGCATGTAAGTGGGCCTGTGTGATTATTTCTAGTCAAAGCTAATATTCGTCCAGTGAAAATTCATGTATGTGAGATTTATCATTCTCTCTTTTCTCTCCTTCTTTAGTGACTATGGAGGTACCCTCAGTAAGCTGGTTGAATTAGAAGATAAAAACACATTAAATTGCTGCTTTACAGAATAATCTTTATAAATATGCATGATGGAAAAATAAGGATTTAATGTGATAGGCTATATCAACTTAGTGGCTGTTTATCTAGCATAATCTGCCTGATCCTGATTTAGAGTTGCATTTCTAAAATTTCTTCACATTTAGGGTGCAATTCTTCTGAATTATTTTTGGCTCAGAATAATCAATGCTCTTGTTTTCCTATACAACATTGTTCTCTGTGACATCAACCTAATGATAATGATACAAAGCCACTATTATTTATTAGGTAAATTTTGATCCTATACCTTGTTACCTTATAAGAAAATATCAACAGATGGCTTTTAGAATAAGTTCACTGCCTGCACTAACAATGGCCACTATTTCAATAGTACTGTCTGGCTGAGAATAATTGTAAGATGTAACAGTGCAACTTAATTTCAGAAAAAAAAAATTCCTGTGATATACAGTAGGTCGTTTATTCTTAGCCAAGAACGTTGCCCTTAGGACATGGTCCTTAACTCCTAAAAATGTCTCTTATGGAGTCTTGGTTAACTGAATACTGGAAATGCACAATGAGGCATTTTTAGTTCAATAGAACTGATCCAATGTCTCCCTGACATACATGTGCCATTGAAACTTGCCCAAATGTATGTACCTGCATCCTCTGCCAAACTCCTTCAGGAATCTCCATGCAGATTCTAGGGTTGCCCTCCACGTGGCTCCATGATAGCTTCTGATAACTAGTTCCATAAATTCCAGGTNGGCTTTGTCCTACATAGGTGTTGTTATCTCTAAACCAAGGGCATTACAGCTTAGCTTTTGAGCTCATTCTTGAATCTGAATGGCATTTGAGGTTTGTGTTCTTTCAGGAGGGTTCTATCTGTCTATTTGCCATCAAACATGTATTTGACAATCCGAGAGTGAATTCTGATAGGCATTATTTGTATTCACTATTATTAGGTTTTACTTTTGTTTCCCTAAATAAAGACATCACTTTCTAGGTTGTTTGCATGTAAGTGGGCCTGTGTGATTATTTCTAGTCAAAGCTAATATTCGTCCAGTGAAAATTCATGTATGTGAGATTTATCATTCTCTCTTTTCTCTCCTTCTTTAGTGACTATGGAGGTACCCTCAGTAAGCTGGTTGAATTAGAAGATAAAAACACATTAAATTGCTGCTTTACAGAATAATCTTTATAAATATGCATGATGGAAAAATAAGGATTTAATGTGATAGGCTATATCAACTTAGTGGCTGTTTATCTAGCATAATCTGCCCGATCCTGATTTAGAGTTGCACTTCTAAAATTTCTTCACATTTAGGGTGCAATTCTTCTGAATTATTTTTGGCTCAGAATAATCAATGCTCTTGTTTTCCTATACAACATTGTTCTCTGTGACATCAACCTAATGATAATGATACAAAGCCACTATTATTTATTAGGTAAATTTTGATCCTATACCTTGTTACCTTATAAGAAAATATCAACAGATGGCTTTTAGAATAAGTTCACTGCATGCACTAACAATGGCCACTATTTCAATAGTACTGTCTGGCTGAGAATAATTGTAAGATGTAACAGTGCAACTTAATTTCAGAAAAAAAAATTCCTGTGATATACAGTAGGTCATTTATTCTTAGCCAAGAACGTTGCCCTTAGGACATGGTCCTTAACTCCTAAAAATGTCTCTTATGGAGTCTTGGTTAACTGAATACTGGAAATGCACAATGAGGCATTTTTAGTTCAATAGAACTGATCCAATGTCTCCCTGACATACATGTGCCATTGAAACTTGCCCAAATGTATGTACCTGCATCCTCTGCCAAACTCCTTCAGGAATCTCCATGCAGATTCTAGGGTTGCCCTCCACGTGGCTCCATGATAGCTTCTGATAACTAGTTCCATAAATTCCAGGTCACTTCAGTTCAGTTCAGTTCAGTTCAGTCACTCAGTCGTGTCTGACTCTCTGTGACCCCATGAATTGCAGCACGCCAGGCCTCCTTGTTCATCACCAACTCCTGGGTTCACTCAAACTCATGTCCATTGAGTTGGTGATGCAATCCAGCCATCTCATCCTCTGTCACCCTCTTTTCCTCCTGCGGCAAATCTCTCCCAGCATCAGAGTCTTTTCCAATGAGTCAACTCTTCACATGAGGTGGCCAAAGTACTGGAGTTTCAGCTTTAGCATCAGTCCTTCCAAAGAACACCCAGGACTGATCTCCTTTAGGATGGACTATCTGAATCTCCTTTCAATCCAGGGGACTCTCAAGAGTCTTCTGAACACCACAGTTCAAGAGCATCAATTCTTTAGCACTCAGCTTTCTTCACAGTCCACCTCTCACATCCATACATGGCCATTGGAAAAACCATTGCCTTGACTAGACGGACCTTTGTTGGCAAAGTAATGTCTCTGCTTTTCAACATGCTATCTAAGTTGGTAATGACTTTCCTTCCAAGAAGTAAGCATCTTTTAATTTCATGGCTGCAATCACCNTCCTCTCCTTGCTGACCTTCATCATTGCCATCTCAAATCAGCTTGAACACCTGAGATCCGCCATAATGGGATTTCAACAACAGTTGGACTTTTATGCAAGAGCACTAGAGACTTTGACTGTCTTAACAAGGTTAAATTGTGATGTTAGATATCATAATTTCTGTTTTATGGCTTTTCCGATTCTTAGTGAAATGTTAAAAAAGTTTATGCTTGCCCAGGTCATGGAAGAGGAGCCTCACGTTGGGGACCCACAAAACCCCTGGATTAATTTAGCCCTCCAATAGATTAACTGAGACAGATAGAGAGTTCTAGATGTCCATCATCTAGAGAGATTCCACCTAGCCCCCAAGAGGTAGCTGGATAGCCAGTGACGGGTAAGACCCTCAGAGGAGGGCAACCTAAGATAGGCACATCCGCGAGAGGGGCTGGCAAGGCTGGCCGCCTACAGCTTTACACCTTGCTCTACAGAACATCTATACAAATGTCTCGAGGGCTTAAATAAAATAAAAAAGGAGGAGATGTGGGGCCCTAAATGGGAAACCTCGGAGGGAAAAAAAGGGGGGCTAGCTTGACAGTTGGAAGCGGTTGAAAACTAAGATGGCGCCTGGCAGAAGTGATAGGGGCGGGGTCTGTGTTTGTCAAAGTTTTTGATTGGCTCTCTTGATTTCCATGCACGTGAGGATTTGACCTTTAACATGACTGGTGCAACTGAAGGCACATAATGATTTGACCTTTAACGTGATTGGTGCAACTATGGAAAGTCCCTCCTAAACCACCCCCTGCTTGCCTATATAAGCTGGGAGTTTGCAGCAATAAAGTGGAACTGCTTCGATGGAACCCCTGTCGCATCTGATTGTCCCTCGCTCGCCGAGGGGCTGGGTTGGCGGACAGCAGGCTCACCTCTCCTCAGGACCCCTCGGCTTTGCTGAGGGAAGTTCCACTGCCTCTACTCTTTCTGTGGAGCGTCCCCCAGCAGAAACAACATCTACAGTGATTTTGGAGCCCAAAAAATAAAGTCTGTCACTGTTTCCCCATCTATTTGCCACTGTCCATTGTTTCCCCATCTATTTGCCATGAAGTGATGGGACCGGATGNGTGGAGCGCCCCCCAGCAAAGGATTATAAACATATTATGAATACCAAGGAACTAGATAGCCTGGAATAAATGGATAAATTCCTTGAAATGCAAAAAATATCTAAACTGACTCAAAAAGAAATAGAAAATCGAAATAGATCTATAATGAATAAGGAGATTATATTAGTAATCAAAAACTTCCCAACAAAGAAAAACCCAGGACCAGATGGCTTCACAGGTAGATTCTATCAAATATTTAGAAGAATTAACACCAGTCCTTTTCAAATTCTTTCAGAAGATTAAAGAGGATGAAACACTTCCTAAGTTATTGTACAGGATCAGCATTACTGTGAAACCAATGTCAGATAAGGACCTCACAAGGAAAGGAAACCACAAACTAATACCGCTCATGAATAGAGATGCAAAATTTCTTAACAAAATATTATCAACTGGAATCCAACAGTATATTAAAAAGATTATATATCCTGTCCAAGTGGGATACCCTAGGAAGGCAAGGTTGGTTCAACATAAGAAAACAAGTCAGTGTTAGACATTACAGTACTAGAAGGAAGAAAAAATTTCTTGTGATCCTCTCAGTTATCTGAGAGAGATATTTAACAAAATCCAACACCCTGTCATGATAAAAACTCTAGAAAAATTAGGAGTAGGGAGAAAACGACCTCAATGTGATAAAGGATATTAGTGGGAAAAAGTATGGCAAAGCTAATGTCATACTCAGTGGTTAAGGATGAAAGTGTCACAGAAAAATCAGAAACAAGACAAGGATATCTGCTTTTACCANCTCTAGAAAAATTAGGAGTAGGGAGAAAACTACCTCAATGTGGTAAAGGATATTAGTGGGAAAAAGTATGGCAAAGCTAATGTCATACTCAGTGGTTAAGGATGAAAGTGTCACAGTAAAATCAGAAACAAGACAAGGATATCTGCTTTTACCATTTTTATTCAACATGGTGCAAGAAGTTCTAGCCAGGACTGTTAGGCAAGAAAAATAAATACATAAACAGGAGGTATCCAACTTGGCAAGGAAGATGTAAAATTATT
>SJYW01053546.1:219057-244711 GCA_006410735.1 Raphicerus campestris | reverse complement strand
AAGAAAGCTCCTAGAACAAAGAAACAAGTTCAGCAAAGTTGCAGGGCAAAGTATCAGCACACAAAAATCAGCTGTGCTCTACACACCAGCAACCAACAATCTAAACAGGAAATTCAGCAATTCCATTTCCAGTAGCTTCGAAAAAAATGAAATACTTAGGAAAAATAAATCTAACAAAGGAAGCGAAAGATTTGTATGCTGAAAACAACAAAACAGTGCTGAAAGAGATGAAAGAAGATCTAAATAAATGAAAAGACAGTCCATGTTCATGGATAGAAAGACTTAGCATTGTTAAAATGTCTCTGTTACCCTAAGCAATCTATACGTACAACAATTCCTGTGGAAAGTCCAAGAAATGGAAATGACAGTCTTCAAAGCCATAGAAGCTGCAAGGAGCTTCAAAGGGTCAAAATAATCTTGAAAAAGAAGAATAAAAGTTAAAGAACTCCCATGGGGGGGAGCAACTTCAAAACTTACTACAAAGCTATAGGAATTAAAAAGATGCAATGTGGTACTAGCATAGGGCAAACATATAGACCAGTGGATTAAAATAGAGCCCGGAGATGAACACTCACATACCTGGTCGACTGACTTTTCAACAAGGGTGCCAAGAACACTCAGTGACGGAGGGACAGTCTTTCCAACAAATAGTGCTGGGAAAACTGGGCATCCACATAAAAAAGACTGAAATTAGCCCTTTACCTTACAGTATAGACAAAAATTAACTCAAAATGTAGAAGGAAGGGATAGTTAGGGCTTTGGGGATGGACATGTACACACTGCTATATTTAAAATGGATCATCAACAGGGACCTACTGTATAGCACAGGAAACTCTGCTCATTGTTACGTGGCAGCCTGGATGGGAGGGGAGTCTGGGGGAGAATGGATACATGTATACGTATGGGTGAGTTCCTTTGCCATCCACCTGAAACTATCACAGCATGGCTAATCGGCTATATGCCACTATAAAACAAAAAATTTAAAAATCAACTCAAAATGGATTGAACCCTAAGCAGCTAAAACCGTAAAACTTAAAGGGAAATATTTATGACGCTGCATTGCGCAATAGTGCTATGGCTGTGACACCGATTGCACGGGTAATAGAGGAAAAAATAAGTAAATTAGCCTTCAGGACATTTTGTGCATCAAAGGACATTACGGCAATCAAGAAAGTAAAAAGATAAACTACATGATGAGAGGAATATTTGCACATCAGTCCTCCAACGAAGGCTTAATATCCAAATATTTAAAGAACACCTTTAACTCAATAACAGCAAAAATGCAATTGCAAAATGAGCAAGGGACTTGAATAGACATTTCTTCAAGGAAGATCTAAAGATGGCCAATAGCACAAGAACAAATACTCATCATCATCAGTCATTCAGTTCAGTTCAGCTCAGTTGCTCAGTCATGTCTGACTCTTTGTGACCCCATGAATCGCAGCACGCCAGGCCTCCCTGTCCATCGCCATCTCTCGGAGTTCACTCAGACTCATGTCCATCGAGTCCGTGATGCCATCCAGCCATCTCATCCTCTGTCGTCCCCTTCTCCTCCTGCCCCCAATCCTTCCCAGCATCAGAGTCTTTTCCAATGAGTCAACTCTTCGCATGAGGTGGCCAAAGTACTGGAGTTTCAGCTTTAGCAGCATTCCTTCCAAAGGAATCCCAGGGCTGATCTCCTTCAGAATGGACTGGTTGGATCTCCTTGCAGTCCAAGGGACTCTCAAGAGTCTTCTCCAACACCACAGTTCAAAAGCATCAATTCTTCGGCGCTCAGCCTTCTTCACAGTCCAACTCTCACATCCATACATGACCACAGGAAAAACCATAGCCTTGACTAGACAGACCTCAGTCGGCAAAGTAATGTCATCAGTCATTAGGGAAATACAAATCAAAGCCACAATGAGATTCCACCTCAGACCCACTAGGATGGCTATCATTCAACAGAAGCGTGTGGGGAATAAAAACTGTGGTATGGATGTCGAGAAACTGGAACCCTTGAGCACTCTCGGGGGGAATATAAAATGATGCCGTCACCGTGCAAAGCAGTTAAGTGTTTCCTCAGCAGCTTAACACAGAGCTGCTCAGCAACACGGCCCAGCAGTCGCCCTTCTAGGTAAATACCCCTGAAGAACGCTGGGACTCAGTAACAGATATCTGTGCATCAATGCCTACAGCAGCATTACTCACAACAGCCAGAAGGCAGAAACCATTGAAGTGTCCACCATCAGAGGAATGAATAAAGGAGCAGATGTCTATACCTACAGTGGAATAATAGCCATAAAAGATGACCTCCCTGTAGCTCAAACAGTAAAGAATCTGCCTGCGATGCAGGAGACAAGGGTTTGATCTTTGAGAAGATCCCTTGGACAAGGGAATGGCAACCCACTCCAGTATTCTTGCCTGGACAATTCCATGGGCAGAGAAGCCTGGTGGGCTACAGTTCATGGGGTCGCAAAGAGCTGGACATGACTGAGCGACTAACACACACGCACGCATAAAAAGGAATGAAATTCTGACGTATGCTACAAGGATGAACCTTGAAAACATCATGCTAAGTGACAAGCCAGACACAAAAGGACACATACTGCATACCATTGATATGACTTCTCCATTTACATGCAGGCCCTAGAATAGGCAGATTTGTAGAGAAAGACAAAGGCCCAAGGGCGAAGGAGATCTGGGGCAAGTGGAGGAGCTGGAGAGAGCTCAGTGGAGCTCACGGGTCCTGATGGCAGGGCCCTGGAAGGCTGGGTGTCATATTGTTCAGTCGCTGAGTTGTGTCTGACTCTGCGACCTCAGGGACTGTAGCACGCCAGATCCCCCTGTCCTTCACTATCTCCCAGAGTTTGCTCAAACTCGTGTCTGTTGAGTCAGTGACGCCATCCAACCATCTCATCCTCTGTCGTCCTCTTTTCCCACACCCTCAGTCTTTCCCAGTTACAGNCAGTCATTAGGGAAATACAAATCAAAGCCGCAATGAGATTCCACCTCAGACCCACTAGGATGGCTATCATTCAACAGAAGCGTGTGGGGAATAAAAACTGTGGTATGGATGTCGAGAAACTGGAACCCTTGAGCACTCTCGGGGGGAATATAAAATGATGCCGTCACCATGCAAAGCAGTTTAGTGTTTCCTCAGCAGCTTAACACAGAGCTGCTCAGCAACACGGCCCAGCAGTCGCCCTTCTAGGTAAATACCCCTGAAGAACGCTGGGACTCAGTAACAGATATCTGTGCATCAATGCCTACAGCAGCATTACTCACAACAGCCAGAAGGCAGAAACCATTGAAGTGTCCACCATCAGAGGAATGAATAAAGGAGCAGATGTCTATACCTACAGTGGAATAATAGCCATAAAAGATGACCTCCCTGTAGCTCAAACAGTAAAGAATCTGCCTGCGATGCAGGAGACAAGGGTTTGATCTTTGAGAAGATCCCTTGGACAAGGGAATGGCAACCCACTCCAGTATTCTTGCCTGGACAATTCCATGGGCAGAGAAGCCTGGTGGGCTACAGTTCATGGGGTCGCAAAGAGCTGGACATGACTGAGCGACTAACACACACGCACGCATAAAAAGGAATGAAATTCTGACGTATGCTACAAGGATGAACCTTGAAAACATAATGCTAAGTGACAAGCCAGACACAAAAGGACACATACTGCATCCCATTGATATGACTTCTCCATTTACATGCAGGCCCTAGAATAGGCGGATTTGTAGAGAAAGACAAAGGCCCAAGGGCGAAGGAGATCTGGGGCAAGTGGAGGAGCTGGAGAGAGCTCAGTGGAGCTCACGGGTCCTGATGGCAGGGCCCTGGAAGGCTGGGTGTCATATTGTTCAGTCGCTGAGTTGTGTCTGACTCTGCGACCTCAGGGACTGCAGCACGCCAGATCCCCCTGTCCTTCACTATCTCCCAGAGTTTGCTCAAACTCGTGTCTGTTGAGTCAGTGACGCCATCCAACCATCTCATCCTCTGTCGTCCTCTTTTCCCACACCCTCAGTCTTTCCCAGTTACAGAGTCTTCTCCAGTGAATCAGCCCTTCACATCAGGTGGTCAAAGTATTGGAGCTTCAGCTTCAGCATCAGTCCTTTGAATGAATATTCAGGATTGATTTCCTTTAGGGATGGACTGATTGGATCTCCTTGCAGTCCAAGGGACTCTCAAAAGTCTTCTCCAGCACCACGGTTTGAAAGCCTCAGTTCTTCCATTCTCAATCTTCTTTATGGTCCAACTCTCACATCCGTACATGATTACTGGAAAAACCGTACCTTTGACTATATGAACCTTTGTTGGCAAAGTTGCTTTTTAACACAGTGTCTAGGTTTGTCACAGCTTTTTTCCCAAGAATCAAGGTTCTTTTAATTTCATGGCTGCAGTCACCATCTGCAGTGATTTCAGAGCCAAAGAAAATAAACTCTGTCACTGTTTACATTTTTTTCCCATCTATTTGCCATGAAGTGATGGGACAGGATGCCATGATCTTAGTTTTTTGAATGTGGAGTTTCAAGCCAGTTTTTCACGGGCACTCAGAATGTTCTTGGGTTTTGAGTTTTCAGTGCCCCTCCTTCCACCCACCCATCTGCCATCATCTACCAACCCTCACATCCACCCTACTCATTCATCCACCCACCTACCCATCCACTCATCCACCCAGGCATCCCCATCCACCTCCTATTCAGTCTTTATCCAACTGTGACTGTTAATTTTGCGTATGAAGTTGACTGGGCTTCAGGGGCTCCAAACATTTGATTAAACATCATTCTCTGAGGATGTTTCTAGATGAGGGTAACATTTGAATCCATCGTCTGAATAAAACAGATTGAAAGTGCAAGTCGCTCAGTCGTGTCTGACCCTTTGCGACCCCATGAACTATACGGTCCACTCAATTCTCTAGGCCAGAATACAGGAGTGTTCCAGTACTGGGTGTCCCAGAAGGGCAGCCATTTCCTTCTCCAAGGGATCTGAACTCAGGGATCAAACCCAGATCTCCCACACTGCAGGCAGATTCTTTACCACCTGAGCCACCAGGGAAGCCCAAGAATACTGGAGTGGGTAGCCTATCCCTTCTCCAGTGGATCTTCCCCATCTAGGAATCAAACCAGAGTCTCTTGCATTGCACCAGCTGAGCTACCAGGGAAGCCCCAAACAGGGTGGGCCTTGTCTAATCAGTTGATATAGACCCAAGTATCTGAACAGAACAAAAGGCTGGTTCCCCTGAGTAAGATGGAACTCCTCCTGCCTGAGTGCCCTTGAGCTGGGACATCAGCCTTCTCCAGCCTCAGACTGAACCATCTCTCTTCCTGGATCTCCAGCATGATGTCCTCTGGACTAGAGACACACCGTGAGCTCTCCTGGGCCTCAGGTTTCTGGACTCAGACTGGAGCTAAGCCACAAACTCTGCTGGGCCTCCAGTCTCCCAACTGGAGCTCTTGGGACTTGTCAGCCTCCATCTCGTGAGCCAGTCCCTTATGATAAGCCTCCTCCTGTACCTACGCCTGCTGTTGGTTCTGTTTGTCTGGAGACTCCTGACCACCCCCATCCATCCAGCTCGTGGCGTCTCTTCTGCCTCCCTTGGGTACTGAGTCTGTGTTGTGTGCTGGGACTCTTGTCAACGTGCTTCAGACACACACGACGTCCCACAGAAGCATGCATGTACACGTGTGCTCGGCTGCACACCAACGCACAGATGGTCAGAGGCTGAGTGTACATCCACACAGAGAGGCGCATCTCTCACAGACGTTCCCGAGGCAGACACCTGTGGCCGAGGAACACAGGTGCCAGGCGTGTGAGCTCAGCCCGTACCTGCCTGACCTGCTGGGTAAGCACCACACACCCCCGCGTGTGCAGGGCAGCATCGGGCGTGCCCATTTGTGAACACACGTGGACACCTGAGACTAAGATGCTCAGGTGCACGGATGGTCTCTGGGGCATGCACACATCCCCTCCCCCCGGGCCCACACGCTCACGCACACACTCATGCAGACCCACAGGCGTGTTCTCAGGGTCCCACGGCCACCCGTGGTAGTGAGACATTTCCACGTCCCACTGCCAAGCAGTTGCCAGTTGGAACTTGCTTCATTGCTGCCAAAGCCAAGGACCCATCAGCAGTTTCCAACTCAGGCCAGCTCGTGGGGTGGGTGCCCTCTGGGGCCTTGGCTGCCTGGTAACCAAACCCAGGCTGGCCTCAGGAACGCAGACAGTGGGAGGGGAGAGGGGAGCGTGTTCACCCCATAATTTGAACTTCTGAGCGTGGGGCTGGCCGTGCCCGCTGTGGGCACATGACAGGCAGGTGGTGCTGGGCTCTCTCCCCGCTTCTCACGTCACCCCCACCCTTGGCCCCTCGGAAGCCCCCCCCCTGGGGACTGGAGCCCCTGGCTCCCCACGTGCTCTGATACAGGTGCCCTCTGGGGGGTCCTGAGGGCTCCCTGGGCCATCCCAGCCCCACAGTCCTCAGCTCTGTGGGCCCCTCAGCCTTGACCGTCCTCTACTGGACTTGCCCCCTTGTCTCTGCCACGTGCCCCCAGCCTTCCTTCATCTCTTCTTTACCTGGGTGTGCTTTCCATCACCCTTGAGCCAGTCCTGGGAACATGGAGGCTGGAGAAGCCGGCTGGACTGGCTGGTGTGCTGAAGAGGGATGCTGAGGACGGACCCCGGGAGGCAGGGCAAGGATGCGAGGATGCATTCCGAGGCGGCCACATCAGAATGACGAGGGAGTGTGGACGTGCGGCCACTGTGACCTGGGTGGACAGGTGGTCAAGCTGTGCTCTGAGGACATCTGTGGGCTATGAAATGTGACCTTCTGGTCTCCCTGCAAGGAATCCCCCCACCCCAGACTTAGACACAAGGCATCCTTAGAGTCAGCTTCCCCAAACGGCCCCACCGTCTCTCCCTCCCCGTGGACACTGACCTTCCCCGCGGACGCTGACCCTCCCCGCAATGCTGACCCTTCCCATGGACGCTGACCCTCCCCGTGGACACTGACCCTCCCTGTGGACACTGACCCTCCCCATGGACGCTGACCCTCCCTATGTACACTGACTCTCCCTGTGGACGCTGACCCTCCCTGCAAACGCTGACCCTTCCCATGGATGCTGACCCTCCCTGTGGACGCTGACCCTCCCCGCAAATGCTGACCCTCCCCATGGACGCTGACCCTCCCTATGGACACTGACTCTCCCTGTGGACGCTGACCCTTCCCACGAATGCTGACCCTCTGGGCCATTTTCTGGGTGAACCGTGGTCCCCCACCAGGGGGACTTGCATGGACCATGTCTGCCAGCCCCTCTGCCTCCCACTCTAGCCAGGAGCTCCAAGGCCACATCCTTAGGGTGGGCCTTCCCTCACCTCCCCACCAAGACAGCTCCGCCTACGGCCAGCATTCGGAGCACCACGAGCCAGCCTCTTTGCAGAACTCAGCGCTGGGCATGTCTCCTGTGCGTCTGTGTTTTTAATTTGGTTCCTTCCGGGAAGGAACCGTGTCTGACTTTGGTCACCACGGCACTCCTAGAGTGTGATATACAAAAGGAGCTCAATAAATGGTCGTGATGTGAATGGGAAAGGTGGGGGTGGGCTGGCCCAGATCATCTCAGGAGCGGGCAGAGAGTGCACTTTGCATGAGATGAGCTGGGTTCTCTGTCATTTCTTCGCTCTAGTCAGACTGTTTCAGTGGCGAGACCCGGAGTTCCGGCGCCAGGCCATCTCCTCCCCTCTCAGGGAGAGCCCACGTCCACTGCCACCTGGCTCACTGCCCTGGGGGGCGCCACCTCCCGGTTTCTTGGGCCAGCGACCATCACAGCCTCTCCCCTGCTGGGTCTCACCCCAGGCGACCTCTCAGCTCTTAGGCTCAGGCCAAGTGGAGATGCCTCCTCTGTCTGCGTGCCCTCCAGGTGTACGGGGCCCCTGTCCTCCCCCAGCTCCTGGGAGCAGGCGCCAAGGAGACGCTGAGATGCCCTAAGTGTCTCTTCTGTAACCATGCCCCCAGGGGTCCAGGGAGCGCTCAGGCCACAGGGAGGAGGAACAGGGGGCACCCGCTTGTCCTCAGCCCTGGGTTCCTCTTCAGGCTGCCGGGGGGCTGGGGCCCCCATAGGACTCTGAAAAGATGTCATCAAGGGGCACGCTTTGCCCCCCGGACGACTCTGACCTTCAAAGTGAGTTTTCTGGGCTTGTTCTGTTGGGCTTTTCTGGAGCAGGAGAGGTGTGTGCTCAGCCAGGCGGTGCCTCTGGGCCTCAGGACCAGGGGTTGGGGAGAGCTCTGTTGGTGGGTCTGGAGAAAGGAGGGGGTCCCTGGACTGTATCACAGGGGCCTTAGGAGCCAGGGGACCCTGGCAGGGGTTTCTGCTGCCTCCACCCTGCTGTCCATCTCTGGGACCTGCTCTGAGAGGTCCTGTCCGTCAGGGCGGAGGCCTTGTCCACCTGGAGACTTGCTCTCTGAAGGGAGGCGGGGGTGAGGACCGGCACTGCAGGTGGCAGAGGCTGGTGGAGGAGGACCCCAGCCCTCTCCTCAGATCCCTTCCCAGCTCTGCCTGCCAGCCTGTTCAGGTGCTGCCAGCTGCCAGCCAGCCTCCTCCCCAGCCCCTGCGCCTGTCTGTCCCGCTGGAGCGGGATGGCTGAACTTTTACAGGAAACACCCTGCTTTGTGGTCGGGGGCCTTGGACGTGCTAAACTCAGGGTTCGTGTCCTCAGGACTCCCAGCTTGCAGAGGGACCGGCCCCACCCTGCTCTGCCACCACCCCTGGCAGAGGGGCTCTGACCCTGCTCCCAGGGGCCGCTCAGCGCAGGCAGAGTCTTTCTGGTACAAAAAGCTGCATGGATCCCATCAGGGCCCCGGGGGACCTGGCTGTTTCCCACAACTTTCCTCCCCAAGCCCAGCAGCCCCCCGAGGCCCTCTGGGGGCTGGGAGCAGAAGTGGCCTCGTTTCCCAGGCCCGAGGAAGGGCAGAGGCTGTGGGCGGGCCCTGCGGTGTGGACAGCCTGCCAGAGTCTCTCTGCCTGTCCCCACGGCTCGGGGCTCGGGGCTCGGGGTTCAGGCAGGGGGAGGGGCCTGGGCAGGAGGAAAGGGTGTCTGGGGCAGGGCCCGAGGATGGGGGCCAAGGCAGGCAGTCTGGAGCATTCCATCCCTGGCTCCCCATCACCCCTGAAAAGCCCACGCTCCATCCACAGTACAGGCCCCAGCGTCTCCAGCCCCATGCCTCCTTTCAGATCCTCCATGGAGCCAGGCACCCCAGGGCCTTTGCACAGAGTTTCCTGACCCTGGGTTACTCCTCTAACTCCCGCTCTTGCACCTTGCCATCCCTCCCTCTTTGGGGGCACCCCCAGTCTCAAATCAGACTGGGTGCCCACCATAAGCTTGTCCACTCCTTTATGGAGCCCTGGAATTTTAGCTTTCTCCATCATTTATGCCATCTTGACTCTGCCAACTGGCAGACTGCTCAAGGGCAAGGGGGACTGTCCTGCCCGTGGATGCACCCACGTCACAGCGATGGAACTGGCCCCGGACGCTCAGAGATGGTAGGAGGGCAGAGAGCTGCCACTCACAAGTCCAGTTGCCTCCTTCCACAGACCCTGAGAGCTTCCCTGGTGGCCCAGATGGTGAAGAACCTGCCTGCCGTGCGGGAGACCTGGATTTGATCCCTGGTCGTGAAGATCCCCCGGAGAAAGGAATGGCAACCCACTCAGGTATTCTTGCCTGGAGAATCCCACAGACACAGGAGGCTGGCAAGCTACAGTCCATGGGGTTACAAAGAGTCGGACACAACTGAATGATTGACACTTTTCCTTTCACAAAACCTGAGCGTCAAAGAACTGATGCTTTCAAATTTGTGGTGCTGGAAAAGTCAAACCAGTCAACCCTAAAGGAAATGCACCTTGAATATTCACTGGAAGGACTGATGGTGAAGCTGAAGCTGCAGTACTTTGGCCACCTGATGGGAAGAGCCAGCTCATTGAAAAGCCTCTGATGCTGGGAAATACTGAAGGCCTTCCCCCAGCAAGACTCATGTCTTTCCATCTGCCGCAGCTGGAGACACCTGGCCAGCCACCTCACTGTCCAGGGGTGCACCCCCACATTCAGACTTCCACACAAGCTCTGGGGGCTTCTGGCTTCACCTGACTACCTGCAGGGTTTTGCTGCCCTTTCAAATCAATTTAACGAGGATCCCAGGACTGCCACTTCAAAGGCCACTTCTCAAAAGACCTCCTTTTCACTCAGTCTCCCCTCTAAAGATGGTGGCGCCAGTTTTGCAGATTGATAAACAGGACTGCTGCGGCCGAGTGCGTGAAGCCTCCATCAAGATCCTTTGTGTGGCCCCCTGACCCCAGCCACCAAGCCGGGACCCCGGCCCCCCAACAATGCCCGTCCAGCCTGGGTGGCACTGCACGATCCCACTTGAAAAGGCCTTTCGCCGGGGCTGCCTTTTAAGAGGGGACAATTGGCAGGAGGCCTGGTGCCTATTCATGCAGAACAGCAGTGAAAAGTGCTCGGAGCCAGTGTCAGGAGTGGGCAGCGCCCAGAGCAAGGGGCCGCCAGGGCTGCGAGAAACCGGTCGCTAGGCGACGGGGCCCCCAGGCATCTCCCAGCCGCCTCTTAGAGCTCCCGAGAGGGCCCTGTCCTGGCCCCACTTGGGCGCCCAGGAAGGAGGACCGGGGTACTTGGGATCCTGCTCCCTGTCTCTTTACCAGCTTGGCCCGGATGGGCTGGGAGACGAGATTCAGCTGTGTGCTCTCTCTGGGCCTCCTTCAGTGATGGGCTGCACAGGATATTCCCAGCATCCTTTGCTGCTTAGATTCTTCGAGGGTCCAGCTCTCCAGGCAGGAGCTGGGTCTTCGAGGTGGGCGGAGCTGTTTGATTGCTAGGCGGAATCTCTGCCCATATGCTGCCCAAGCCCCACGCTCTGATTTCTGGCTCTTCCCTCTTGTCTCAGCATCCTGATAACCCTCCACTCCGCCCTCCACCCACCAGAGATTTAGCTCTAGGATGAGCCCTGGGGACCCTTGGAGCCCTTGACTGGTCGGAGTACAGGTTGGTCTACCCTAGACGAGGGCCACCACCTTCTCTCTGTCCAATCTCAGGCCATGCGACTGACCCTCTGCCAATAACAGGCCCGCGGCTCTCCCTGTCTTGGTCTTCTCATGCCCCTACCTTTGCACATCTGCCCCCAAACCCCATCCTCACCACCCCTCCCCTCCTCCCTCCATCCTCTCACTGTCTGCCCCACTGCCCCTTGGCCCTCATACCCGTCCTAATGTCCCCTCTGCCTTCGGCCACTGACCTGAGCCCCGGACCTGCCCTCTCCAGCCACATGCCTGCTGCTGTCTCATTCCCACATGCTATGTGGGATGTTAAGGCTGAAGAGGTCAACAAAACCCCTCTTTCCAGCCACCCCCAGACATAGAAGGGCAGGGCCTGATGCCCTCTGAAGAGAGACGCCCAGGGCCCAGGGTGTGGGACAGTTCAGAGTGGAGGCGTGTCGCTTGCGTGCTCCCACTTTCTTGTGGAAGGAGCTTAGGCGTGGAGCCAGGAGATGAGAGGAGGAAGGTCCAGCATCTCCCCTCCTAGCCCCAGCAGGTCATCTTGAGGAGATAGAATAGGATTGAATGGCTGCCTTGTGTTGACGTAACAGAGGCCTGGAGGATGGCGGGAGCAGGGAGAGGAGAGTTTAATCCCCGCCCTTGCACCAGCTCCCAAGAGCTGAGTACTAAGTTCTTGGGAATTTGAGGAGCTGGCTGTTAACCATGACCAGGATGGAAAATCAAATTATACAAGCTCAGGTTACATAAGACCAATTAAAAAGTCACTGTCATAGTGCTCAAAACTCATCACAAAACTCATCACTTCCTAACTATGCTACTGGCACCTATGCTCTGGCCTCATATGGCCTTCAGGTCCATAGATGGACGTATACGATAGTGCAGCCGTCGGCGCCTGCCAAAGTCTGCTCAGTGATTTCACTTTGGCAGTTTGCTGCCGGCCATCATGGGAGTCTCTATACCGTGGAAATTGGCATACACGGACTGATGGGTTTGTTAACTGTTCATTTAAGAACGAGCTGGAGAAAATGTCAGTGCAGATTACACTGAAGAGTGAGCATTTGGGGGCTTCCCAGGCAGTGCCAGTAGTAAAGAGCCTGCCTGCCAGGGCAGGTGACATGAGAGACGTGAGTTCGACCCCCTGGAGGAGAGCATGGCTACCCGCTCTAGCATTCTTGTCTGGAGAATCCCATGGACAGAGGAGTCTGGCAGGCTATATATAGTCCATGGGGTCACAAAGAGTGGGATACGACTGAAGTGACTTAGCATGTAGCGTTCTGTACCTGTTCTAGTGTGAACAGCCTAGGAAATTAGATTCAAATTCAAAGCATAGGAATTCCAGGATTCAAAGCCAATAACCCCCATTCAGCAAAGAAGTAGCTCCCATTCTTGACAGATGAGTACGACTCCAACATTACACCTCTGTTATTTTACTTCAGTTCAGTTCAGTTGCTCAGTCATGTCCGACTCTTTGCGACCCCATGAATCGCAGCACGCCAAGCCTCCCTGTCCATCACCAACTCCCTGAATTCACTCAGACTCACGTCCACCGAGTCCGTGATGCCATCCAGCCATCTCATCCTCTGTCGTCCCCTTCTCCTCCTTCCCCCAATCCCTCCCAGCATCAGAGTCTTTTCCAATGAGTCAACTCTTTGCATGAGGTGGCCAAAGTACTGGAGTTTCAGCTTTAGCATCATAGGTGTTAACTAACTCTGCAAGGTGAGTGAAGATGTCCACCAACAGGATGACACTCGTGCATAAACTGCACCGTAAATTGGCGACTAGAAGCTGATGACCGAAACTGACTGGAAAAGACCAGTTTTTATTCTAGTCCCAAGGAAGGGCGATGCCAGAGCATGTCCAAACTACCGCAGAACTGCACTCATCTCACATGCTGGCAAAGTAATGCTCAAAATCCTCCAAGCCAGGCTTCAGCAGTATATGAACTGACAACCTCAAGATGGACAAGCAGATTTAGAAAAGGCAGAGGAACCATAGATCACATTGCCAATATTCACTGGATCATAGAAAAAGCAAAAGGACTCCAGAAAAATATCTATTTTGTTTCATTGGCTATGCTAAAGCCTTTGACTGTGTGGATAACAACAAACTGTGGAAAATCCTTAAAGAGATAGGATACCAGACCACTTTACCTACCTCCTGAGAAACCTGTATGCAGATCAAGAAGCAAGAGCACCGGGCATGGAACACAGACTGGTTCAAAGTTGGGAAAGGAGCACATCAAAGCTGTATATTGTCGCCCTGCTTATTTAACTTATATGCAGAGCACATTATGCGAAATGCTAGACTGGATGAAGCACAGACTGGAATCAAGATTGCTGGGAGAAATATCAATAACCTCAGATATGCAGATCACCCTTATGGCAAAAAATGAAGAGGAACTAAAATCCTCTTGATGAAGGTGAAAGAGGAGAGCAAAAAGTTGGCTTAAAACTCAGCATTCAAAAAACTAACATCATGGCATCTGGTCACTTCCTGGCAAATAGATGGGGAAACAATGGAAACAGTGACAGATTTTTTTTTTTTTAATTTCAAAATCACTGCAGAAGGTGACTGCAGCTGTGAAATTAAAAGACACTTGCTCTTTGGAAGAAAAACTATGACAAACCTAGACAACATATTAAAAAGCAGAGATAATTCTTTGCTGACAAAGGTCTGTACAGTCAAAGCTATGGTTTTTCCAGCAGTCACGTATGGATGTGAGAGTTGGACCATAAGGAAGACTAAGCGCCAAAGAACTGATGTTTCAAACTGTGGGGCTGGACAAGACCCTTGAGAGTCCCCTGGACTGCAAGAAGATCAAACCAGTCAGTCCTTAGGGAAATCAATCCTAAATATTCATTGAAAGGACTGAAGCTGAAGCTCCAATACTTTGGCCATATGGTGTGAAGAGCTGACTCTTCTTCTTGGAAAGTGAGGTGAAGTCGCTCAGTCGTGTCCGACTCTTTGTGACCCCGTGCCCTGTAACCTACTAGGCTTCTCCGTCCATGGGATTCTCCAGGCAAGAATACTGGAGTGAATTGCCATTTCCTTCTCCAGGGGATCTTCCCAACCCAGGTATCGAACCCGCATTGGAGGCAGACACTTTAACCANCAGGAGCCTGGCATGAACTAAGCACCCCATGTCTGGCTATCCTCCCACTGCTTTGGAGACCACCCATGGGGGTCTGTGGGATTGGGGTCCACTTCTCGGTGCTAGTGATGGCGGCCCAGTGTCTGCGGACCTGGCGCTGGCCACCCCTCGCTGGGTGGTTCTCCTTGGGGTCTGGAGCTCAGTGCTGTCAAGCTAGGGTATGCCAGTGGCCAGAACCTCTGGGCTGGCCTGACCGGCTGCTGGGGTGAGCTAGACATTCCAAGGCCTTCTGGCCCCTCCCGGGGGGCCCTCCGTTTCTGCTGGAGGCAGCGCCCTGGTTCTCTCTGCTTCGGAGAAGTGTGCTTCAAGAGCCAAGGAGGTCACGAGGCTGAGAAGGTGTCCCAGTGGCTCTCCGACCTCCACAGACCTCACCCCCGTCACCCCTGGGCCGGCCCGCCTGTGGCCTCATCTGCAGGCCCCAGTGTGGGCTGGCTCCCTGACTGACCAAGGTCAGTTCCCACACAGCCCCTAGCTCCAGGCAGAGCCACCCAGGGCCCCTTCATGGGCTCTGGAAAGATCAACAAACAGCTCCAAGCGGTGGAAATTTCTCTGGCTCTCCAAGTCCAGACAGACAGAGCTGGGACAGAGAGGCACTGCGATGGGGCCGCCCCGGCGAACAAGCCGCCGCCTGTGTGCGGGAGCTGTCCAGACGCCCCCGGCCACTGGGTGGCCAGGAGACACAGACGGCGTCTGTGCTAAATGGGGCAGAGCCCGCCGGCCGCCCACCCAGCAGCAGCTCCCGGACCCGCCAGGCCCGCAGAGAGCAGGGAGCCAGGAGGCAGGAGACCCAGCCCCTCCTCATACAGGGACCCTGGTGGATCCCTACCCTGCAAAGTTTGGGTCATCACCAAAGGGGCGGGGGGCCTACCTGGCATGGGGACGTGAGCTGGGCTTGCCCCCAGTTAGAACTGTCCTCTCAGTCTGGATCCTGGGAGAACAGGAAGAGCTAATGCTCATCAGGGCTTGTGTGCCGGACACGCCTCTTGGGGCTTTTCCTACCGTGTCATCTCGTCGACTGCTCTCAACAAAGGATGTGTTAGGCCCAGCATTATCCTCCACTCTAGGCATGGAGAAGCTAAGATCCAGAGAGGCTCTGTGGTGGGGCCAGAGGGAAACCAGGTCTCTGGCCCAGCTCTCCACACTGCAGAGCCCTGCCTGAGACTTGGGGAGGCCCTTCCAGGGTGTTTTCATCAAGGGTTTACTTCTCGGCCTTGTGCTTTCAGAGGGTAGAAAGAGAAAGTTACGCACAGCTAGAAGGCACCTGTTGTATACAGTCAGAGTCTCCTCGCTCACCTCCTTCACCACCTCCAGCATCACCTGCAGATCAGGACCAGCATCACCAGCGATGCCTCCAGCAAGAGCATCAGCATCACCCCAGCATCACTTCCAGCATCACCTCCATCACCCCCAGCATCACCTCCAACATCACNCTTAGAGCTCCCGAGAGGGCCCTGTCCTGGCCCCACTTGGGCGCCCAGGAAGGAGGACCGGGGTACTTGGGATCCTGCTCCCTGTCTCTTTACCAGCTTGGCCCGGATGGGCTGGGAGACGAGATTCAGCTGTGTGCTCTCTCTGGGCCTCCTTCAGTGATGGGCTGCACAGGATATTCCCAGCATCCTTTGCTGCTTAGATTCTTCGAGGGTCCAGCTCTCCAGGCAGGAGCTGGGTCTTCGAGGTGGGCGGAGCTGTTTGATTGCTAGGCGGAATCTCTGCCCATATGCTGCCCAAGCCCCACGCTCTGATTTCTGGCTCTTCCCTCTTGTCTCAGCATCCTGATAACCCTCCACTCCGCCCTCCACCCACCAGAGATTTAGCTCTAGGATGAGCCCTGGGGACCCTTGGAGCCCTTGACTGGTCGGAGTACAGGTTGGTCTACCCTAGACGAGGGCCACCACCTTCTCTCTGTCCAATCTCAGGCCATGCGACTGACCCTCTGCCAATAACAGGCCCGCGGCTCTCCCTGTCTTGGTCTTCTCATGCCCCTACCTTTGCACATCTGCCCCCAAACCCCATCCTCACCACCCCTCCCCTCCTCCCTCCATCCTCTCACTGTCTGCCCCACTGCCCCTTGGCCCTCATACCCGTCCTAATGTCCCCTCTGCCTTCGGCCACTGACCTGAGCCCCGGACCTGCCCTCTCCAGCCACATGCCTGCTGCTGTCTCATTCCCACATGCTATGTGGGATGTTAAGGCTGAAGAGGTCAACAAAACCCCTCTTTCCAGCCACCCCCAGACATAGAAGGGCAGGGCCTGATGCCCTCTGAAGAGAGACGCCCAGGGCCCAGGGTGTGGGACAGTTCAGAGTGGAGGCGTGTCGCTTGCGTGCTCCCACTTTCTTGTGGAAGGAGCTTAGGCGTGGAGCCAGGAGATGAGAGGAGGAAGGTCCAGCATCTCCCCTCCTAGCCCCAGCAGGTCATCTTGAGGAGATAGAATAGGATTGAATGGCTGCCTTGTGTTGACGTAACAGAGGCCTGGAGGATGGCGGGAGCAGGGAGAGGAGAGTTTAATCCCCGCCCTTGCACCAGCTCCCAAGAGCTGAGTACTAAGTTCTTGGGAATTTGAGGAGCTGGCTGTTAACCATGACCAGGATGGAAAATCAAATTATACAAGCTCAGGTTACATAAGACCAATTAAAAAGTCACTGTCATAGTGCTCAAAACTCATCACAAAACTCATCACTTCCTAACTATGCTACTGGCACCTATGCTCTGGCCTCATATGGCCTTCAGGTCCATAGATGGACGTATACGATAGTGCAGCCGTCGGCGCCTGCCAAAGTCTGCTCAGTGATTTCACTTTGGCAGTTTGCTGCCGGCCATCATGGGAGTCTCTATACCGTGGAAATTGGCATACACGGACTGATGGGTTTGTTAACTGTTCATTTAAGAACGAGCTGGAGAAAATGTCAGTGCAGATTACACTGAAGAGTGAGCATTTGGGGGCTTCCCAGGCAGTGCCAGTAGTAAAGAGCCTGCCTGCCAGGGCAGGTGACATGAGAGACGTGAGTTCGACCCCCTGGAGGAGAGCATGGCTACCCGCTCTAGCATTCTTGTCTGGAGAATCCCATGGACAGAGGAGTCTGGCAGGCTATATATAGTCCATGGGGTCACAAAGAGTGGGATACGACTGAAGTGACTTAGCATGTAGCGTTCTGTACCTGTTCTAGTGTGAACAGCCTAGGAAATTAGATTCAAATTCAAAGCATAGGAATTCCAGGATTCAAAGCCAATAACCCCCATTCAGCAAAGAAGTAGCTCCCATTCTTGACAGATGAGTACGACTCCAACATTACACCTCTGTTATTTTACTTCAGTTCAGTTCAGTTGCTCAGTCATGTCCGACTCTTTGCGACCCCATGAATCGCAGCACGCCAAGCCTCCCTGTCCATCACCAACTCCCTGAATTCACTCAGACTCACGTCCACCGAGTCCGTGATGCCATCCAGCCATCTCATCCTCTGTCGTCCCCTTCTCCTCCTTCCCCCAATCCCTCCCAGCATCAGAGTCTTTTCCAATGAGTCAACTCTTTGCATGAGGTGGCCAAAGTACTGGAGTTTCAGCTTTAGCATCATAGGTGTTAACTAACTCTGCAAGGTGAGTGAAGATGTCCACCAACAGGATGACACTCGTGCATAAACTGCACCGTAAATTGGCGACTAGAAGCTGATGACCGAAACTGACTGGAAAAGACCAGTTTTTATTCTAGTCCCAAGGAAGGGCGATGCCAGAGCATGTCCAAACTACCGCAGAACTGCACTCATCTCACATGCTGGCAAAGTAATGCTCAAAATCCTCCAAGCCAGGCTTCAGCAGTATATGAACTGACAACCTCAAGATGGACAAGCAGATTTAGAAAAGGCAGAGGAACCATAGATCACATTGCCAATATTCACTGGATCATAGAAAAAGCAAAAGGACTCCAGAAAAATATCTATTTTGTTTCATTGGCTATGCTAAAGCCTTTGACTGTGTGGATAACAACAAACTGTGGAAAATCCTTAAAGAGATAGGATACCAGACCACTTTACCTACCTCCTGAGAAACCTGTATGCAGATCAAGAAGCAAGAGCACCGGGCATGGAACACAGACTGGTTCAAAGTTGGGAAAGGAGCACATCAAAGCTGTATATTGTCGCCCTGCTTATTTAACTTATATGCAGAGCACATTATGCGAAATGCTAGACTGGATGAAGCACAGACTGGAATCAAGATTGCTGGGAGAAATATCAATAACCTCAGATATGCAGATCACCCTTATGGCAAAAAATGAAGAGGAACTAAAATCCTCTTGATGAAGGTGAAAGAGGAGAGCAAAAAGTTGGCTTAAAACTCAGCATTCAAAAAACTAACATCATGGCATCTGGTCACTTCCTGGCAAATAGATGGGGAAACAATGGAAACAGTGACAGATTTTTTTTTTTTTAATTTCAAAATCACTGCAGAAGGTGACTGCAGCTGTGAAATTAAAAGACACTTGCTCTTTGGAAGAAAAACTATGACAAACCTAGACAACATATTAAAAAGCAGAGATAATTCTTTGCTGACAAAGGTCTGTACAGTCAAAGCTATGGTTTTTCCAGCAGTCACGTATGGATGTGAGAGTTGGACCATAAGGAAGACTAAGCGCCAAAGAACTGATGTTTCAAACTGTGGGGCTGGACAAGACCCTTGAGAGTCCCCTGGACTGCAAGAAGATCAAACCAGTCAGTCCTTAGGGAAATCAATCCTAAATATTCATTGAAAGGACTGAAGCTGAAGCTCCAATACTTTGGCCATATGGTGTGAAGAGCTGACTCTTCTTCTTGGAAAGTGAGGTGAAGTCGCTCAGTCGTGTCCGACTCTTTGTGACCCCGTGCCCTGTAACCTACTAGGCTTCTCCGTCCATGGGATTCTCCAGGCAAGAATACTGGAGTGAATTGCCATTTCCTTCTCCAGGGGATCTTCCCAACCCAGGTATCGAACCCGCATTGGAGGCAGACACTTTAACCACTGAGCCACCAGGGAAGCCCCTTCTTCTTGGAAAAGACCCTGAACCTGGTAAAGATTGAAGTCAGGAGGAAAAGGGGACGACAGAGGACAGGATGGCTGGATGGCATCACCGACTCGACGGACATGAGTTTGAGCAAGCTCCGGGAGTTGGTCATTGACAGGGAGGCCTGGCGTGCTGCAGACCATGGGGTTACAAAGTGTCCAACATGACTGAGCGACTGAACTAAACTGAATAACATTTGATCGACAGTAGTAATTCTTAATCATCTTCATGTAATTTAATTTATACACATTTCCTCTTATGGTTGGCCTTCACGTGTCTTGTTTAAGAAATCCTTGCAGTTTGGGAGAGGATGGATACATGTATGTGTAGGGCTGGTGAGCATTCCAGGTGGTGCTCGCGGTAAAGAACTCCTCTGCCAGTGCGGAAGACACAAGAGAGGTGGGTTAGATCCCTGGGTTGGGAAGATCCCCTGGAGGAGGGCATGGCAACCCACTCCAGTATGCTTGCCTGGAGAGTCCCATGGACAGAGGTGCCTGGAGGGCTATGGTTCACAGAGTTGCAAAGCGTTAGAAATGACTAAAGCCGCTGAACATGCACGCACGTGTGTATGGCTGAGTCCCTTTTCTGTCCACCTGAAACTATCACAGCATTGTTAACCAGCTGTACTATAATATGAAATAAAAGCCTTTTAAAGAAAAGAAATCATCTCCTGCTCCATTGTCGTAAAGATCTTTTCTATTTCCTGTCCAAGTGTCCCATCAGATCTGGGATCCGTCAGGAATTTATTTGTGTGTTGCCGGGTGAAGGTCAAGATACAGTTTCTCTTAGGAAGACCCATTAACCCAAAGTCACTTAAAGAAGAGGCTTGCCGTGGCCCCTTTGGCCTGGCACGTGAGCCCCTGTGGGGGTCCCTGAACCATTGGTGGATGGGGTTGTCGGGGCCAGTGCTCCACTGAGATATTATTGCCCTGTTACTGGCCTTGAAATTTGCCATCAGCCCTCAGCTTGTGTAAGAGCTTCACTCTTCTTGGCCCTTTGCAATTTCCCATGAATTCTGGAGTCTACCTGTCAATGTCCTGCAAGAGAGCATTTGCCAGGAAAATATGGAGTGAAGCAAAGCATGTCACCAGAAAAGGAAATCAACTCACACAGCCGTCCTTCCAGGAAAGTGGCGCTGTCCTTGTTTCAGACCCTGGGGATCAGAGCTGAGCAGACTGGCATCCTGCCACGGCCCTGGGACGCGGGGCCTGACGCTGCACACGGGGCACTGAGGAGGAATTTGAGGTCTGATGGGAAAAGGTCAAGGTCACAGAGTAAGCGCAAGCAAATGAATGTAAAGCCCGTTCATCCACTCATTCCACGCATAGTAACTGAGCACTGTGCTGAGTGCTGCCGTCCTGGTCCTCAGCCCGCTACATCCGCGCAGTCTTCAGAATCAGAGAGACCATCAGAAAGGAGACAGGAGGGGCCGGGGCAGAGATGAGCAGGGAGGCCACGGCCACTAACCTGCTTACCCATGGGCTAGAGGGAAACTTACAAACGGGAGGAAGGAGGAGATCTTTCCAGGATGAAGGGACAGCACGTGCAAAGGCCAGGGGGCACAAGAGCACCCGGTGTGCTCAGAGACCCCAAGTGATTTCTTGAGACAAAGCAGAGAAAGGAAGGGACCACGGGTGGTGGGAGGTCCCTGTCGAGGGGCCAGGCTCTGTCCTGGCGATGGAGGCCCCTTGGAGGGAGCAGGAAAGGCCAGAGTCCCCAGAGCAGCCCCGGCCTGTCCTATGGAGGGGACAGCAGCCTGCGGAGAGGACAGCAGCCTGCAGCAGACCAAAGGCAAGAGGTCTGGGAGGAAAACCACAGGAGCATCAGCGAGACTTGAGGAACGGGGATAAGAGGACAGAGCCGAAGGCAGGGAGTAGGCTGTGTGTGTGTGTGAGGTGGGGGATGCCTGGAGGAGGGGTCACAGAGTCGGGGTAAAGAGGCAGACCCCCCACATAGATGCCAGACAGCCAGGCTTAGAGGATGTGCCTGCAGCAGGGTCTGACCTTTGGGCACAGAAGCTGGGTCAGCATGGGGTGGGGAGAATGTGGGTGTAGCTTGGTGTCAGAGGTCTCCGGGCACCTCTGCCTGAGGCTCTGGCCTCAGCACAGGCCTGGCACACATCAGGTGCTTGATGAACCTCGGACGGATGGATGAACAAAGAATGAATGAACCAACGAGAAGATTCTTCACTCATAAGCTGGAGGCGTGTCCTGTTCCAAAGCCCTGTCTATCTTTTTTCATCTGTCCCCTGCTCCCCCGCAAAGCCTTGGAGAGAGGCGGGGTGGTCCTTGGCTGCACGTCCACCCCTTGCTGTAGCCTCCCCTCTCCCTGGATCAGCCTGGGGGCCCTCACACCTGCCCCCACTCCCACATGGTTGCAGCAAATGGACCACTCTTTTAAGGGGTTATTCCAGCTCAGTGAGGGTGGCAAGCCAGCACCTGGGCATCCCTGGGTGCCATCTCCCCACTCAGCTGCAGCCCCAGACAAGACTGGATGCAGGCGAACCCCCAGGGCCAGGAACACCGTGGGCAGCGCTGCCCTCCCTCCACCCGCCACACCCCCATTTACAGCCGTGGGAACGGAGGCCCGGAGGCGAAGGGCCAGCCCACGCTCCCAGCCCCTCTCCGCAGGGCAGGGCTGCCTTCCAGACCTGGCATCACACAGCCCACGCGGGGCTCATGCTCTGCCATCGCCGTGTTAAAATTCCTGATAGCTTTTGGGGCCCGGCGCCCCCTCGTGCCCATCACTGCCCAGCTGGTCCTGAGCCTGGGCACCTCTTCCTGGTGTGTGTGTGGTGTGTGTGTGGTGTGTGTGGTGGGGGGGGAGGCTCCCGGGTTTTCCTTTCACTGGAAGGCAGTTGTCCACTCCAGCACACAATGCCCTCTGATTGCGTGCCAGGAAGTACATGAATAAAGGGCAGGAAAAAAGGAAACACTCAAACCTTTCCTGGTGAAAACGGAGCCCGTTTTAGCTCCGACATCAGGGCGTCCGCGTGCCTTTGCCAATACTGGGGAGGAGTGGAGCCACGTGGGTCAGGGGAGGGCCCAGAAGGGCCCCTCAGGACACAGGGCCTGTGAGCTCTGCTTGGGGACCACGTGGAGCCATGGGCTGGGCAGCGGCCCGCAGGCCCCCAGGTGGGAGGCAGGGCACAGAGCTGGAGCCCTGGAAACTCTGCTCTTGTGGGGGCACCCTTGGGAGAATCATGGGCCTTCCTGGGCCTCCTTTGGCTGGAATCTCCCCCTTGCCTGCCTTCGGGTGGGAGCCAGTGGGGGGCAAGGGGATGGGGAGGCTGTTTTCAAGGGATGGTTGAAGCGAGGTGAGAACCCCTTCGGTGGAGCCCGGCTCACCCACGTGCTCCGTGAACCACAGCTGCTAACTGAGTGCTGGCCCCCAGAGCCCTCCCTGGGGGACCCCACCCCACCCTCCACAGCGGGGTCTTCTCTGGAGGGGCAAATGGGAAGCTCATGCCCTGGCTGCCATTTCAGAGATGAGGTGACTGCCTCGGTCCCGCAGGGACCACCGTCTGGTGGTCTGAGCCCCTCTGGCCTCCGTTCACCGGCTTTTCACGTCCACTGGGTGCAGCCTCAGGTGGCCCGGGGGAGGGGCCCTGGGTCAGGCGCCACTGTGGGGTCCCCAGGGTGTTTCCGCAACCGAGCCCTTTTCCAAGGGGAAACCGCCATCCTCAGGCCACTTGGGCCCCTCGGAGAGCAGGCCTCTAGGTGAGGGTGCGCTTTTCCCAGGCGCTGGAAAGCTGAGGCCCTCATGCTGGGATCCTCCCTCTGATTGGCTCCCACTGCCCTCCTCAAGGGGGCCGCAGGACAGCAGGGCTGAGAGTGCTCAGGGCCCAGCCCTGCACCCCCTTCCTGGACGGAGCAGCTGACCTGATGCTGGTAGGGCTGTGCGCAGCCTGAGACCCAGGGGCAGGAAGGAGGCTCCTGGACTTGGCATCAGGGCCAGTGAGGATGGGTCTCCGGCCTTACTTTGCACATTAGAGAGCAAGGCTCCCTGGTCAGAGGAGGTCCTGGCGGGTCTGTGATGGGCGTGCTGTGTGGACTAGACATCAGCCTTTGTGTTTTCAAGCTGCTCAGACACTGCAGCATGAGCTTCCCGGGTGACCCGGTGGTAAAGAACACGCCTGTCAACGCAGGAGACGCAGGAGACCCAGACTCGATCCCTGGGCTGGCAAGATCCCCTGGAGAGGGGAATGGGTACCCACTCCAGTGTTCTTGCCTGGAAAATCCCAAGGACAGAAGAGTCTGGTGGGCTCCAGTCCACAGGGTCACAAAGAGTTGGACGTGACCGAGCGATGGAGCACGCGCGAAGGTTATTGCAGCATAACCAGTTCCATCCAGAGTGATGCGCAACCAAACTCCACTTGACTGCTCGAGGGTCCCAGGGCAGCGAGGGGTCTGAGACCGAATCTGCTTGCTGGACACAGAGCCTACAGGCTTTGAGGTGGACCACACGTGCGTCTCTGCTGGTCGCCTTCACTCTAGCGATTTGGCAAGCTGGCAATTCTGCAGTTTCCTGATCCTTCATCTTTAGCATCGCCTGGCTGTCTTCCTTCTCGCCATCCCTCCATCCTTTGCTTATTCTTTCTTTTTCCACAGCTCAGGTTGTGGCTGGACTCTGAGGTACCTGCTGTCAGGCAAATGGGCCTCCTGGGACACTCACTTGTAAAGGGCCCCCTTCTGCAGACAGCCTGGGCCCCTGATGGGCAGCAGTGGGCAGCTGTATGCAAAGTATTGCCCCAGGCAGCAGACCTCTGGCCCCAGGCTGGCCCCTCCACTGCTGCCACAGCCGCCGGCCCAGCCTCCAAGCAATGATTTCTTAGGCACGACTCACCCCTACTCCCAGCTCCGGGCTCTTTGGGGATGACTCTCAGGAGCCTGGCATGAACTAAGCACCCCATGTCTGGCTATCCTCCCACTGCTTTGGAGACCACCCATGGGGGTCTGTGGGATTGGGGTCCACTTCTCGGTGCTAGTGATGGCGGCCCAGTGTCTGCAGACCTGGCGCTGGCCACCCCTCGCTGGGTGGTTCTTCTTGGGGTCTGGAGCTCAGTGCTGTCAAGCTAGGGTATGCCAGTGGCCAGAACCTCTGGGCTGGCCTGACTGGCTGCTGGGGTGAGCTAGACATTCCAAGGCCTTATGGCCCCTCCCGGGGGGCCCTCCGTTCCTCCTGGAGGCAGCGCCCTGGTTCTCTCTGCTTCGGAGAAGTGTGCTTCAAGAGCCAAGGAGGTCACGAGGCTGAGAAGGTGTCCCAGTGGCTCTCCGACCTCCACAGACCTCACCCCCGTCACCCCTGGGCCAGCCCGCCTGTGGCCTCATCTGCAGGCCCCAGTGTGGGCTGGCTCCCTGACTGACCAAGGTCAGTTCCCACACAGCCCCTAGCTCCAGGCAGAGCCACCCAGGGCCCCTTCATGGGCTCTGGAAAGATCAACAAACAGCTCCAAGCGGTGGAAATTTCTCTGGCTCTCCAAGTCCAGACAGACAGAGCTGGGACAGAGAGGCACTGCGATGGGGCCGCCCCGGCGAACAAGCCGCCGCCTGTGTGCGGGAGCTGTCCAGACACCCCCGGCCACTGGGTGGCCAGGAGACACAGACGGCGTCTGTGCTAAATGGGGCAGAGCCCGCTGGCCGCCCACCCAGCAGCAGCTCCCGGACCCGCCAGGCCCGCAGAGAGCAGGGAGCCAGGAGGCAGGAGACCCAGCCCCTCCTTATACGGGGACCCTGGTGGATCCCTACCCTGCAAAGTTTGGGTCATCACCAAAGGGGCGGGGGGCCTACCTGGCATGGGGACGTGAGCTGGGCTTGCCCCCAGTTAGAACTGTCCTCTCAGTCTGGATCCTGGGAGAACAGGAAGAGCTAATGCTCATCAGGGCTTGTGTGCCGGACACGCCTCTTGGGGCTTTTCCTACCGTGTCATCTCGTCGACTGCTCTCAACAAAGGATGTGTTAGGCCCAGCATTATCCTCCACTCTAGGCATGGAGAAGCTAAGATCCAGAGAGGCTCTGTGGTGGGGCCAGAGGGAAACCAGGTCTCTGGCCCAGCTCTCCACACTGCAGAGCCCTGCCTGAGACTTGGGGAGGCCCTTCCAGGGTGTTTTCATCAAGGGTTTACTTCTCGGCCTTGTGCTTTCAGAGGGTAGAAAGAGAAAGTTACGCACAGCTAGAAGGCACCTGTTGTATACAGTCAGAGTCTCCTCGCTCACCTCCTTCACCACCTCCAGCATCACCTGCAGATCAGGACCAGCATCACCAGCGATGCCTCCAGCAAGAGCATCAGCATCACCCCAGCATCACTTCCAGCATCACCTCCATCACCCCCAGCATCACCTCCAACATCACTTCCATCACCCCCCACATCACCTCCAACATCACCTCCATCACCTCCAGCATCACCTCCAGCATCACCTCCATCACCCCCAGCATCACC
>SJYW01053546.1:196844-219045 GCA_006410735.1 Raphicerus campestris | reverse complement strand
GGGGGGGGAGGCTCCCGGGTTTTCCTTTCACTGGAAGGCAGTTGTCCACTCCAGCACACAATGCCCTCTGATTGCATGCCAGGAAGTACATGAATAAAGGGCAGGAAAAAAGGAAACACTCAAACCTTTCCTGGTGAAAACGGAGCCCGTTTTAGCTCCGACATCAGGGCGTCCGCGTGCCTTTGCCAATACTGGGGAGGAGTGGAGCCACGTGGGTCAGGGGAGGGCCCAGAAGGGCCCCTCAGGACACAGGGCCTGTGAGCTCTGCTTGGGGACCACGTGGAGCCATGGGCTGGGCAGCGGCCCGCAGGCCCCCAGGTGGGAGGCAGGGCACAGAGCTGGAGCCCTGGAAACTCTGCTCTTGTGGGGGCACCCTTGGGAGAATCATGGGCCTTCCTGGGCCTCCTTTGGCTGGAATCTCCCCCTTGCCTGCCTTCGGGTGGGAGCCAGCGGGGGGCAAGGGGATGGGGAGGCTGTTTTCAAGGGATGGTTGGAGCGAGGTGAGAACCCCTTCGGTGGAGCCCGGCTCACCCACGTGCTCCGTGAACCACAGCTGCTAACTGAGTGCTGGTCCCCAGAGCCCTCCCTGGGGGACCCCACCCCACCCTCCACAGCGGGGTCTTCTCTGGAGGGGCAAATGGGAAGCTCATGCCCTGGCTGCCATTTCAGAGATGAGGTGACTGCCTCGGTCCCGCAGGGACCACCGTCTGGTGGTCTGAGCCCCTCTGGCCTCCGTTCACCGGCTTTTCACGTCCACTGGGTGCAGCCTCAGGTGGCCCGGGGGAGGGGCCCTGGGTCAGGCGCCACTGTGGGGTCCCCAGGGTGTTTCCGCAACCGAGCCCTTTTCCAAGGGGAAACCGCCATCCTCAGGCCACTTGGGCCCCTCGGAGAGCAGGCCTCTAGGTGAGGGTGCGCTTTTCCCAGGCGCTGGAAAGCTGAGGCCCTCATGCTGGGATCCTCCCTCTGATTGGCTCCCACTGCCCTCCTCAAGGGGGCCGCAGGACAGCAGGGCTGAGAGTGCTCAGGGCCCAGCCCCGCACCCCCTTCCTGGACGGAGCAGCTGACCTGATGCTGGTAGGGCTGTGTGCAGCCTGAGACCCAGGGGCAGGAAGGAGGCTCCTGGACTTGGCATCAGGGCCAGTGAGGATGGGTCTCCGGCCTTACTTTGCACATTAGAGAGCAAGGCTCCCTGGTCAGAGGAGGTCCTGGCGGGTCTGTGATGGGCGTGCTGTGTGGACTAGACATCAGCCTTTGTGTTTTCAAGCTGCTCAGACACTGCAGCATGAGCTTCCCGGGTGACCCGGTGGTAAAGAACACGCCTGTCAACGCAGGAGACGCAGGAGACCCAGACTCGATCCCTGGGCTGGCAAGATCCCCTGGAGAGGGGAATGGGTACCCACTCCAGTGTTCTTGCCTGGAAAATCCCAAGGACAGAAGAGTCTGGTGGGCTCCAGTCCACAGGGTCACAAAGAGTTGGACGTGACCGAGCGATGGAGCACGCGCGAAGGTTATTGCAGCATAACCAGTTCCATCCAGAGTGATGCGCAACCAAACTCCACTTGACTGCTCGAGGGTCCCAGGGCAGCGAGGGGTCTGAGACCGAATCTGCTTGCTGGACACAGAGCCTACAGGCTTTGAGGTGGACCACACGTGCGTCTCTGCTGGTCGCCTTCACTCTAGCGATTTGGCAAGCTGGCAATTCTGCAGTTTCCTGATCCTTCATCTTTAGCATCGCCTGGCTGTCTTCCTTCTCGCCATCCCTCCATCCTTTGCTTATTCTTTCTTTTTCCACAGCTCAGGTTGTGGCTGGACTCTGAGGTACCTGCTGTCAGGCAAATGGGCCTCCTGGGACACTCACTTGTAAAGGGCCCCCTTCTGCAGACAGCCTGGGCCCCTGATGGGCAGCAGTGGGCAGCTGTATGCAAAGTATTGCCCCAGGCAGCAGACCTCTGGCCCCAGGCTGGCCCCTCCACTGCTGCCACAGCCGCCGGCCCAGCCTCCAAGCAATGATTTCTTAGGCACGACTCACCCCTACTCCCAGCTCCGGGCTCTTTGGGGATGACTCTCAGGAGCCTGGCATGAACTAAGCACCCCATGTCTGGCTATCCTCCCACTGCTTTGGAGACCACCCATGGGGGTCTGTGGGATTGGGGTCCACTTCTCGGTGCTAGTGATGGCGGCCCAGTGTCTGCGGACCTGGCGCTGGCCACCCCTCGCTGGGTGGTTCTCCTTGGGGTCTGGAGCTCAGTGCTGTCAAGCTAGGGTATGCCAGTGGCCAGAACCTCTGGGCTGGCCTGACCGGCTGCTGGGGTGAGCTAGACATTCCAAGGCCTTATGGCCCCTCCCGGGGGGCCCTCCGTTTCTGCTGGAGGCAGCGCCCTGGTTCTCTCTGCTTCGGAGAAGTGTGCTTCAAGAGCCAAGGAGGTCACGAGGCTGAGAAGGTGTCCCAGTGGCTCTCCGACCTCCACAGACCTCACCCCCGTCACCCCTGGGCCGGCCCGCCTGTGGCCTCATCTGCAGGCCCCAGTGTGGGCTGGCTCCCTGACTGACCAAGGTCAGTTCCCACACAGCCCCTAGCTCCAGGCAGAGCCACCCAGGGCCCCTTCATGGGCTCTGGAAAGATCAACAAACAGCTCCAAGCGGTGGAAATTTCTCTGGCTCTCCAAGTCCAGACAGACAGAGCTGGGACAGAGAGGCACTGCGATGGGGCCGCCCCGGCGAACAAGCCGCCGCCTGTGTGCGGGAGCTGTCCAGACGCCCCCGGCCACTGGGTGGCCAGGAGACACAGACGGCGTCTGTGCTAAATGGGGCAGAGCCCGCCGGCCGCCCACCCAGCAGCAGCTCCCGGACCCGCCAGGCCCGCAGAGAGCAGGGAGCCAGGAGGCAGGAGACCCAGCCCCTCCTTATACGGGGACCCTGGTGGATCCCTACCCTGCAAAGTTTGGGTCATCACCAAAGGGGCGGGGGGCCTACCTGGCATGGGGACGTGAGCTGGGCTTGCCCCCAGTTAGAACTGTCCTCTCAGTCTGGATCCTGGGAGAACAGGAAGAGCTAATGCTCATCAGGGCTTGTGTGCCGGACACGCCTCTTGGGGCTTTTCCTACCGTGTCATCTCGTCGACTGCTCTCAACAAAGGATGTGTTAGGCCCAGCATTATCCTCCACTCTAGGCATGGAGAAGCTAAGATCCAGAGAGGCTCTGTGGTGGGGCCAGAGGGAAACCAGGTCTCTGGCCCAGCTCTCCACACTGCAGAGCCCTGCCTGAGACTTGGGGAGGCCCTTCCAGGGTGTTTTCATCAAGGGTTTACTTCTCGGCCTTGTGCTTTCAGAGGGTAGAAAGAGAAAGTTACGCACAGCTAGAAGGCACCTGTTGTATACAGTCAGAGTCTGCTCGCTCACCTCCTTCACCACCTCCAGCATCACCTGCAGATCAGGACCAGCATCACCAGCGATGCCTCCAGCAAGAGCATCAGCATCACCCCAGCATCACCTCCAGCATCACCTCCATCACCCCCAGCATCACCTCCAACATCACCTCCATCACCCTCAGCATCACCTTCAACATCACCTCCCATCACGCCCAGCATCACCTCCAACATCACCTCCAGCATCACCTCCAACATCACCTCCAGCATCATCTCCATCACCCTCAGCATCACCTTCAACATCACCTCCATCACGCCCAGCATCACCTCCAACATCACCTCCAGCATCACCCCCAACATCACCTCCAGCATCACCTCCAGTGTCACCTCCAACATCACCTCCATCACCCCCAGCATCACCTCCAGTATCACCTCCAACATCACCTCCAGCATCAACATCAGCTCCAGAAGTCTCACACCCAGGAACCACCTTGGGCCCCACAAACTGGGCTGGCTCGTTACCCTAATCCTACCAGCTGTGTGACGCTGCCCTCACCACCCACTGTGGGGCAAGAGCACTTTACCACAGTACCCAGTGTGCCCCGGCTTTGGTATTTGAGTTGTGTGGTTGACGCACACCCTCCTGCCTATTTTCTGCCGCTGTTTCACTGCATCCCCTTCACACATCTGAGGCAGTGGAGGAACCCAGATGAGGTTTGCGGGAACCCAGGTGAACAGAAGAAAAAGGGGTTCTGAGCAANCTCCTGCCTATTTTCTGCCACTGTTTCACTGCATCCCCTTCACACATCTGAGGCAGTGGAGGAACCCAGATGAGGTTTGCGGGAACCCAGGTGAACAGAAGAAAAAGGGGTTCTGAGCAAGGGTCTGGGGTCCCCTCCTCTCAGCCAGCATGGGGGGAATTCTGTCCCATGTAGATTTTAACTCAGAAAATCATCTGCAACTCAGATCCCAAATGGGACATTGCATGTGATTTCAAACAGAGCTGTATGTGTCCAGCTGTATCTATACAGTATGGGCAGAATGGGCGGGTATGGGGCACCCCAGCCACAGGGAAGCCAGGATTCCAACCGTCCCGAAGTCTAAATCGTCTCCAAGGCCCTCCGCTGCCTTGTACTTCCAGCCCTGCCCCTCTCCCATCCCCAGCGCTGCACCCTGCCCGCCGTGCCCGATTCATCGTTGTCCCCTCCCCACTTGGTCATCAGCCCCTGGCCCCCACCCTCTTGCCTGCTGCTCCCCAGATGAAGGCTGAAGGTCCAGTGGGTCCCCNTGCCATCCAACCATCTCATCTCTTTTCCAAAGAGTTGGCTCTTCACATCAGGTGGCCTAAGTATTGGAGTTTCAGCTTCAGCATCAGTCCTTCCAATGAGTATTCAGGACTGATTTCCTTTAGGATTGACTGGTTTGATCTTGCAGTCCAAGGGACTCTCAAGAGTCTTCTCCAATGCCACAGCTCAAAAGCGTCAATTCTTCAGAGCTCAGCTTCCTTTATGGTCCGACTGTCACAACCATACATGACCACTGGGAAAACCACAGCTTTGACTAGACAGACCTTTGCCATCAAAGCGAAGCGAAAGTCGCTCAGTTGTACCTGACTCTTTGTGACCCCATGCACTATACAGTCCATGGAATTCTCCAGGCCAGAATACTGGAGTGGGTAGCCTTTCTCTTCCTCAGAGGATCTTCCCAACACAGAGACTGAACCCCGGTCTACCGCATTGCAGGCGGATTCTTTACTAGCTGAGCCACAAGGGAAGCCCAAGAATACTAGAATGGGTAGCCTATCCCTTCTACAGGAGATCTTCCCAACCCAGGAATCAAACCAAGGTCTCGTGCATTGCAGGCAGATTCTTTACCAACTGAGCTATGAGGGAAGCTCAGCAAAGTAATGTCTCTGCTTTTTAAATATGCTGTCTAGGTTTGCCATAGTTTTTCTTCCAAGGAGCAAGTACCTTAATTCCATGGCTGCAGGCATCGTCTGCAGTGATTTTGGAGCCCAAGAAAGTAAAACCTGTCACTGTCTCCATTGTTTCCCCACCCACCTCTACCGTTAGAAAGCAAAGTAGCCAGAGGCATTGAGCATGTGAATGGGCGTGGCCATATTCCAATAAAACTTTATTTACAAAAGCAGGTAACAGGGCTGGACTTGGCTACGGACAGAAGCATGCAGACCCCTGGGTTACCTGGTGAGCCAGGGCATGACTCGTACTTGCTCACCCACTCCCTCCCTGATGCCCCCTCCCATCCTGTGCAGTACACAGGTATATTCTCCCCTCCCTGCACGTCTGTGCTGTCCAGCATCCAGAGCACTTGGCTCTTTGCAGCGTTTGAGTCCCCAGGGAGGGGGCTGTCTAGAGTTGATCCTCCCACTTAGCAAATACCAAGGTCAGGCGAGCTCACAGGGCAACAGCTGGAAGGCATTGAGCCCTCCTCCCTCCGCCTTCTTTCCCTGCTTTCTGATGCTCCCCAGCTTCCTCCCTTCCCTGCCCTCCACAGCCAGACCCAGACACCCCTCCAGGATTCCATTCAAGCCCCTCTGCATCACGTGCCCTGAGTCCTCTGTCCCCCAGGTGGGCCTCTCCGGCCCCCAGGGCTTCTAGGGGAGATGCTGGGTGCTGAAGAAGTGGCTGAAGGCAACACAGGCTGCCGTCAAGTCCTCTCGGGCTCCTGGCCAGGGCTGGGGTCCCGACTGGGTGTGGACCCTGTCCGTGACCTAAATGTCCTGACTTACCCGCTGGGCTATTGGTCTTCCCTGATAGCTCCGCTGGTAAAGAATCTGCCTGCAATGCAGGAGACCCTGGTTCAATTCCTGGGTCAGGACCATCCCCTGGAGAAGGGAAAGGCTACCCATTCCAGTATTCTGGCCTGGAGAATTCCATGGACTGTATAGTCCAAAGAGTCGGACACAACTGAGTGACTTTCACTTTCACTCCCCTGCTGGGCCCCAGAGCTGTTAACACAGGGTCCCCAGTGTCTGCTCCTCTCTCCACATCACCCCAGTCTGCCATTTCTCTCACGACTCCTTCTCAGTTCAGCCTCATCTCAGGCACGGCCCAGGGTGGATGTCCAGTCCTGACTCTCCACAAGCTTTTCATGGAAGCTTCATGACAAGTCGCGGTCATCTCTGCATCCCTCAAGTTCAGTTTCTTAAAGAGCTGGTCGGGCAGGCCACCAGTCAGCCCGGTGGTTGCTCAGCTCGCATGCCCCTCTGTGGCCCAACCAACCTTGGCCATGGAGGAGGGGGTGACACACCACCGAGGCATCCTCTAGCAGCCTGTTACACGTGGCTAGTTCCAAGATCCTGGGTGATGAGGTGGCCTTCCCCCAGCCTCAGGATCAAGAACTCGGTGACACCAGATACCACCTGGAGGGCCTCCAGGGCCGGAGGAGCTGAGCGCCCCGCCAGCTCCCTGCTGGCATGACGATGGCCAAGCTCATCTCTCCTATCGCACAGAATGAAGCTCCGGATTAGTTTCCCGGGGCTGCTGTAAACAAGTTGGGTGGCTCAAAACCACAGAAATTTATTCTCTCATGGCTCTGGAGGCCAGATGTCGAAAATCAGCCATATTTGGCTAAAATTAAAAGTGTCCCAGGGCCATGCTCCCCCTGGAGATGCTGGGGGACGGTTCCTCCTCACCTCCCCCAGCCTCTGGGGGCCAGGCACCCCTGGGCTTGTGGGCACAGCCCTCCATCCCCGCCTCCATCTTCACGCTCTCTCCTCTGCGTCTGGCTCAAAGGCCCCCCGCCTCTCTCCTACCAGGACACGTGTCACTGGAGGCAGAGCCCATCTGCACGACCCATGGTGGTCTCCTCCNTCCCTCAAGTTGAGATTCTTAAAGAGCTGGTCGGGCAGGCCACCAGTCAGCCCGGTGGTTGCTCAGCTCGCATGCCCCTCTGTGGCCCAACCAACCTTGGCCATGGAGGAGGGGGTGACACACCACCGAGGCATCCTCTAGCAGCCTGTTACACGTGGCTAGTTCCAAGATCCTGGGTGATGAGGTGGCCTTCCCCCAGCCTCAGGATCAAGAACTCGGTGACACCAGATACCAGCTGGAGGGCCTCCAGGGCCGGAGGAGCTGAGCACCCCGCCAGCTCCCTGCTGGCATGACGATGGCCAAGCTCATCTCTCCTATCGCACAGAATGAAGCTCCGGATTAGTTTCCCGGGGCTGCTGTAAACAAGTTGGGTGGCTCAAAACCACAGAAATTTATTCTCTCATGGCTCTGGAGGCCAGATGTCGAAAATCAGCCATATTTGGCTAAAATTAAAAGTGTCCCAGGGCCATGCTCCCCCTGGAGATGCTGGGGGACGGTTCCTCCTCACCTCCCCCAGCCTCTGGGGGCCAGGCACCCCTGGGCTTGTGGGCACAGCCCTCCATCCCCGCCTCCATCTTCACGCTCTCTCCTCTGCGTCTGGCTCAAAGGCCCCCCGCCTCTCTCCTAGCAGGACACGTGTCACTGGAGGCAGAGCCCATCTGCACGACCCATGGTGGTCTCCTCCCAACTCGTAAATTTAAGCTGGGAGTCTTTTTCTCAAGGATATTCTCAGAGTCACATCTCCATGAAAACAGACACAGTACCAGCATCCCACGTACATGACTTCCAACAAACTGTAGGAAATCCCGCTGGTAAGAGAGGACGCGTGGAGGAGAAGCTCGGCTGGCCGTGTCAACCGAATTGGGGACGTGCAAAGTCAAACAGTGTGATGTCATTGCCAGCTCCCACCCTTCCTCCCAGGTTTACAGAAAGTCAGTCTGGCAGCAGCAAGGGCGGCAAAGCGAAAGCAAAAGTGTTAGTGGCTCGGGCGTGTCTGACTCTTTGCGACCCCATGTAACCCTCTAGGCTGCTCTGTCCACGGGATTCTCCAGGCATGAATACTGGAGTGGGATGCTGTTTCCTTCTCCAGGGGATCTTCCAGACCCAGGATCAAAACTGCACTGTGGGCAGATTCTTTACCGTCTGAGCCACCAGGGAAGCCCCAGCGGAGAGAAATGGGAACTCAGGCCCCACCAGTTGATGGGTGGGGTCGCTTCAGGGAGCACCGTGGCCTCGTCTAGTGGAGCTGGGGTGGTGTCACCCCCCGGCCCTGCAGCTCCGCTCGGAGTCCCGCACCTCACCCTTCACTCGCGTGAAGATCAGCGTGAGAAGGTCCACTGCAGCTTTTTAAATTGAAGTCTAGCTGACTTACAATGTGTTGTTCAGGTGTACAGCAAAGTGATTCAGCTATATGTATATATATATGTATATTCATTCTTTTTCAGATTCTTTTCCATTAAAAGTTATTACAACACATTGAATACAGTTCCCTGTGCTATATGGTGGGTCCTTGTTTATTTTATATACAGTTGTGTACCTCTTAATCCCGACCTTCTAATTTATCCCTCTTCCCCTTTCCTGTTTGCTCACTGTAAGTTTGTTTTCTAGTCTCTGATGTAAATGAGCTCACTCATTTCGTTCTTTGGATTCCACCCATAAGTGATATCGTACGAAACTTGCCTTTGGTTTTCTTCGGTTAGGATGATTATCTCTAGGTCCCTGCATGTGGCTGCAAATGGCATGAGCCCCTCCTTTTTCGTGGCTGAGTAGTATTCCGTTGCATACATGAACCACATCTTTCTGTCCATTCATCCGTCAACGGGCCCTTTGGTTGGTTCCACGTCTTGGCTGTTGTGAGTAGTGCTCACAGCAGCGTTCTAACAGGACATATGGAAACAGCGTAGGCGCCCAGCCACCGGAGGACCGGGCTATTTCCACCCAATTACATACAATGGAGGAGTGGAAGGGAACCAACAGGAGCTGTCTGTATCAACACGGGTGACTCTCACCAGCATAAATGGAAGCTAAGGAAACACAACTTCAGAGTCAACGTGGGGTCCTTGAGGGTATCCTGGAGCAGAAGGACATTAGTGGAAAAACCTAAGGTCCGATAAGAGCCTGAGATCTCGGTAATAGCGTTATACGGAACGGCATTCCTTACCTTGGATGAGTGGGTCGTGGGGCTCTAAGAGGTTAGCCCTAGGGAAAGCTGGGTGAAGAGCACAGGGGACGCCACGCTGCTCCCCTGCCCCTAGCCAGCCCCGAGCTCGCATCTTTGGGCCCCGCCCTGGCCGCTGGACCTCATGCCTTCANACCCCGGTCTACCGCATTGCAGGCGGATTCTTTACTAGCTGAGCCACAAGGGAAGCCCAAGAATACTAGAATGGGTAGCCTATCCCTTCTACAGGAGATCTTCCCAACCCAGGAATCAAACCAAGGTCTCGTGCATTGCAGGCAGATTCTTTACCAACTGAGCTATGAGGGAAGCTCAGCAAAGTAATGTCTCTGCTTTTTAAATATGCTGTCTAGGTTTGCCATAGTTTTTCTTCCAAGGAGCAAGTACCTTAATTCCATGGCTGCAGGCATCGTCTGCAGTGATTTTGGAGCCCAAGAAAGTAAAACCTGTCACTGTCTCCATTGTTTCCCCACCCACCTCTACCGTTAGAAAGCAAAGTAGCCAGAGGCATTGAGCATGTGAATGGGCGTGGCCATGTTCCAATAAAACTTTATTTACAAAAGCAGGTAACAGGGCTGGACTTGGCTACGGACAGAAGCATGCAGACCCCTGGGTTACCTGGTGAGCCAGGGCATGACTCGTACTTGCTCACCCACTCCCTCCCTGATGCCCCCTCCCATCCTGTGCAGTACACAGGTATATTCTCCCCTCCCTGCACATCTGTGCTGTCCAGCATCCAGAGCACTTGGCTCTTTGCAGCGTTTGAGTCCCCAGGGAGGGGGCTGTCTAGAGTTGATCCTCCCACTTAGCAAATACCAAGGTCAGGCGAGCTCACAGGGCAACGGCTGGAAGGCATTGAGCCCTCCTCCCTCCGCCTTCTTTCCCTGCTTTCTGATGCTCCCCAGCTTCCTCCCTTCCCTGCCCTCCACAGCCAGACCCAGACACCCCTCCAGGATTCCATTCAAGCCCCTCTGCATCACGTGCCCTGAGTCCTCTGTCCCCCAGGTGGGCCTCTCCGGCCCCCAGGGCTTCTAGGGGAGATGCTGGGTGCTGAAGAAGTGGCTGAAGGCAACACAGGCTGCCGTCAAGTCCTCTCGGGCTCCTGGCCAGGGCTGGGGTCCCGACTGGGTGTGGACCCTGTCCGTGACCTAAATGTCCTGACTTACCCGCTGGGCTATTGGTCTTCCCTGATAGCTCCGCTGGTAAAGAATCTGCCTGCAATGCAGGAGACCCTGGTTCAATTCCTGGGTCAGGACCATCCCCTGGAGAAGGGAAAGGCTACCCATTCCAGTATTCTGGCCTGGAGAATTCCATGGACTGTATAGTCCAAAGAGTCGGACACAACTGAGTGACTTTCACTTTCACTCCCCTGCTGGGCCCCAGAGCTGTTAACACAGGGTCCCCAGTGTCTGCTCCTCTCTCCACATCACCCCAGTCTGCCATTTCTCTGACGACTCCTTCTCAGTTCAGCCTCATCTCAGGCACAGCCCAGGGTGGATGTCCAGTCCTGACTCTCCACAAGCTTTTCATGGAAGCTTCATGACAAGTCGCGGTCATCTCTGCATCCCTCAAGTTGAGATTCTTAAAGAGCTGGTCGGGCAGGCCACCAGTCAGCCCGGTGGTTGCTCAGCTCGCATGCCCCTCTGTGGCCCAACCAACCTTGGCCATGGAGGAGGGGGTGACACACCACCGAGGCATCCTCTAGCAGCCTGTTACACGTGGCTAGTTCCAAGATCCTGGGTGATGAGGTGGCCTTCCCCCAGCCTCAGGATCAAGAACTCGGTGACACCAGATACCAGCTGGAGGGCCTCCAGGGCCGGAGGAGCTGAGCACCCCGCCAGCTCCCTGCTGGCATGACGATGGCCAAGCTCATCTCTCCTATCGCACAGAATGAAGCTCCGGATTAGTTTCCCGGGGCTGCTGTAAACAAGTTGGGTGGCTCAAAACCACAGAAATTTATTCTCTCATGGCTCTGGAGGCCAGATGTCGAAAATCAGCCATATTTGGCTAAAATTAAAAGTGTCCCAGGGCCATGCTCCCCCTGGAGATGCTGGGGGACGGTTCCTCCTCACCTCCCCCAGCCTCTGGGGGCCAGGCACCCCTGGGCTTGTGGGCACAGCCCTCCATCCCCGCCTCCATCTTCACGCTCTCTCCTCTCCGTCTGGCTCAAAGGCCCCCCGCCTCTCTCCTAGCAGGACACGTGTCACTGGAGGCAGAGCCCATCTGCACGACCCATGGTGGTCTCCTCCCAACTCGTAAATTTAAGCTGGGAGTCTTTTTCTCAAGGATATTCTCAGAGTCACATCTCCATGAAAACAGACACAGTACCAGCATCCCACATACATGACGTCCAACAAACTGTAGGAAATCCCGCTGGTAAGAGAGGACGCGTGGAGGAGAAGCTCGGCTGGCCGTGTCAACCGAATCGGGGACGTGCAAAGTCAAACAGTGTGATGTCATTGCCAGCTCCCACCCTTCCTCCCAGGTTTACAGAAAGTCAGTCTGGCAGCAGCAAGGGCGGCAAAGCAAAAGCAAAAGTGTTAGTGGCTCGGGCGTGTCTGACTCTTTGCGACCCCATGTAACCCTCTAGGCTGCTCTGTCCACGGGATTCTCCAGGCATGAATACTGGAGTGGGATGCTGTTTCCTTCTCCAGGGGATCTTCCAGACCCAGGATCAAAACTGCACTGTGGGCAGATTCTTTACCGTCTGAGCCACCAGGGAAGCCCCAGCGGAGAGAAATGGGAACTCAGGCCCCACCAGTTGATGGGTGGGGTCGCTTCAGGGAGCACCGTGGCCTCGTCTAGTGGAGCTGGGGTGGTGTCACCCCCCGGCCCTGCAGCTCCGCTCGGAGTCCCGCACCTCACCCTTCACTCGTGTGAAGATCAGCGTGAGAAGGTCCACTGCAGCCTTTTAAATTGAAGTCTAGCTGACTTACAATGTGTTGTTCAGGTGTACAGCAAAGTGATTCAGCTATATGTATATATATATGTATATTCATTCTTTTTCAGATTCTTTTCCATTAAAAGTTATTACAACACATTGAATACAGTTCCCTGTGCTATATGGTGGGTCCTTGTTTATTTTATATACAGTTGTGTACCTCTTAATCCCGACCTTCTAATTTATCCCTCTTCCCCTTTCCTGTTTGCTCACTGTAAGTTTGTTTTCTAGTCTCTGATGTAAATGAGCTCACTCATTTCGTTCTTTGGATTCCACCCATAAGTGATATCGTACGAAACTTGCCTTTGGTTTTCTTCGGTTAGGATGATTATCTCTAGGTCCCTGCATGTGGCTGCAAATGGCATGAGCCCCTCCTTTTTCGTGGCTGAGTAGTATTCCGTTGCATACATGAACCACATCTTTCTGTCCATTCATCCGTCAACGGGCCCTTTGGTTGGTTCCACGTCTTGGCTGTTGTGAGTAGTGCTCACAGCAGCGTTCTAACAGGACATATGGAAACAGCGTAGGCGCCCAGCCACCGGAGGACCGGGCTATTTCCACCCAATTACATACAATGGAGGAGTGGAAGGGAACCAACAGGAGCTGTCTGTATCAACACGGGTGACTCTCACCAGCATAAATGGAAGCTAAGGAAACACAACTTCAGAGTCAACGTGGGGTCCTTGAGGGTATCCTGGAGCAGAAGGACATTAGTGGAAAAACCTAAGGTCCGATAAGAGCCTGAGATCTCGGTAATAGCGTTATACGGAACGGCATTCCTTACCTTGGATGAGTGGGTCGTGGGGCTCTAAGAGGTTAGCCCTAGGGAAAGCTGGGTGAAGAGCACAGGGGACGCCACGCTGCTCCCCTGCCCCTAGCCAGCCCCGAGCTCGCATCTTTGGGCCCCGCCCTGGCCGCTGGACCTCATGCCTTCATTTGGGACTCTGCTTGGTCCTGGCCACACATCCTTGCTCCTTGAGCCCCTGCCTCGACTGCTGCTGTTGCTAAGCCGGTTGAAAGGGAGGCACATCGGATGCGAGGTGGGAGTGCCCCCTGAGGGCTGAGGGGTGGTCTGTGGGTGGTGGGTTGGCCGCCCAGGCATTAGTGCCCAGAGGAGTTCCCTGCCCTGCCCTGAGAGGGTGTGTTGGAGACGCTGTAGGAGCAGAGAGCTCCACAAACATGGCGTGTTCCCCTCTTCCTAAAGGGATGCACCTCATGAAAGAAACCCTGAAAAGAGCAGAAAAGCAGAAAAGTTAAATAGACGAGCGAGAACAATGAGCCCAGGCCTGCCCACCCCACTGGATTAACCGCCAGTTACCCAGACGCTGAGACGTCCTCCACTTCATCGAGGAGCAGTTACCAGCTCACAGGAGATGGAGAATTTAAGGCTCGGGGGCCAAGACGTGACCCAGTGCAGTGTGCATGCCCTTCCTCCCCCAGGAGGGCAAGGGGTTCTTTCTGTGCTGTTATTTTTTGTAAAAATCCTATCACACCGACATTCAATAGTACTTAGCCTGAGTCACTCTGTCCGGGAGCGAATCACTGATGCCAACACTGGGTTCATTTCTCCCACCTGCCTGTCCTCTCTGCAACAGGGCATATTCCCGCTGGGCGGGGACCACGGTGGCAGCCCCTGAGATTCCGTTTTCCCCGCAGCTGACCTGCCCACAACATGATTACATGACCACCATTGTCTCAGTGACCCTCTGGGGAGGAGCCAACACCTGTAGGTGGAAAGGACTTAAGATCCCACAAGAGGAAGAAACATGTCCCTGAGTCAAGGGCCACAAGTGTGGACTCCTTGCCTCTCCAGGGACCCACGGCTTATGCTGCCCCCGTTTCTCACACTGATTCTGCAGTGACTGTCATGCTCAAGGTCTGCCACATCTGTTGGATCATTTCTGCAGAGAAATTCCCAGCTCAGAACTGAGCTTCCTGGTGCTGAACATGGAATGGGCAGCAGTTCGCCTGGCAAGGAGCTAAGGTGGGAAGCAGGTGGGAAGCAGGTGCTGGCTGGATGGGGAAAGTCTCATGGCAGCATCTCTCCAAGATCTGATCACCCTGTCTGTGAAAAGGGGAAAATAGCCCTGACTTCCCAGAGCTGCTATGGGAAAATTTTATTAGAGATCTTAGGATTTTAATCCAGGAAGACCCAATCTTCTCTTGGTGCATTCTATTAGTGGGGAAAAAATTGATTCTACATCCCCAATAAAATACATATTTCTTTGTTTCGGTGTGTGCACATATACTCCGACCAGACCAGTCGATGAAAAACATTAGAAAACACACAAATACGGAAATCTAAAAGAATTAAGCTTTTTAAGCCTGCCAGCTCAATTCTTTAACAGTTAAAGGACTCATGAAGTTTTCTATTTCTTTTTGAGTTATTTTTGGAACATTAAGATATCATGCTATAATCATGACTTTATTTCTTTTTGTAATTAACGTCATTTCTTCTTCAGATGTTTTTAAGACCACACTGGAACAATGGACTGGTTCCACACTAGGAAAGGAGTACATTAAGGCTGTATATTGTCACCCTGCTTATTCAACTTATATGCAGAGTACATCATGCAAAATGCTGGGCTGGATGAAGCACAAGCTGGAATCAAGACTACCAGGAGAAATACCAATAGCCTCAGATACGCAGATGATGCCACCCTAAAAGCAGAAAGCAAATAGGAACTGAAGAGCCTCTTGATGAAAGAGAAAGAGGAGAGTGAAAAACCTGGCTTAAAACTCAACACTCAAAAAACTAAGATCATGGCANCCTCAGATACACAGATGATGCCACCCTAAAAGCAGAAAGCAAATAGGAACTGAAGAGCCTCTTGATGAAAGAGAAAGAGGAGAGTGAAAAACCTGGCTTAAAACTCAACACTCAAAAAACTAAGATCATGGCATCTTATCCCATCACTTCATAGCAAATAGATGGGGAAACAATGGAAACAGTGACAGCCTTTATTTTCCTGGGCTCCAAAATCACTGCAGATGGTGACTGCAGCTATGAAATTAAAAGACGCTTTCTCTTTGGAAGAAAAGCTATGACAAACCTAGACATCATATTAAAAAGCAGAAACATTACTTTGCCAACAAAGGTCCTTCTAGTCAAAGTTACAGTTTTTCCAGCTGTTATGTATGGATGTGAGAGTTGAACCATAAAGAAGGCTGAGAACCGAAGAATTGATGCTTTTAAACTGTGGCGTTGGAGAAGACTCTTGAGACTCCCTTGGACTCCAAGGAGATCAAATCAGTCAACCCTAAAGGAAATCAGTCCTGAATACTCATCTGAAGGACTGATGTTGAAGCTGAAGCTGCAATACTTTGGCCACCTGATGCAAAGAACTGACTCATTTGAAAAGAGCCTGATGCTGGGCAAGACTGAAGGCAGGAGAAGGGGATGACAGAGGATGAGATGATTGGATGGCATCACCAACTCAATGGACATGAGTTTGAGCAAGCTCCAGGAGATGTTTATGGACAGGGAAGCCTGGAGTGCTGCAGTCCACAGGGTGGCAAAGAGTCAGACCTGATCGAGCAACTAAGCTGAATTGAAGAACATACTATTGAATGCAAATAAGTTTAGAATTCTTATATCTTTCTGGTAAATTGTATTTTTTATGTTAAAAGCCATTTTATCTGACATTAATATAGCTACATTAGCTTCTTTGTGGTTACCTTTTGTTGGGTTTGGTGTTTTAAATTCAATATTTCTAAATCCTTATGTTATAGATATCTTTTGTAAAAACATAATAGCTATATTTTGTTTGTTTCTTATCAGTTCTCATAAGCTCTGTCATTTAACTTATGTTTTAGATTCATGTACACTTATTGTAACTAATAGTCTGGTATTCATAATTTCAACCATTCTTATTTTGGGCTTTCTGCTTTTGCAGTATTTCCCATGATTCTTTTTGTCTTTTCTCTTTAAGAGTAATTGACTTTTATTTATCCTTTTTCTTACCCCTTACTTGCTTGGAAGTTATATAATAGACTTCTAATGTGTTGGTGGTTAATTTATAGTTTTTAACATGCTTGTTTGACTTAAGTGTAAAATTAAATATTTCTACCGATTGCTGAAGAATATAAGGACCTTAGAAGACTTATAGTCTTCCTCTTTTTAATTTTGTATCCAGTATTATTTCAATATCTTTCAATAATTTGAAGCTGAAGTGGCAATACTTTGCAAAGTATAATAATAGATTATATAATATTATATAACAGTATTTTATACAGCAATGCTTATTTAGATTTACTTATACGCTCATCAAATTCTTTCTAATTTTTTCAGATTAGTATTTTTTCAGCGACAGTCTATAGGTGGTAAATTCTATTTTTTGTCTAGACAACTTTGTTTCACCCTTATTATCTTAAATGATAGTGTGTCTGCTCCATAAGGCTCAACCGATCATGATTTTCACCCAGCCTAAGTGTTATTCCTATCGTCTTTGGCTTCTCTCGTTACTGTCAGCTTAACTGGGCTTCTTTGAGTCCAGTCTGCTTTATTTTTCCATCAGATTTCTGTGACTTCCAGAGGTCTCAGCTTCTGGAGCCTGAGTGAAGATCACGTCGTGAATCACTGTGACATTGCAATTCCTCAGAAGAGGGCGCGGGGGGTGGGACTGTGAGGGTGACCCCAGCCAGGGAAATCAAAAGAGCCTGCCCTGGGCAGCGACTCATGACCTGGGTTCTGAGACAGAGCGGGAGTCCCCTGAGTGAAGGAGGGTCGGGCGGAGAGATCCGCTCACCCGAGGGAGGGCCACGCCGGGCCACTCACGGATGCCCGCCACGGCCCTGCCTCCTGCGACCTCGCAGCCTCCCCCCACTGACCGCCACGAGCCGGTCCTGCGCTCTTCCCTGAGGCTGGAGGTCACAGACCCGGCCCCGCCTTCAGTCGGGGAGCCCCGCGCTGTGTCTGGCCTGGGGCCGCCAGCAAGCGGGGAGGAGACCCAGGAGAGCAGCCCCCCTCCCGCCCACCGAGCCTTCCACGCGGGGCTCCTCGGCGGCGCGGGGCCAGCAGCCCTCCTGTGCCGCCCGCTCACGCCCCAAGCCGGTGAGAAGCAGGCGCAAGCCCACTTTCGAAGANGAGAGCAGCCCCCCTCCCGCCCACCGAGCCTTCCACGCGGGGCTCCTCGGCGGCGCGGGGCCAGCAGCCCTCCTGTGCCGCCCGCTCACGCCCCAAGCCGGTGAGAAGCAGGCGCAAGCCCACTTTCGAAGATGAAAACAGGGGCCTCCGCGAGAACCAGGGGCCGACCCGGGCCTGCGGCTGCAGGACGAGGCGCCACCCTGCCCTTGCACGGACAGCGCCCAGGGCCCAGGGCCAGGAGCGCTGCAGGGAGAGGCGCGGGGCCAGCCCTGCCCCGGCCTGCACTTTCCACTCCATTACAAGACCCAGACCCACACAGACACAGGGACACACAGAGATACACACACACAGAGACACACAGAGACACACACACAGACACAGACACAGACACACACAGAGACACACACACAGAGACACACACATACAGAGACACACACACAGACACACACACACACAGACACACACGCAGAGACACACACACAGAGACACACACAGAGAGACACACACACAGACACACACACAGAGACANGGAGAGGCAACCCCCAATTTTCCGGGCCCTGTAGGCGCTTCCCAACGGGGGCAGGCATCGCCTGCCACTGTGGGAAGGAGCCCTAGAGAGCTGGGCTTGAGTCCTCTGCACCCCATGCTGGCTGGGGCAGCCCCCTGGACTTTACAAAGCCTCCATTTCCTCCCCATACCCTCCTCCAGCTTGGGTGCTGCCATAAGTGAGGAGGGCACCACGTGGCCTGAGGTCTGGGGTCCTTCCCCCCTGGGGTTGGGCAGGCTGGTGGGCATGGAGGCCTGCAGGGAGGGCAGAGGGGCCACGTGGCCTCTGTCCTTCTCTGACCCCTGTGTCCATGGCAGTTCCTGTGTCCTCTGGTCAGGGGACCACACTCCAGCTGCTGGTACCAGTACCTACTCAGGGGACTCCCCTGGGAATTGTCAGAGTGGGAAGAGTGACAGTTTAGGAAGGGTACAGATGCGCCAGCCCCTTGCCCTTGATAGGTGTGACCCCCACGTCTCAGATCCCTTTCAGGACTTTGCATAAAATTGCCCCTTCTAGGCTCCCGTCCCCTCTGCCCTGCTGCCCAGGGTCACTTCCTAATAAACCCCTCCCACAGGACCCCCTTCTCAGGGTCTGTTTGGGGAACACTTCCTGGGACGGGTGACTGGTAAGGTTTGGGGCAATCAAGCAGGCAGAGCTGGCAGAGGGTGCGTGGATGGTGGGGTTCTAGAGGTGATATCTTCTCCCGATGTGAGCCAGCGGGGTTATGAGGGGTCCCTACCATCTGCAGAGTGGGAGCCAGGCAGCCCTGTGCCCTCCTGCTCCAGCCTCGCCCCTCCCCCAGGCGAGGGGAGCAGGGGGCAGCTTGGTATAAGGCCTCTCTCTGCATCCAAGCCGTCTCAAGGGAGACGCGTATGTGACCAGGACCCTGGCCTCAGGTCCCCCCTGCACCGCATTACCTGGCTGGTACAATGAGATGCTAAAGGTTCATGGAGCAAAATGTACCTTCAGTAAAAGGGTGTTGAAGGGCCTGGCACAGGGTTGCCCCCACGGTGGGCAGGACCTTAAGGGAATGTACATTTGGGGGGGGCAACAAACTGAGTCACCTCAAATTAGCATGGCAGAATTGCTCTGATCCAAGACTGCTTGTCCCACAGGAGAAACCCCAGGCCAGCCAGCTGGAGCCACTGTCTTTTCAAGCTGCCCCCCTATCCCCAGGACTCAGGGCTCAGGGTGACCACACTGGAAGACCCCACACGTTGTCACAGCACCCAGTTGACCCCACATAGGAATCTGCCTGCAATGCAGGAGACCTGCGTTCAATCCCTGGGTCAGGAAGATCCCCTGGAGAAGGAAATGGCAACCACTCCAGTATACTTGCCTGGAGAATCCCATGGACAGAGGAGCCTGGTGGGCTACATATAGTCCATGAAGTGGCTAAGAGTCAGACACGACTGAGTGACCAACACTCCCACATCACTTTCCATAACAAATGACCATAGACTGGGTGATTTTTACCAATAGAAATGTCTTCTCTCACAATCTGGAGGCCAGAAGTCCAGAATCAAGGTGTGGGTGGGACTTTGCTTCCTCCTAGGGCTCTGGGGAAGAGTACTTCCTGTCTCTTCCAGCCTCTGGGGCTCCAGGCTTCCCTGGGCTGTGGCCGCATCCCTCCAGCCTCTGCCTTCACCATCACGTGGCCTCCTCCTCTGTCTACACAGTCTCTCTCTGCCTCCCTCTTAGAAGGACCCTTGTCTGGACTTAGGCTAATTCAGGGTGACCTTATCTCAAGATCTTTCACTTAATCACATCCCCAAATGCCCTTTCCCCAATAAGGTCATACTCACAGGTATGCGGATAAAGATGTAGACACAGCTTTATTTTTTAATTTATTTTTTGTTGTTATTTTTTTGTATCCCAGTTCCTTATTTTTGTTAGTAATTGCATCTCAAGCATTTTTTTAAACTCTTTATTTTCTACTGAGGTCCAGCTGATGCTATGGTAGTCACTGCAGTTGGTGACTGCAGCCATGAAAGTTAAAGATGCTTGCTCCTTGGAAGAAAAGCTATCACCAACCTAGACAGCATATTGAAAGGCAAAGGCATTACTTTGCCAACAAAGGTCCATCTAAGTTATGGTTTTTTCAGTAGTCATGTGTGGATATGAGAATTGGACTGTAAAGAAAGCTGAGTGCCAAAGAATTGATATTTTCAACTGTGGTGCTGGAGAAGACTCTTGAGAGTCCCTTGGACTGCAAGGAGATCCAACCAGCCCATCCTAAAGGAGATCAGTCCTGGGTGTTCACTGGAAGGACTGATGCTGAAGCTGAAACTCCAATACTTAGGCCACCTGACGCGAAGAACTAACTCATTTGAAAAGGTCCTGATGCTGGGAAAGATTGAAGGCAGGAGGAGAAGGGGACCACAGAGGATGAGATGGCTGGATGGCATTACCGACGTGATGGACATGAGTTTGAGCATGCTCCGGGAGTTGGTGATGGACAGAAAAGCCTGTTGTGCTGCAGTCCAAGGGGTCGCATCGCAAAGAGTCAGACGCTACTGAGTGACTGAACTGACCTGAACTAATGATGGTCGTCTCAGCTGAACGGTGAAGGGACTCAGCCACATACACACATACATCGATTCTCCCCCAAGCCCTCCTCCTACCCAGCACGTAATATTGAGTGGAGCTCCATGTGCTATACAATAGGTCCTTGTGGGTTATCCATTTTAACCTTAGCAGTATGCACACGACCTCTCCCACTCCCGAACTGTCCCTTCCCCCCAGCAACCGTAAGTTTGTTTCCTAAGTCTTTGAGTTTCTTTCTGTTTTGTAGGCCTCCCTGGTAGCTCCGACAGTAAAGAATCCACCTGCTATGCGGGAGATTTGGGTTCAATCCCTGGAGCAGAGAATGACTACCCACTCCAGTATTCTTGCCTGGAGAATCCTGTGGACAGAAGATCCTGGCGGGCTGCAGTCCATGGGGTCACAAAGAGTCAGACACAACTCAGTGACTAACATTTCTGTTTGCGAGTTTACTTGTATCCTTTCTTTTTAGCATATGAGGNCTCACTCCAATATTCTTGCCTGGAGAATCCCGTGGACAGAAGATCCTGGCGGGCTGCAGTCCATGGGGTCACAAAGAGTCAGACACAACTCAGCCACTAACACTTTCTGTTTGCGAGTTTACTTGTATCCTTTCTTTTTAGCATATGAGGGGTGTCATAGGCTATTTCTCCTTCTCTGACTTACTTCTAAAGGTGGACCGTTTTGCAAGTCTTTACTGAATTTGTTACAATATTGTGTTGGTTCTGTTTTATGTTTTGGATTTCTGTCCAGGAGGCATGTGGGATCTTAACTCCCCAACCCCCACCCTCTGTCCTGGAAGGCAAAGTCTTAACCCCTGGGCCACTAGGCACATCCCTGGACATGGCATTTTGGAGGCCACCATTCAAGTGTCCACACTGCAGGTGTGAGGAGGTACGGGGAGAGCAGCAAATCCCGGAGGGGAGAAGGAGGGGCTGCGGGTCATGCGGTTCAGCCCAGGCAACCCACCGGAGGAGACTTAGGACATGCCCAGAAGGCCCGGAGTCCCCAGTACAGGGTGTGGGGAGGGCCCACTTTCCCAGGTCTGAGGGCTGATGTGCCCACCGCAGGGCTGGCCCCCTGATCACAGCTGGCCAGCCCTCTGCCTTTTCCCATGGGACAGACATGGAGTTGCCCGAGAAATAACCCCAGAGTTTGGAGGTGGCCCAGGCCTTGGGGTTGGCCCAGCATAGAAGTTGCGTGAATTCAGCAGGGTACTCAGCCTCCCACAGCTTCAATTTCCCCACCTATAACTAGGATGATCGTGGCCCCAAAGCCCAGGGCTGTCATGAGGTCTGAAGATGGAGTGGGCCACCCAGCACCAAGCCTGGCACCAGGCCCCCTCCACTCTCGGGTGCAAGGCTGGTCCACACAAGGCCCCGGGGCCACTCGGCTCTGGGTCATCAGCAGGTGCCTCCGGCCCTCATCCATGGCCAGCCTGCAGAGACCTGAGGGCGAGGGAGCTGTGTCCACACACCAGACCCCCACGCCTCGTCCAAGGTGAACGTCAAATAAACACATGAAGGTGGCCGAGGCAAAAGTGCAGACTGTGTGCCGTTTACGTGAGTGATTAAAATTCTTTGGCTGGCCACGTTTCATCCCACCTCCAAGAGAGAAACCGTTCTTATTAAACCCAAATGCAATGTGTCAGGTGGGGCTGGTTGTTAGGTGGAATTTTCCCTGTTAAGCTTAGCCCAGAATGAGGGCGGC
>SJYW01053546.1:161256-178335 GCA_006410735.1 Raphicerus campestris | reverse complement strand
CAGAGTTGGACACGACTGAAGTGACTTAGCAGCAGCAGCAGCAAGAGACAGGTGAGGTGAGGGAGCAGCTGGGCCATTTCTCTCTCCTTGGTCCACTGAAATTCAGTGAGCTGGGGAGGCCATGCATCCCCAGGCCCCCAGATCTCAGGACTTCACGGAGGCAGGAACCTGGCCAGTGAGCTCAGAGCGTTCCTGGGCCAGAGTGGGGCTCAGGAAGAGTCCACCCCCTCCCTGAGAAGCCACACGGTCTGGTCCTGTCTCCCCGCCAGGGTTAAGGGGCCAAGCCCCTCGGTCCATCCAGTCAAGGCAGGCTGAGTGTTCCCCACACCCTTGGCAACTTCCCCAGGGAGGAGTCCAGGGAGGTGCTCTTTGGGATGAAACCGAATGAATGAGAGAATGTGCGGTAGGAAGTGACAGCAGTGACTCAGGGTTACTCAGCCTGGAGCCTGCCAGGGGCCTGCTGCACCCTGTCTGTGATCCCAGCAGCTCCTCGCCCTCCCCACTCAGGGCAGTGGCCGGGTCTCCTTTCCTCGGGCCCGGCTCTCCACCGGCTTTGTGCCCAGGCACCTGGAGGGCACCTGGGCGAGGGAACACGGCTGGTGCCTGGAGCTGAGTCCGGGAAAGACTCGAGGAACAGCCCACAAGTGGGAGGAAAGGGCTGAGCTGTGGCCCCTCCCCTGGGGGCCCGGTGCCGCCCCCACCTTCTTCAGAAGCCCATCCCGTCCAGCATCTTCACGTTACAGACAGACAGCAAAACCAAGGCCTGGAGAGAGGCCACCAACTGAAGTCAAGGGGCCAAGAAAGCTGGAGCACCAAAAGGATCCAGGCCCGGCTTCTAGCTTGGATCACTGATCTCCAGGCTGGTGCCCAGCTGGTAGAGGACATGGTCCTGGGGCTAGGCACGCTGAGACCCCCCCAACCAGGAGGCCCTGCCAGCCCCACCAAGATCTCTGCTAGCACCATCTCTCATGGCCCATGTTCCCTCTTTGAATGGACCCATACACTTGCTCCACGGTCTCCAACCCACCAATCCATCCATCCATCCATCTATCCGTGCTCCCATCGTCCATCCAGTGTGACACCTTGTAGCCTCTTGTCCTCAGCATCCCTTTGGAACACACACAGACACACATTTATCCTGTGTTCTTTCATGCCCCATTCTCCACATCTGTCCATCCCTCCCTCACCTATCCACCACCTATACATTCAGCCTTCTGAGCTCTCACACATTCATCCATCACCTGTCAGTCTACCCGTCCACCCCTCTATCTACCCACATTGTCACCCATCCATCCATTCACAGGCCCGCTCATCAACCCTCCCTCAGACTATCCAGATGTTGGTCAGTCCATTTACCCTTCCACATATCCATCTGGCCATCCATCTATCCATCAGTTATGTAGTCATCAAACCAAGCTTAGTAAGCTTTGACCAGACACCCAGCTCTGTGGCTTTCCTCTACCCCCATTCTTCCACGGCCCACTTCCTCTTCTCCAGACATCAAACTCTGTCCATCCCAGTAGCCTCTGTGACTTAGACCATGGCCCATGCCCTTCAGGAGCTTTCAGTTGCCAGTGTTCTGAGATCCGGACCTGGAAAGCTCTCGACCAGGTGAAACCATCCCCTCCTTCCATCCTGGTCAGCCGTAGAACTTGGTCTTGCTTCTACCGCTGCTGATCTGTAGCATTCATGTGGTTGGGGAGACAGGGCCCCGAAGCTCTCCATCCTCCAACTGGCTTGGTCAGGGACAGCTGGGGTGGTGCCTCCAGGAGGAGGCAGGGGCCCCTGAACTCTGGGGCAGCAGTGAGTGTGAGCAATGCTTGCTGCTTCCTGTCTGGCCCCAGCCTGCCGCTCCCAGGCTCCTAGGTGTCTTCTGCTGTCCTTGGCTGCAGGGCCTAATTAATTCTGGACCCAGGCGCTTTGAGATCACTGGATAAGAGGGAATTCCAGAGGGACAACTCAGCCTCATAAAACCTTAACTGGCTGTGTTTTGAATAATTGTAATGATCTCTTTGGGCTTTTGCATCTCAAAGTGTTTCTCTCCTGTGATTAGATTTAGCGCCTACAGCAACAGCACAGAGGGATTAGAAGGTGAGTTGAGAGACCACTGGACCACACCGCCCTGCCTGAAACCTCAGTCTGCTCCTGCTCGGCCAGGGAGGCACAAGATCAGAATGAATCCTCTACAGGAGAACCCAGCACAGCTGTGGGTTCATTACAGGAGGCTGTGGCCAGTCGGGCAAGAGTGGCGGAGAGGGGTGAGGTTCTCCCACCTGCCACTGAGAAATCTCGTCTCCTCGAGTGGTCCAGAGGTACCACAAATGTGAAGCTCCATGGCAACCTCCGGCAAGCTTCCTCCTGTGGCCACACCCTGGCGGGCCCCTTCCAAGCCTTCAGCCACCTCTCTCATTTTCTCTGCTGCTTTGTCACGCTCCATTATTAACTGTGAGATGCAAGCAAGGTAACTGAGCTAGTCTCTACAGGTAAGAAACGGCCACAGATGGCAGATGGGACCCACAGCGCAGACAGGAGCCCACGTGGCCAAGCCTGGATAGGGGCCCAGCCTGCACCTGGGGCCAGCGGGTGGCGGCTTTGGGCCACCCCTGCTCCCCCATCTCCCCGCTCCTCAGGGTCCCAGAGCCCCTGGAGCCTGCGGACAATGTTGACGCTGAGCCGTGTCCCAGGAGAGTGCCAGGGACGCAGCTCTGCCCCGGAGAAAGGGCCCAGGCCCCGCGTGAGGGGCACAGGGCTGGCTGTGGCTCTCTCATAGGACTCCCTCTTCGGTTTCAAGCTCAGGGCTGAGGCCTTCCCCACCTCCATCCTGTCTCAGCTTTCCCCGAATCAGCCAAGGCGCCGGGTCTTAGACCTCCTTCTGCCTATCGGGCCTGAGGGCGGGTGCGGTTCTTGGCACCGTTCTGGAGGCAATGCCATGGCTGGGGCACGGCCTTGATGTTGAGTGTAGGTAAGCCCTCCCTACCCACCCTGCCCATGGAGGCAGAGAGGAGCCAGTTCCCTAAGCAAACCAAGCCCACGACAGCTCCTCAGCATAGCTGGGGAATATGCGACCCGCTCAGTNGTCAGGGACAGCTGGGGTGGTGCCTCCAGGAGGAGGCAGGGGCCCCTGAACTCTGGGGCAGCAGTGAGTGTGAGCAATGCTTGCTGCTTCCTGTCTGGCCCCAGCCTGCCGCTCCCAGGCTCCTAGGTGTCTTCTGCTGTCCTTGGCTGCAGGGCCTAATTAATTCTGGACCCAGGCGCTTTGAGATCACTGGATAAGAGGGAATTCCAGAGGGACAACTCAGCCTCATAAAACCTTAACTGGCTGTGTTTTGAATAATTGTAATGATCTCTTTGGGCTTTTGCATCTCAAAGTGTTTCTCTCCTGTGATTAGATTTAGCGCCTACAGCAACAGCACAGAGGGATTAGAAGGTGAGTTGAGAGACCACTGGACCACACCGCCCTGCCTGAAACCTCAGTCTGCTCCTGCTCGGCCAGGGAGGCACAAGATCAGAATGAATCCTCTACAGGAGAACCCAGCACAGCTGTGGGTTCATTACAGGAGGCTGTGGCCAGTCGGGCAAGAGTGGCGGAGAGGGGTGAGGTTCTCCCACCTGCCACTGAGAAATCTCGTCTCCTCGAGTGGTCCAGAGGTACCACAAATGTGAAGCTCCATGGCAACCTCCGGCAAGCTTCCTCCTGTGGCCACACCCTGGCGGGCCCCTTCCAAGCCTTCAGCCACCTCTCTCATTTTCTCTGCTGCTTTGTCACGCTCCATTATTAACTGTGAGATGCAAGCAAGGTAACTGAGCTAGTCTCTACAGGTAAGAAACGGCCACAGATGGCAGATGGGACCCACAGCGCAGACAGGAGCCCACGTGGCCAAGCCTGGATAGGGGCCCAGCCTGCACCTGGGGCCAGCGGGTGGCGGCTTTGGGCCACCCCTGCTCCCCCATCTCCCCGCTCCTCAGGGTCCCAGAGCCCCTGGAGCCTGCGGACAATGTTGACGCTGAGCCGTGTCCCAGGAGAGTGCCAGGGACGCAGCTCTGCCCCGGAGAAAGGGCCCAGGCCCCGCGTGAGGGGCGCAGGGCTGGCTGTGGCTCTCTCATAGGACTCCCTCTTCGGTTTCAAGCTCAGGGCTGAGGCCTTCCCCACCTCCATCCTGTCTCAGCTTTCCCCGAATCAGCCAAGGCGCCGGGTCTTAGACCTCCTTCTGCCTATCGGGCCTGAGGGCGGGTGCGGTTCTTGGCACCGTTCTGGAGGCAATGCCATGGCTGGGGCACGGCCTTGATGTTGAGTGTAGGTAAGCCCTCCCTACCCACCCTGCCCATGGAGGCAGAGAGGAGCCAGTTCCCTAAGCAAACCAAGCCCACGACAGCTCCTCAGCATAGCTGGGGAATATGCGACCCGCTCAGTTCTGCCCCCTGGTTCAGCAGGACCTCTCTCCCCACTAGCCTCTGCCTTCTTGTCCACTCCTCCCCACCACCACCCCCTCCCAGAGAACACTCTGCTCAGCTGCCCTGACTGGTCTCTGCCTCCAGCCTCTGCATGACCTTCCCCTCCGCCTGGAGCCCTTCCTGTCGCCTCCCCTCCACCCTTACCTCGGCTAAGGTCTCCTCACCCTTCAGGGCTCGGCCCCAGCCCCCCTCCTCCTGGAAGGCTTCTCTGACCCCCCAGCTGGGCTGGGTCTCTTCTCTGCCTGTCTCCTGCTGAGGCACTGCCCACCCTGTATTCTCACCGTCTGGCTGTCCAGCAGTCTCCACCCTCAGACTGGCAGCTTCAGAAGGAAGAGATCGCATCAAGTCACTGATGGACCCGCAGTGCCCTGGCCCGGAAGGGCTTCAGGACCAGCTGATGAGCCGTCGATGCGTGACGCTGGTGAGACCCCAGGGCCCTCGCCGGAGGGAGCAGCGAGTGGCTGGGTTGGGGAGCGTGTGCCCTGAAGGCGCCCTCCTCTTTCCACCACTCTGTCTTCCCTCCCTCTTCGATCCACTCCGTCCTGGGCATGGGAACCACAGAGGGGAAGGCACCCACAGGGCAGGAGGCAGCCTGCCTGGTCTCCAGACGGCCTGGACCCCCGGGGGAGGAGCGACCCCCGGGGGAGGAGCAAGGCCTCAGTGACGAGTCCCCACCTCCCATGCCTGCCCCCTACTTCACTGCGTTCCTGCCCCAACCTCCATGGAAGATGAGCCAAGAGGCTGAAGGGAGATGCCTAGAGGGTCACCGGCCACGTGGACACACGAACTCTTAACCCCTCCCCCGAGCATCTCATTCCCTGCAAACCTGCAAACGCCATGAGCAGGCAGGACCCAGGAGGCAGAGGCCCTGGTTTGTGAATGGAGCTGCCCTGGTTTTGTGAATGGAGCTGCCCTGGTTTGTGAATGGAGCTATGGCCTGGATCCCTGCTTCTGCTAGATCCTGTAGGCCTCGCCTGACCACTCCGTAACCTTGCCAGAAACGCTGACAAAAAGGGGAACTTCAAAACCTAAGTGTGAGTCAGACAGAGGAGGAAAAGAGGGAAATTCTTCTTCAGCCTCACTAAGGCCTCACACTGAGGCCTGCCCTGGGGTTGGAGTTCCCGGCCCCCCACCCACAGGAGCCCCCCGGGCTCAGCATCATCCACAAGTCACTTTGGCCTGGCCCCTGGCCCCCGGCCTCAGGGAGGAGCCAGCCCATGCTCTTAACAGAGGATGGCCACGGATGCCCTGCGGCCACTCGGCCTTCCATCTGTCCATTCTGTGAACTGGCCGGGCCTTGTGCTGCAAGCAAGACATACAATATCCCTGCCTTCATGAGGCTGAGGTCTGGAGGGCATGGGGAAGCTGGTGAACACACACCGTGCAGGGTGGGAGCTATCCCTCATGCTGGTAGAACTGAGGGAACTCCAGGGCAGGCCTGGCAGGGGGACCTCGGGAGAGGAGACAGGACTGAACATCAGGGCCGTGCATTCCAGGTGGCCGGAGGGGCTGCCCGAGAGGCAGCTCGGACTTCCTAGGACCTGCGATGGGAAGAAGGCAGGACCAAGAGGGTGGCTGTGGAGTTCCGATGGCCTCTGAGCTTGGGTGAGGTTTCTTGCCAGGCAAGAAGCAAGGTCGCCAAGGGCCCAGGGCTTCCCGCCCTGCAGACAGTCAGATCTGGAGGGGGAGGGGGGCAATCACAAGCTCCTCTCCCCGGCAGCGGGCAGGAAACCCCCTCCATCCTGAGGGAGGGCGGATGGAGGCATGCTGCCTGCCAGAAGTCCCCAAGCTCCTTCCTGACCTCCGACCACTGCTTCCCCTTCCTTGCCTGCCTGCCCTGAGGAATCAGTCCTGCCGTCCCTTTAAAGGGGCCTGATTCAGAGAATTAAGAATGAAAATGACTCACGATGGATGGACGGGTGGTCACTGGACTGGCCGGGCGCCAGGGCTGCGGCGGCAGAGGAAGCCGGGCGACCGCAGCTGCCTGTGTGCGCTCTGCTGAGAAGGGCAGAAACCACAAAACCCCATTTGAAATTCCACCATGTGGCGTGGCTTGTGTAATGAGGTTACCCCTCATAAAGGGGGCATTCAGGGCCCACACGGGCCTGTGGAGCTGGGGACTTGCCCCCAAGGGCCAGCTGATGATGATGTCATCTTCCGTTAGGAGTCTTCCCCCACCTCCCGCAATGAAGGACTTAAAAAAAAATGCACCAGGAAACTAAAGTGAGAGACAGACGGAAGTCTTGGTTTTATTTATAGCTGATAACTTATGTCCGGCCTGCTCCACGGGAGGCCCGGCAGGGAGGATGAAAGTATGAGGACGGGGCTGACACAAATATGACCCAAAGCCTAGGCTGAGGTGGCCCTGAGAGTCAACCCAAAGCTCCAGACTGAGCTCCCTAGCAGCCGGAGCAAAGAGGGGAATGGGACAGTGTGACACTATGGAGAACTGGGGTCCAGGAAACCAAGCTTCAGACCCCAGCTCTGCCACACAGGAGCTGTGAGATCTCAGGAGCTTCTTTCTCACCCAGATAGGGAGAGAAGAATGCAGAGTTGCTTTGGAGGGCCAGGCCAGGCACCCAACGCTACTTGCACGCAGATTAGAGGCTCGGTTGGCCTGGAGTCTATAGGTGGGGCCTGGAGTCTATAGGTGGAGTGCAGCTTCCCAAGCTCCTGCACCTCTGTGCACGGCAGACATCGCTAACAGACTGCAGCACACTTCCCGATTCTGCCAGATTCTGCGGCCCAGGCCCCTCGCAACACAGTTCTCCAGGGGAGTGAAGTTGCTCAGTCGCGTCCGACTCTTTGCGATCCCATGGAAGATAGCCTAACAGGCTCCTCCGTCTGTGGAATTTTCCAGGCAAGAGTACAGGAGTGGGTAGCCATTCTCTTCCCTAGCCAGGGATCGAACCGAGGTCTCCCACATTGCAGGCAGAAGCTTTGCCATCTGAGCCACCAGGGAGGCCACACCAATGTGCCAGAATCAGCCTGGAGACCAACCTGCTTGTCATCCAGCCTGTAAGCAGCTGAGGAGAGGCCCAGGAGGCCTGGATCATCTCGGTATTCCCAGCACCTGGCTGGTGCCTCCACAGAGTGGACGCTCAATTAAAATTTTTCTAGTAAAGGGGGAGGGGGACTTCGCTGGTGGCTCAGAGGTAAACAATTAGCCTGCCAGTATAGGTGATACAGGAGACCCGGGTTTGATCTCTGGGTTGGGAAGATGCCCTGGATAAGGAAATGGCAACTCTCTCCAGAATTCCTGCCTGGAGACTCCCATGGACGGAGGAGCCTGGAGGGCTACAATCCATGGGGTGGCAAAGAGTCGGACGCAACCAAGTGACTTAGCACGCACGTGGGGAGCATGCCGCCCTGCGCTCAAGGGAGATTGCAGTGAACAGGAGGACAGACAGGAGCGGGCCGACCATCGGCAGGCCAGGCCCGTTGCCCAAGGAGGCAGACACTGCCGAGTCAGGGAAGCAAGCAGTGGGTGCCGCTGCTGCTCGGAATGGTCAGGCCGGCCAAAGAGGTAACCTGAAACCGAGGGCCAAAGGCAAGGAAGAGGCTTCCCTGGGTGCAGGGAACAGAGTGTGCAAAAGCCTGGGTGGGGAGAGCGTGGGGTGGGGACAGGGTGTGAGCAGACACGTGGCGGGCCAGCCCTCCAGGGCACGTGGAGCGGACATCCGTGGCCATTGTTCTGAATGCCCGGGACGTTGCTGGAGGTGGTGACCACAGCGTGACCCACTTGATTTACTACCTGGTTGCTCCTAAGCAGATTCTGACTCCAGGAGGCACGCAGGAGCTGACCCCCTGCAGGAGCCCCCCCACCCACATGTCACCTCTTCAGGCTGGGCTCTCACACCACCTCTATCAGGGCGAGGGCCAGCGACCACTCCACACCTGGGTCCCACGGGCTCCGGGTCCCTCCACATCTTTACTCACCAGCCCAGAACCTGGAAGATGGAGAGACCTGCATAGACCCCCGGGGCGGCCCAGCCCAGGAGCCACTCCCACCGTCCTGGAGGAAGGGATGAGCAGCCTTCTCAGCTAAGGTCCTCAACCCCAGACCAGGGGTCTTTGGGGCCCTCCTGTCCTCCGCTCAAGACAATGACCCAGCAGAAGCCACTGGGCTGTCTTGGAGGGGGCAGCGGTCGGAGGCCTTGTGTCATATAATGGCCCAGCCTTGGCACTGCCTCGGCAGGCTGCCCTCTGCCCCCGCCAGCCAGCTCTCCACACTCCAGCCAAAGGGCTTTCCTTAAAACACAAACATGGCTTTCCCCGCTCAGGGCCTCCAGGGCCCAGCCCCTCACTCTGGATAAAACCTGGACTCTCCACCAGGCTGAAAGGGCCATGTGATTGCCACCAGTTGTCTGTCCTCTTGGGGTGGGGGGTCCCTGGCCAGCGGATGGCCCAACAACTGCTCCACCAAAAGGTACGAGGCCAAGAGAGGCCCCAGTTCCCTCTGTCCAGGCGACACCCACCATCACCCCCAGATCTCCACGAGGCAGGGCCTGAGTTGAGCTATGCCCTCCTTGCCGCTCCCCCCGCACCCCAGGAGACAGGCCCTCCGGCAAAGAGAAGCAAGGTCCAGAAAGCTTGTGGCTCAGAGGCTGGCAGAACTCTCTGATACAAGGTGCCCATCAGCTGCCCAGGCTGTCTCTGAGACGGTGAGCTCCCTGGCCCCAGAGGTATGAAAGCTGGGACCGTCAACATGGGTACTGGGGGCTGAGACAGCTGGTGGACTCACCTGATCCAAAAGTGATAACGAGGGTGTGAAACAGTTATGGGATCCGGTGCGAGAGCACCCCAGCCCCCGGCTGCTAGCCCAGCTCCAGCCCCGACTCCCAAGTCACCTGCCCTCTCCCAGACTCACCTTCCTCCTTTGGTAAGAGACCAGGGCGTGTGGATCAAGCCAGCACAGAAAAAGCAGAACCAAGACCTCAGAAGTGAGGTGGGCGGGGCCGTTGGGGTGGGCGGGGCATCCAGGTGGGCGGAGCTTTCCTTCCACTACCCTTCCTTCCCTTGGGGTTAAGGTCAGGGTGGAGCGACACCCACCGCAAGACCTGCCCTGGGTGTCAGGGCACCCCGCTTGGCTTGGGTCACCCCATGGGGGATCTGCACAGCCACCTCCTTCAGGGAGGCTGGAGGCACCCAAGGGACCAGGGTGTGGTGCCGCCAGGGTGCCCCTTAATCTTTCTCCCTTCATTCATTCATTCACTTTCCACTTATTCATTCCTTTCACCATCTCCGTCCCAGGAGATAATAATAGGCCCACTGATGCAGAACATTCTGCAGCTCCTCCATACCCAGTGCCCCCTCACCCACCCGAGGTTGCTTTCATGCCCACCAGCACCACCTACTGGAGGTCCAGGGCAGGCCCCCGGTGGTGTCCTGATGCGTCCCCACTTCAGAGAAGGGGGAGCTGAGGCCAAAGAAGCCTGTCTGAGACCATCCAGCTAACAGAGGTGGTGGTGGCAGAGGCGGCGTGAGACCTCTGGGGTCCTGCCAAGCAGCCCCTCTCCAAAGAGCCGCTTCTGAGGAGCAGATGGACAGAGGTGGGTGCCAGGAGACGCCTCATCCCACTGCTGTCTGTTGTCAACGTCTCCGCAACCCTAGATACTCCCAGCACCCCACGCTGACCCCAGACTCAGTCCCACTAGAGCCCACTGTTGGCTAACGAAATGTGATCCCTTGAGCCAGGGTCTGCTTCTGTGACCACCCCACCGCCGCAGCCCTGCTGGGCCCTGCTGGGAGGTGACGAGCACTACAGAATTGTGACTGGTTTGGGATGGGTTCTCTCCCTCTGCCTGCAATACTCAGGGTGCAAGTCCACCTGGTAAACCAATGAGATGATATGGTGATGCTGCTGCTGATGACAGTGCTGGTGGTGATGGTGATGCTGATGATGGTGATGGTGATGGACACGATAATGCTGACGATGAGAGTGATGACGGTGATAATGATGATGGAGACGGGGATGAAGACAGTGACGATTCTGGTGATGCTGGGGATGGTGATGGACATGATAACGATGATGAGAGTGATGATGGTGGTTATGATGATGGAGACGGTGATGAAGACAGTGACGATTCTGGTGATGCTGGGGATGGTGATGGACATGATAACGATGATGAGAGTGATGATGGTGATAATGATGATGGAGACGGTGATGAAGACAGTGACGATTCTGGTGATGCTGGGGATGGTGATGGACATGATAATGATGATGAGAGTGATGATGGTGGTTATGATGATGGAGACGGTGATGAAGACAGTGACGATTCTGGTGATGCTGGGGATGGTGATGGACATGATAACGATGATGAGAGTGATGATGGTGATAATGATGATGGAGACGGTGATGAAGACAGTGACGATTCTGGTGATGCTGGGGATGGTGATGGACATGATAATGATGATGAGAGTGATGACGGTGATTATGATGATGGAGACGGTGATGAAGACAGTGACGATTCTGGTGATGCTGGGGATGGTGATGGACATGATAACGATGATGAGAGTGATGATGGTGATAATGATGATGGAGACGGTGATGAAGACAGTGACGATACTGGTGATGTTGGTGATGGTGATGGACATGATAACATTGATGATGATAGTGATGACGGTGTTATGATGATGGAGACGGTGATGAAGACAGTGACGATTCTGGTGATGCTGGGGATGGTGATGGACATGATAACGATGATGAGAGTGATGATGGTGATAATGATGATGGAGACGGTGATGAAGACAGTGACGATACTGGTGATGTTGGTGATGGTGATGGACATGATAACGTTGACGATGATAGTGATGACGTGATATTATGATGGAGACGGTGATGAAGACAGTGACGATTCTGGTGATGCTGGGGATGGTGATGGACATGATAACGATGATGAGAGTGATGATGGTGATAATGATGATGGAGACGGTGATGAAGACAGTGACAATTCTGATGATGCTGGTGATGGTGATGGACATGATAACGGTGATGATGGTGATAATGATGATGGAGACGGTGATGAAGACAGTGACGATTCTGATGATGCTGGGGATGGTGATGGACATGATAACGTTGATGATGGTAATAATGATGATGGAGATGGTGATGAAGATAGTGATAACATTGGTGATGGTGGCCGTGGTGACAGGATGACAGCAATGATGACGACGGCGATGGTGGTGAGGGTGGGATGAAGACGATAATGAAGAGGATAATTTTATGGAACACTCACTACCTGCCAATTGCATTCCCACACTAATTCATTTAATCCTCATGACAACATTTTGAGCGCAGTCCCCTACTTACCTCCATTTTACAAGGGGAAGATGAGGCTGATTTCGGGGTGGTTCAGTCACATAACTAGTAAGCAGTCGAGGTGAGAGGCTCACACAGGCAGTCGTAGCAGAGTCTGCTCACTGAGCGCTCCCGACCTTGCCTTTGTCATGAAACAGCTTGCCAGGTGTGCCCCTCCTATGATACTCATTGTTTGCCTCCAAATGAAAACTCCGTCCCCATCGATACCCTTCTGGCTGCTTTTTCCCAATAAGACCCAAGGAGGAAGCTGAGGTCACTGACGGGGGCACACAGGGTCATGGGTGCCCTGTAGGGCACGGCCGACACCACTCTGTTGCTGTAGGCACACGCCTGCCTCCCCTGCTGCCACTCCCCAGCCAAGGTTCCTGCTCTGATGGGTCAGGCACGGCCCTGACATTCTTCCCCTCATAGCAACTGGCCAGTGGCAGGCCAGGCTGCAACCTCCGGCCAGGACAGGCACCGGTCAGCACACGGCATGTCTCTCAAGGACCCCCATCTGGTAATCAGGCCCTTCCCTGGCCACACTTGCCTGGAACGATGCCTAAAGTGTCATTGGATGCATTGAGCCTGAAACATGCTTTATATCCATCCCATCCTGCTTGAAATGAAATGGAAAGCTGGGTTCTTTTAAAAACCAAGATACAGCAGCCTTGTTCGTTACACAGTCCACCAAAACCCTTGTCTGCTTGGTTCATTTGGCTGTCTGGCTATCCCACCAGTGGCTCTCGTTCCATTTTACAGATGAGCAAACTGAAGCCTGGAACAGGTAAGTTGCTTCCTTGAAGTCCTCAATCATTGGGAAGAAGTGAAAGTGAAAGTGCTAGGCACTCAGTTGTGTCCGACTCTTTGCGACCCCGTGACTGTAGCCTGCCAGGCGTCTCTGTCCATGGAATTCCCCAGACAAGACTACTAGAGTGGGTGCCATTCCCTTCTCCAGGGGATCTTCCTGGTCCAGGAATCAAACCTGTGTCTACTGAATTGTAGGCAGATTCTTTACCATCTGAGCCACAGTGGAAGCCAAATCCCTGGGGAGGGAGCCTTGATTCAAGCCCACCCAGCCCAGCACCTGCTGCCTCCATGGAAACAAGGACCAAGGTGGCCACACACTGAGTGTGTTGCCTTATTGCGGTGGGCAGAATTCTAAGGTGGTCCCCATGATCCCATCAACCCGGTACATGACCCTGTACTCCCTGCTGCTGTGAATATGATGGATTCCACTCCTGTGACAAGCAGTGTTGCAACACACACCTGGCTCACTCTATGAAAGGGACATCAGTTAGGTCGGGGGCTGACCGCACCACGGAGCCCTTTAGAAGCAGAGGGTTTTCTTCAGTGAAAGAATGGGGACATCAGTCCTACAGCCTCAAGGAATTGAATCTGGTGAATTCAATTCAACCTGAATGATGCAGACGCGGATTCTTCCCAGAGGCTCCAGGAGGAACGCAGCATGGCTGATAGAACACTAATATCGACAATAATTGAGCAGACTCTGGGAGGTAGTGAAGGACAGAGAACCCTGGCATGCTGCAGTCCATGGGGTCACAAAGAGTTGGACATGACTGAGTGAATGAACCCCAACAGCAATCATTGTTTTATGATTTCCGTGCAGATGGAAGAGGTGCCCAGCCAAGTTCTGGGGCAGGAGAACAGACTTTGGCATCTCTGCCTCCCTGGTTAGAGCCCCGGGTGAGAATCTCACACCCAAGGAGCAACAAAGAGGCCAGTTTGTGCCTCCCTGCCCCCAGTTCCTGGGGCAGACAGGAACCCTACCATCCAGCAGAAAAGCCCACATACTCATGCCCTCAGGAACCATTCAGAGGAGTTTAAAAAAAAAAGTATTTATCAAACACCCTGATAGCTCAGATGGTAAAAAATCTGCCTGCAGTGTGGTTCCATCCCTGGGTTGGGACGATCCCCTGGAGGAGGGCATGGCAACCCACTCCAGTATTCTTGCCTGGAGACTCCCATGGACAGAGGAGCCTGGAGGGCTGCAGTCTATGGAATTGCAAAGAGTCCAACCAACTGAGCAAGTAACACAGACATTTATCAAGCAATGATAAAAAGTAAGTCCTAAAAACCCACAAGGGCCTTTCTTCTGTGTCCACGAACTCTGAATGAACTGGACACGGGTCCTCTGCTGGTACCATTAGGACCAAAATGAACCCAGTGGCTGCTTCCATGTGCCCTGGCAGAAGCAGACTCGGGAATGACAGCTGACACAAGGCCCCAAGGGGAGAGGCAACTGTCCTGTGCCACTCGGAGGGCACTCGCCTGCACCAAACCCCGGGCTGGGCTGTGTTCTGGGCCTTGGAATCCAGCCGAGGACAGAGACCCAGCACATAGGCTGTTTATCATGTGGTGTGATCCGTGGGGAGGCTGTGGAGCTCGGAGACGGTGGGCCGAAAAGGGCAGGAGGCTTCATCGGAGCCTCATGGAGCCAGGAGAATCTTTCCAGGCAGACCAGGCGAGGAAAAGTGTAGTGGGCGGGAGGAACAGCCTGGGCAAAGGTTCAGAGGCTTGCTGGGGAACCAGCTGGGCACAAGGTGGGCTGTCTCCTCTGGGAAGGAGCCCTGGGCCCCACTTCTGGAAGGGAATTCCTTTGCTTCTATTCCTTCCAAGACTGACTCAGATGATTAATTAACCCAATGCCCCACTTTGCCCTTAAGTTTTGCAGACAGAGCCAGCCCAAGAGAGCCCCCAGAGGGTGAGAGCAGAGAGCAGACACCTGGTGATGCCAAGCTCAGGGGCCTGAGGCCATCGGGCGCCCCTGGCAGTGGGTGAGGCCAACGGGGTTTTTAATCTCAGGACGTGTCACAGGGTTCTCCAGGCCCTTGAGATAAAGTTCAATGGCTTTGTTCAGGAACATTCATGAGTTTCCCTCAAAAGCTACTTCAGTTTAGATCTTAGAGCGGGGCCAGCACTTGCAAAGCATGCATGGAATCCCTCTCCATCACAGCACTCACAGCAGACGGAACTAATCAGTGGTAGAATTCTCAATCCAGTTACTCACGCAACCGATCTTTGTGGGTATTTGGGGTTTGAGCCACTGTGCTCAATGAGATGGACACCTAGCTTTGTCATGAAGCCCACTAGGGTCTGACTCTCCATGCACTGGCCAGTTTTGGCCAAGACAATTGGAAGATTATAGAAATCAGTATAACAGGAGTCCCTGCAGATGGTGACTGCAGCCATGAAATTAGAAGATACTTGCTCCTTGGAAGAAAAGCTATGGCAAACCTAGACAGTATATTAAAAAGCAGAGACATCACTTTTTAACAAAGATCTGTATAGTCAAGGCTGTGTTTTTTCCAGTACTCATGTACAGATGTGAGAACTGGGCCATAAAAAAGGCTGAGCATCAAAGAACTGATGCTTTTGAATAGTGGTGCTGGACTCTTGAGAGTCCCTTGAACAGCAAGGAGATCAAACCAGTCCATCCTAAAGAAAATCAACCCTAAATAGTCATTGGAAGGACTGATGCTGTAGCTGAAGCTCCAATAGTTTGGCCACCTGATGAGAAGAGCTGACTCATTGGAAAAGATCCTGATGCTGGGAAAGGTTGAAGGCAAAAGAAGAGCGAAGCAGAGGATGAGATAGTTGGATGGCATCACTGACTCGAGAGACATGAATTTGAGCAAAGTCCAGAAGATAATGGAGGACAGGGAGGCCTGGTGCGCTGCAGTTCATGCGGTTACAAAGTCAGACATGACTTACCATTGAACAACTGCAGCAGCGTGATGGGAGAGTGAGACAGCCTCTCTTTCCCTGCCCCCTCCTCTCTCTCAGGCACAGAGGAACGCAGGCAGAGCAAGGCCACTTGCATCACAAATCTCGAGAAGCAGAGGGAAATGCAAGCCACACGGCGGAAGGCTCCCGGCAGGCCCGCCTCGGGCTCTGTCCCAGTGGCTAGGACAGTTCCTGGCACACAGAAGGCGCTCAGTTAACGCCTCTTGAGTGAAGGAACCCCTATGCCTCCACAGCTGTCTTCAGACCAGCCCTGGCTTCCCCAGCACGATCTCCTGGCTGCGTCAGCACCTCAGCCTCTTTGTCCCAGCGCCCTGATGGTCCTCTCTTCCCCCAGGAAGTGGTGTTGACCTAGGGACAGCCTTCTCATTAAACGGTTGATGAATTAGGGTGTAGAGAAGTCTTCCCGGGGCCTTTAAATTACCATTGAGATGAAGTTCTAGATAAATGCCGAGTGAGTGATGGGGGTGGAAAAACCAGGCTTTCTGAAGGGTCTCCGCCTCCCCCGGCCACATCCCTGCTCCTTCCTCAGGGAAATTAATTGGTATCAAGAGAGGATTTTCGGAAATAGCTGTGTTTTAAAGGCCCCTGTTTAATGTTCCCTTTAATTAGAATGGGTTTCACTTGACGTTCCCGCTGACCCGCAGGGGGAGGGCGGCCCCGCCCGAGTGAGTGCCCATTGACCCTGGAATTCCTGCATCTCAGTTATGCCCTGTTCCTGGGCCGGCTTATCCGAGTTCAAAAGAATGGCTTTTTCTGCAGCAAAACAACAGCCAGAGTTCAGAATCACTCCCCTCAGTTCAGGCACCTCTGTGGGAACCTGGATCCAGGACATTCCTCGGGAAAGAAGAATGCACACGCGGAGGACAGCTGGGCCCCCGCCAAGGCCAGTCACCCAACAGGCTCGTCCGGCAGAGCCAGAGCCCCGGGCAGGAGGGACTCGGCACGGCCCGTGAACAGAGGCATGGGCAGGGTGCCATGCACCTGCCTCGGGGTATTGGGCCAGGAGGGGGTCCTGTGAGCTTATGACTCCAGCAAGGTGGGACATGGCAGGAAAGGCCAAGTGCAGGGAGCCCAAGGGAGGCGATGAGCCCTTCTGGCCGGTGCAGGGCACAAGGTGCCCAGGGCACTTCCGTCTGGACGTGCCAGCCTGGGCTGCCATCACACCAAACCTCACATCTGTTCGGTATTCCCGTCGTATCCAGCGAGGGTCTTTGTGATGGGTCTCCTCCAGCAAGGGGTGCAGGATGAAAGGGCTTGGGTGAGGGGCTGGGTACGGGCCATGTGGGCTGGAGGAGCTGAAGCAAAGGTTCTGGTCTTGAGCCCTGGGTAGACAGGGGTGGGCTTGCCGAGCAGGAAAGGTAAGGACAGGAGCAGGGGGCAAGGGGCAGAGGCCCAGAGCCCTGGGAACAGGCCAGTGTGCAGTGCCCCGAGCCACCCCAATGGGGAAGCTGGTAGAGGCCCGGATGCACAGAGCTCAGGGCAGGGGGCTGACCCAAGTTTGGAAGAGGCACATTTGAAAAGTTCCCTCATTCTGGAAAGATGACTTGGCCAGTTCACCA
>SJYW01053546.1:116398-159110 GCA_006410735.1 Raphicerus campestris | reverse complement strand
ATGTCCATCACCATCCCCAGCATCACCAGAATCGTCACTGTCTTCATCACCGTCTCCATCATCATTATCACCATCATCACTCTCATCATCGTTATCATGTCCATCACCATCCCCAGCATCACCAGAATCGTCACTGTCTTCATCACCGTCTCCATCATAATATCACCGTCATCACTATCATCATCAATGTTATCATGTCCATCACCATCACCAACATCACCAGTATCGTCACTGTCTTCATCACCGTCTCCATCATCATTATCACCATCATCACTCTTATCATCGTTATCATGTCCATCACCATCCCCAGCATCACCAGAATCGTCACTCTCTTCATCACCGTCTCCATCATAATATCACCGTCATCACTGTCATCATCAACGTTATCATGTCCATCACCATCCCCAGCATCACCAGAATCGTCACTCTCTTCATCACCGTCTCCATCATCATCATCACCGTCATCACTCTCATCATCGTTATCATGTCCATCACCATCCCCAGCATCACCAGAATCATCACTGTCTTCATCACCGTCTCCATCATCATTATCACCGTCATCACTCTCATCGTCAGCATTATCGTGTCCATCACCATCACCATCATCAGCATCACCATCACCACCAGCACTGTCATCAGCAGCAGCATCACCATATCATCTCATTGGTTTACCAGGTGGACTTGCACCCTGAGTATTGCAGGCAGAGGGAGAGAACCCATCCCAAACCAGTCACAATTCTGTAGTGCTCGTCACCTCCCAGCAGGGCCCAGCAGGGCTGCGGCGGTGGGGTGGTCACAGAAGCAGACCCTGGCTCAAGGGATCACATTTCGTTAGCCAACAGTGGGCTCTAGTGGGACTGAGTCTGGGGTCAGCGTGGGGTGCTGGGAGTATCTAGGGTTGCGGAGACGTTGACAACAGACAGCAGTGGGATGAGGCGTCTCCTGGCACCCACCTCTGTCCATCTGCTCCTCAGAAGCGGCTCTTTGGAGAGGGGCTGCTTGGCAGGACCCCAGAGGTCTCACGCCGCCTCTGCCACCACCACCTCTGTTAGCTGGATGGTCTCAGACAGGCTTCTTTGGCCTCAGCTCCCCCTTCTCTGAAGTGGGGACGCATCAGGACACCACCGGGGGCCTGCCCTGGACCTCCAGTAGGTGGTGCTGGTGGGCATGAAAGCAACCTCGGGTGGGTGAGGGGGCACTGGGTATGGAGGAGCTGCAGAATGTTCTGCATCAGTGGGCCTATTATTATCTCCTGGGACGGAGATGGTGAAAGGAATGAATAAGTGGAAAGTGAATGAATGAATGAAGGGAGAAAGATTAAGGGGCACCCTGGCGGCACCACACCCTGGTCCCTTGGGTGCCTCCAGCCTCCCTGAAGGAGGTGGCTGTGCAGATCCCCCATGGGGTGACCCAAGCCAAGCGGGGTGCCCTGACACCCAGGGCAGGTCTTGCGGTGGGTGTCGCTCCACCCTGACCTTAACCCCAAGGGAAGGAAGGGTAGTGGAAGGAAAGCTCCGCCCACCTGGATGCCCCGCCCACCCCAACGGCCCCGCCCACCTCACTTCTGAGGTCTTGGTTCTGCTTTTTCTGTGCTGGCTTGATCCACACGCCCTGGTCTCTTACCAAAGGAGGAAGGTGAGTCTGGGAGAGGGCAGGTGACTTGGGAGTCGGGGCTGGAGCTGGGCTAGCAGCCGGGGGCTGGGGTGCTCTCGCACCGGATCCCATAACTGTTTCACACCCTCGTTATCACTTTTGGATCAGGTGAGTCCACCAGCTGTCTCAGCCCCCAGTACCCATGTTGACGGTCCCAGCTTTCATACCTCTGGGGCCAGGGAGCTCACCGTCTCAGAGACAGCCTGGGCAGCTGATGGGCACCTTGTATCAGAGAGTTCTGCCAGCCTCTGAGCCACAAGCTTTCTGGACCTTGCTTCTCTTTGCCGGAGGGCCTGTCTCCTGGGGTGCGGGGGGAGCGGCAAGGAGGGCATAGCTCAACTCAGGCCCTGCCTCGTGGAGATCTGGGGGTGATGGTGGGTGTCGCCTGGACAGAGGGAACTGGGGCCTCTCTTGGCCTCGTACCTTTTGGTGGAGCAGTTGTTGGGCCATCCGCTGGCCAGGGACCCCCCACCCCAAGAGGACAGACAACTGGTGGCAATCACATGGCCCTTTCAGCCTGGTGGAGAGTCCAGGTTTTATCCAGAGTGAGGGGCTGGGCCCTGGAGGCCCTGAGCGGGGAAAGCCATGTTTGTGTTTTAAGGAAAGCCCTTTGGCTGGAGTGTGGAGAGCTGGCTGGCGGGGGCAGAGGGCAGCCTGCCGAGGCAGTGCCAAGGCTGGGCCATTATATGACACAAGGCCTCCGACCGCTGCCCCCTCCAAGACAGCCCAGTGGCTTCTGCTGGGTCATTGTCTCGAGCGGAGGACAGGAGGGCCCCAAAGACCCCTGGTCTGGGGTTGAGGACCTTAGCTGAGAAGGCTGCTCATCCCTTCCTCCAGGACGGTGGGAGTGGCTCCTGGGCTGGGCCGCCCCGGGGGTCTATGCAGGTCTCTCCATCTTCCAGGTTCTGGGCTGGTGAGTAAAGATGTGGAGGGACCCGGAGCCCGTGGGACCCAGGTGTGGAGTGGTCGCTGGCCCTCGCCCTGATAGAGGTGGTGTGAGAGCCCAGCCTGAAGAGGTGACATGTGGGTGGGGGGGCTCCTGCAGGGGGTCAGCTCCTGCGTGCCTCCTGGAGTCAGAATCTGCTTAGGAGCAACCAGGTAGTAAATCAAGTGGGTCACGCTGTGGTCACCACCTCCAGCAACGTCCCGGGCATTCAGAACAATGGCCACGGATGTCCGCTCCACGTGCCCTGGAGGGCTGGCCCGCCACGTGTCTGCTCACACCCTGTCCCCACCCCACGCTCTCCCCACCCAGGCTTTTGCACACTCTGTTCCCTGCACCCAGGGAAGCCTCTTCCTTGCCTTTGGCCCTCGGTTTCAGGTTACCTCTTTGGCCGGCCTGACCATTCCGAGCAGCAGCGGCACCCACTGCTTGCTTCCCTGACTCGGCAGTGTCTGCCTCCTTGGGCAACGGGCCTGGCCTGCCGATGGTCGGCCCGCTCCTGTCTGTCCTCCTGTTCACTGCAATCTCCCTTGAGCGCAGGGCGGCATGCTCCCCACGTGCGTGCTAAGTCACTTGGTTGCGTCCGACTCTTTGCCACCCCATGGATTGTAGCCCTCCAGGCTCCTCCGTCCATGGGAGTCTCCAGGCAGGAATTCTGGAGAGAGTTGCCATTTCCTTATCCAGGGCATCTTCCCAACCCAGAGATCAAACCCGGGTCTCCTGTATCACCTATACTGGCAGGCTAATTGTTTACCTCTGAGCCACCAGCGAAGTCCCCCTCCCCCTTTACTAGAAAAATTTTAATTGAGCGTCCACTCTGTGGAGGCACCAGCCAGGTGCTGGGAATACCGAGATGATCCAGGCCTCCTGGGCCTCTCCTCAGCTGCTTACAGGCTGGATGACAAGCAGGTTGGTCTCCAGGCTGATTCTGGCACATTGGTGTGGCCTCCCTGGTGGCTCAGATGGCAAAGCTTCTGCCTGCAATGTGGGAGACCTCGGTTCGATCCCTGGGTAGGGAAGAGAATGGCTACCCACTCCTGTACTCTTGCCTGGAAAATTCCACAGACGGAGGAGCCTGTTAGGCTATCTTCCATGGGATCGCAAAGAGTCGGACGCGACTGAGCAACTTCACTCCCCTGGAGAACTGTGTTGCGGGGGGCCTGGGCCGCAGAATCTGGCAGAATCGGGAAGTGTGCTGCAGTCTGTTAGCGATGTCTGCCGTGCACAGAGGTGCAGGAGCTTGGGAAGCTGCACTCCACCTATAGACTCCAGGCCCCACCTATAGACTCCAGGCCAACCGAGCCTCTAATCTGCGTGCAAGTAGCGTTGGGNATGATGGAGACGGTGATGAAGACAGTGACGATTCTGGTGATGCTGGGGATGGTGATGGACATGATAACGATGATGAGAGTGATGATGGTGATAATGATGATGGAGACGGTGATGAAGACAGTGACGATACTGGTGATGTTGGTGATGGTGATGGACATGATAACATTGATGATGATAGTGATGACGGTGATATTATGATGGAGACGGTGATGAAGACAGTGACGATTCTGGTGATGCTGGGGATGGTGATGGACATGATAACGATGATGAGAGTGATGATGGTGATAATGATGATGGAGACGGTGATGAAGACAGTGACGATTCTGATGATGCTGGGGATGGTGATGGACATGATAACGTTGATGATGGTAATAATGATGATGGAGATGGTGATGAAGATAGTGATAACATTGGTGATGGTGGCCGTGGTGACAGGATGACAGCAATGATGACGACGGCGATGGTGGTGAGGGTGGGATGAAGACGATAATGAAGAGGATAATTTTATGGAACACTCACTACCTGCCAATTGCATTCCCACACTAATTCATTTAATCCTCATGACAACATTTTGAGCGCAGTCCCCTACTTACCTCCATTTTACAAGGGGAAGATGAGGCTGATTTCGGGGTGGTTCAGTCACATAACTAGTAAGCAGTCGAGGTGAGAGGCTCACACAGGCAGTCGTAGCAGAGTCTGCTCACTGAGCGCTCCCGACCTTGCCTTTGTCATGAAACAGCTTGCCAGGTGTGCCCCTCCTATGATACTCATTGTTTGCCTCCAAATGAAAACTCCGTCCCCATCGATACCCTTCTGGCTGCTTTTTCCCAATAAGACCCAAGGAGGAAGCTGAGGTCACTGACGGGGGCACACAGGGTCATGGGTGCCCTGTAGGGCACGGCCGACACCACTCTGTTGCTGTAGGCACACGCCTGCCTCCCCTGCTGCCACTCCCCAGCCAAGGTTCCTGCTCTGATGGGTCAGGCACGGCCCTGACATTCTTCCCCTCATAGCAACTGGCCAGTGGCAGGCCAGGCTGCAACCTCCGGCCAGGACAGGCACCGGTCAGCACACGGCATGTCTCTCAAGGACCCCCATCTGGTAATCAGGCCCTTCCCTGGCCACACTTGCCTGGAACGATGCCTAAAGTGTCATTGGATGCATTGAGCCTGAAACATGCTTTATATCCATCCCATCCTGCTTGAAATGAAATGGAAAGCTGGGTTCTTTTAAAAACCAAGATACAGCAGCCTTGTTCGTTACACAGTCCACCAAAACCCTTGTCTGCTTGGTTCATTTGGCTGTCTGGCTATCCCACCAGTGGCTCTCGTTCCATTTTACAGATGAGCAAACTGAAGCCTGGAACAGGTAAGTTGCTTCCTTGAAGTCCTCAATCATTGGGAAGAAGTGAAAGTGAAAGTGCTAGGCACTCAGTTGTGTCCGACTCTTTGCGACCCCGTGACTGTAGCCTGCCAGGCGTCTCTGTCCATGGAATTCCCCAGACAAGACTACTAGAGTGGGTGCCATTCCCTTCTCCAGGGGATCTTCCTGGTCCAGGAATCAAACCTGTGTCTACTGAATTGTAGGCAGATTCTTTACCATCTGAGCCACAGTGGAAGCCAAATCCCTGGGGAGGGAGCCTTGATTCAAGCCCACCCAGCCCAGCACCTGCTGCCTCCATGGAAACAAGGACCAAGGTGGCCACACACTGAGTGTGTTGCCTTATTGCGGTGGGCAGAATTCTAAGGTGGTCCCCATGATCCCATCAACCCGGTACATGACCCTGTACTCCCTGCTGCTGTGAATATGATGGATTCCACTCCTGTGACAAGCAGTGTTGCAACACACACCTGGCTCACTCTATGAAAGGGACATCAGTTAGGTCGGGGGCTGACCGCACCACGGAGCCCTTTAGAAGCAGAGGGTTTTCTTCAGTGAAAGAATGGGGACATCAGTCCTACAGCCTCAAGGAATTGAATCTGGTGAATTCAATTCAACCTGAATGATGCAGACGCGGATTCTTCCCAGAGGCTCCAGGAGGAACGCAGCATGGCTGATAGAACACTAATATCGACAATAATTGAGCAGACTCTGGGAGGTAGTGAAGGACAGAGAACCCTGGCATGCTGCAGTCCATGGGGTCACAAAGAGTTGGACATGACTGAGTGACTGAACCCCAACAGCAATCATTGTTTTATGATTTCCGTGCAGATGGAAGAGGTGCCCTGCCAAGTTCTGGGGCAGGAGAACAGACTTTGGCATCTCTGCCTCCCTGGTTAAAGCCCCGGGTGAGAATCTCACACCCAAGGAGCAACAAAGAGGCCAGTTTGTGCCTCCCCGCCCCCAGTTCCTGGGGCAGACAGGAACCCTGCCATCCAGCAGAAAAGCCCACATACTCATGCCCTCAGGAACCATTCAGAGGAGTTTAAAAAAAAAAAGTATTTATCAAACACCCTGATAGCTCAGATGGTAAAAAATCTGCCTGCAGTGTGGTTCCGTCCCTGGGTTGGGACGATCCCCTGGAGGAGGGCATGGCAACCCACTCCAGTATTCTTGCCTGGAGACTCCCATGGACAGAGGAGCCTGGAGGACTGCAGTCTATGGAACTGCAAAGAGTCCAANGGGGGCTGCCGGGACCGGATGTGCAGGGCTCAAGGAGGGAGGCGGCATCTGAATGTGGCTCCCTCTGCACCCCTACCTGGCGTCCTTGCTCCTGCAACAGTTCTCAGACTGTGCCCGAGACTCACCTTGAGGATTCGTTAAAACAGACAGCTGAGTACCTCAATGTACCCCAGCGTTCAGTGCAGCACTATTTACAATAGCTAGGACACGGAAGCAACCTAGATGTCCATTGACAGATGAGTGATAAAGAAGTTTGGTGCATATACATACAATGGAATATTCAGTTCAGTTCAGTTGCTCAGTCATGTCCGACTCTTTGTGACCTCATGAATTGCAGCACGCCAGGCCTCCCTGTCCATTACCAACTCCTGGAGTTTACCCAGACTCACATCCATCGAGTCAGTGATGCCATCCAGCCATCTCATCCTCTATTGTCCCCTTCTCCTCCTGCCCCCAATCCCTCCCAGCATCAGGGTCTTTTCCAGTGAGTCAACTCTTCACATGAGGTGGCCAGAGTATTGGAGTTTCAGCTTCAGCATCAGTCCTTCCAATGAACACCCCACACTGATCTCCCTTAGGATGGACTGGTTGGATCTCCTTGCAGTCCAAGGGACTCTCAAGAGTCTTTAAACCACAGTTCAAAAGCATCAGTTCTTCAGTGCTCAGCTTTCTTCACAGTCCAAGTCTCATAGCCACACACGACCACTGGAAAAACAATGGAATATTACTCAGCCATAAAAAGGAACAAATTCGAGTCAGTTCTAATGAGGTGGATGAGCCTAGATCCTGTTACACAGAGTGAAAGAAGTCAGAAAGAGAAAAACAAATATATTAACGTATATATATGGAGTCTAGAAAAATGTTACTGATGAACCTATTTACAGGACAGGAATAGACACACAGAGAGCAGACTTGTGGACACAGCGGGAAAGAAAAGGGTGGAACAAATGGAGAGAGTCATATGCATTACCCCATGCAAAATAGCCCGTGGGAAAGGGAAGGGGAAAGGGAAGTCGCTCAGTCGTGTCCGACTCTTTGCGACCCTGTGGACTGTAGCCTACCAAGCTCCTCTGTCCATGGGATTCTCCAGGCAAGAATGCTGGAGTGGGTTGCCCTTTCCTTCTCCAGGGGGTCTTCCCGACCCAGGGATCGAACCCAGGTTTCNGACCCTGTGGACTGTAGCCTACCAAGCTCCTCTGTCCATGGGATTCTCCAGGCAAGAATACTGGAGTGGGTTGCCCTTTCCTTCTCCAGGGGGTCTTCCCTACCCAGGGATCGAACCCAGGTTTCCCGCATTGGAGGCAGACGCTTTAACCTCTGAAGCCCGTGGGAAATCGCTGTCTAACAGAGGGGCTCACGCCGGTGCTCTGNAATGCTGGAGTGGGTTGCCCTTTCCTTCTCCAGGGGGTCTTCCCGACCCAGGGATCGAACCCAGGTTTCCAGCATTGGAGGCAGACGCTTTAACCTCTGAAGCCCATGGGAAATCGCTGTCTAACAGAGGGGCTCACGCCGGTGCTCTGTGACAGCCCAAGGGGGTGGGATGGGGTGAGGGGTGGAAAGGAGGTTCAGCGGGAGGGGATGTGTATGCGCGCATGACCGATTCATGCTGTACGGCGGAAACTAAGACAACATCCTAAAGCAAATATCCTCCGGTGAAAACAAGAACTCCCAAAAGTGCTAGCAAAGATTCCTGAGTAAGACACTTTTTAAAAGTGTGCAGCTACAGTATTCTATATCATTAAAATATTAACACCATGTATTCAATTTGATGTGTTTTCTACGTAGATTATTTTTAAAATAATATAGATGAGTCAATTTGACAGGCTTGCCCACTTCTTCAGTTCAGTTCAATCCCATCCAACTCTTTGCAGCCCCATGGACTGCAGCACTCTAGGCTTCCCCGTCCTTCACCATCTCTGGTGCTTGCTCAAACTCATGTCCATCGAGCTGGTGATGCCATCCAAGCCTCTCATCCTTTGTCATCCCTTTCTCTTCCTGCCTTCAATCCTTCCCCAGCATGAGGGTCTTTTCCAGTGACTCAATTCTTCGCATCAGGTGGCCAAAGTATTGGAACTTCAGCTTCAGCATCAGTCCTTCCAACAAATATTAAGGACTGATTTCCTTTAGGATTGACTGGTTTGATCTCCTTGCACTCCAAGGGACTCTCAAGAGTTTTATCCAACACCACAGTTCAAAAGCATCAATTCTTCATCAAACTTTCTTTATGGTCCAACTCTCACACCCATACATGATTACTGGAAAAACCATAGCTTTGACTAGACAGACCTTTGTTGGTAAAGTAATGTCTCTGCTTTTTAACATGCTGTCTAGGTCGGTCATAACAACTTTTCCAAGGAGTAAGTGTCTTTTAATTCCATGGCTGCAGTCACCATCTGCAGTGATTTTGGAGCCCAAGAAAATAAAGTCTCTCACTGTTTCCATTGTTTCCCTATCTATTTGCCATGAAGTGATGGGACCGGATGCCATGATCTTCGTTTTTTGAATGTTGAGTTTTATGCCAGCTATTTCACTCTCCTCTTTCACTTTCATCAAGAGGCTCTTTAATTCTTCTTAATTTTCTGCTTTAAAGCTGGTGTCATCTGCATATTTGAGGTTATTGATATTTTTCCCATCAATCTTGATCCCAGCTTGCACTTCATCCAGCCCAGCATTTCTCATGATGTACTCTGCCTATAAATTAAATAAACAAGATGACAGTATACAGCCTTGACATACTCCTTTCCCAATTTTGAACCAGTCCGNCATATAAATTAAACAAACAAGATGACAGTATACAGCCTTGACGTACTCCTTTCCCAATTTTGAACCAGTCCGTTGTTCCATATCTGGTTCTAACTGTTGTTTCTTGACCCGGATACAGATTTCTCAGGAGGCGGGTAAGGTGGTCTGGTATTCCCATCTCTTGAAGAAGAATTTTCCACAGTTTGTTGTGATCCACACAGTCAAAGGCTTTGGCATNCCTATAAATTAAATAAACAAGATGACAGTATACAGCCTTGACATACTCCTTTCCCAATTTTGAACCAGTCCGTTGTTCCATATCTGGTTCTAACTGTTGTTTCTTGACCTGGATACAGATTTCTCAGGAGGCAGGCAAGGTGGTCTGGTATTCCCATCTCTTGAAGAAGAATTTTCCACAGTTTGTTGTGATCCACACAGTCAAAGGCTTTGGCATAGTCAATAAAGCAGAAGTAGATGTTTTTCTGGAACTCTCTTGCTTTTTTGATGATTCAACATGTTGAAAATTTGATCTCTGGTTCCTCTGCCTTTTCTAAATCCTACTTGAACATCTGGAAGTTTTTGCTTCACTTATTGTTGAAGCCTTGCTTGGAGAATTTTGAGCATTACTTTGCTAGCTTGTGCTGCTGCTGCTGCTGCTGCTAAGTCGCTTCAGTCGTGTCCGACTCTGTGTGACCCCATAGATGGCAGCCCACCAGGCTCCCCCGTCCCTGGGATTCTCCAGGCAAGAACACTGGCCTGGGTTGCCATTTCCTTCTCCAGTGCATGAAAAGTGAAAAGTGAAAGTGAAGTCGCTCAGTCGTGTCTGACTCTTAGCGAGCAATTGTGCGGTAGTTTGAACATCTTTTGGCATTGAAAACTGCCCTTTTGCAGTCCTGTGGCCAGTGCTGAATTTTTCAAATATGCTGACATATTGAGTGCAACACTTTCACAGCATCATCTTNGCGTGGGTTGCCGTTTCCTTCTCCAGTGCATGAAAAGTGAAAAGTGAAAGTGAAGTTGCTCAGTCGTGTCCGACTCTTAGCGAGCAATTGTGCAGTAGTTTGAACATCTTTTGGCATTGTCTTTCTTTGGAACTGGAATGAAAACTGCCCTTTTTCAGTCCTGTGGCCAGTGCTGAATTTTTCAAATATGCTGACATATTGAGTGCAACACTTTCACAGCATCATCTTTTAGGATTTGAAATAAATTAACTGGAATTCCATCACCTCCACTAGCTTTATTCATAGTGATGCTTCACAAGGCCCGCTTGACTATGCACTCCAGGATATCTGGCTCTAGGTGAGTGATCATACCATCGTGGTTATCTGGGTCATTAAGATCTGTTTTGTATAGTTGTTCTATTTTTTTCCACTTCTTAGATAATATTAAAAACCCAATATAGTTTAATCAATTTTGACAAGTTTGTCCATTTATTTCATCACTAATTTTTCAAAATTTAAAAAAAATTATAGAAACATTAGTTTTTCACAGATGAATTTAATGTTTAGGCTAATAGATTTGATTTTTAAGTAAATAGCATCAGTTATATTAGAATATGGACTTTCCCAGTCGCAAAGAGCTGGACACAGCTGAGGGACTAAGCGCAGCCCAGCAGTGAGGCTCAGAGGGAAGGAATCGGCCTGGAAAGCGCAAGTCTCGGGAGATGCGGGTCCAACCCCTGGCCTGGGATCCTCCCTGGAGGAGAAAATGCCCATCTGCTCCAGTGTTCTTGCTGGGAAAATCCCATGGACAGAGGAGCCTGGCATAGCCTTTTAAGTCCATGAGGCTGCAAAGAGTTGGACACGACTAAGCCACTGAACAGACACACACACGTATTAGAACATATGCTTTCTTTTTAGGATTTGGAGGGACTAGTTTTGTCTAAAACAACTGTTGAGTGGATAAAATAAGGATGACTTTAGTTTGCCTTTAAACTCTTCCTGATTCAGATTGGAATAAAGTGAAATCTGTAGGTCAAAAAAAAAAAAAGTTTCCTAGTTTTTTTAGGATTCTTTTGGCTACTCTCTTACCATATCTTTCCGTCTAGCTTTTAGAGTTGGTTTCTTGATACCTGGTTTCCCTGGTGGCTCAGCAGCACAGAATCCACCTCCCAATGCAGGAGATGTGGGTTCCATCCCTGGGTCGGGAAGATCCCCTGGAGAAAGAAATGGCAACCCACTCCAGTACTCTTGCCTGGGAAATCCCAAGGACATTGGAGCTGGGCAGGCTACAGTCCAAGGGGTCACAAAGAGCCAGACACGACTGAGCACACAGGCATGCGCGCACACGTGTTGAATCTACAGATCAAATTAAGAGGAACTGACATCTGGACAATTTGGGGTCTTCCAGTCCATAAACAAGGAATAGTTCTTGCATCAGCCATGCAGCCTGTGTCTCTCATTCAGCAGTCTGGGGACCTGAGGCTTTGTGTATTTCTGCCTTATGTCCAGGGGACCCCCACTTTGAGAACTGCTCTCCTAGATCCCTGCCTGGCTTGAGAGTTGGAGCCATTCTAAAGACTGGGAACCTTCTGGGCTGGGCCCCAGGGTCGCAGGGGGAACTTTGGTTCCCATGCAAATCACAGCAGGCTGGTTCTGCTGGAATTTGCATGCTAACAGCTGACTCTTTCAGATTTTTAATCTCCATCAGATAAACAGTGGGTGCCAGGAATTCACAGGTGTGGAGGTTCAAGGAGACATTGCCACTTGAGGGAAATGGCTTTTTCTCTGAGTATCCAATTCCTCAATTTCCTGGGTGAATTTCTTGCCTCATGGGACTCCCCCCTCCCCCAGTAAATGCCTCTCAGGAAATCTCAGAAAATCAACTCCAGGTCTAAAACTAGCAGGGCGTGGAGGTGGCCTCTGGCTGACCCCAAGGTGAGTCCAGCTGGGTGGGACTGAGCAGTCACAGGATCCTCGGAGGACAGAAGGTGACCTGTGAGCAGAGGCCGGCACACAAGACACCCCACTTCCCTTCCTAGAGGAGGTGAAGGCCAGCCTGGGGAAGGGCCCGGCCTCCCGGGGGTAAGGAACTGCCTGGGCGGGGCCCAGAGGCTGACACGAGGCCTTCACTGCATCGAGTAAGTGACTCTCGGTGGCCGCCCTCCTGCCTGCGACTCCAACTTCTGGTGCTCTCTCAGCCCTGCCCCTTCCCCTCCTCCTGGGCCGGCCCTCCCAGGTGCCCCCTCACTGGTGCCAGCCACACAGAACCCCCGCCAGGAATGCTCAGAAATGTGAGTGGGAGCCCCACAGGGTGCTAGATTTGGCCCATCTCCCTGGCTGGGAGGATGAGAAGGTGTGGAAGCTTGGCTTCAGGCTCTGTGGGTATTCTGACAGTTCTCTCTGCTTCCCAGAGTCTGCAGAGGCTCAGAGTCCTCACCAGGCCAGCCAAGAGTCTGCTCTAGAGAGTCAGGGGCCCCCAAGAGGGAGGGGTGGGTGGCCGTGGTTTCAGAATGCAGGAACACGGCCACTGGGATTGTTGTTGGGATTGGGGTGTCTGATCAGGGCACAGCGAGGGCCAGAGTTGTTTCCATGGACCCTAGACCCAGCCCTGTGGGCCCCCAGAGACCGCAGGCTACCCCTCGCAGCCAGCAGATGGGCCATCCTGGAGACCCTAGGCCTCTAACCCCACGCCTTCTCCCAGCATCGGGGCTCTGGTGCCCCAAAGTCCAGCAGCACCTCTGAGCCCAGATCCCGATGCTGGGAGTAGGGAGGATGTGGAGATGCACGTGGCCCGGTCTGGGGCTGCCGAGGGCCCCTCGTCAGCACCCCCATGGAGTCTTTGTAAATGGACAAGAACCGCTCTTTGCTAAACGTCCACCCGCAGCCAGGAATTGAGTGGCCAGGGGCCTGGGCTTCAAGCACACATGGGTTCAAATCCTACCCATGCTGTCCAACAGCCGTGTGGCCCTGGGCTTCCCGGGGCTTTTCCACTTTCTAGAAATCGAGATGAGGACCTGTGCCCCGAGCTGCAGGGAAGGACACAGGGCTTGCAGGGCCACACGCCTGCGTCGGGGCAAGGCTTGGAGCAAGTGAGCCAGGGATCCTGTCACTGCCAGTTCCGTTCAGGATCCCTGGGCACCCAGCTGGGGAGCATCACAGAGCAGGTGCTCGGGAAGTTCAAGAGGCCTGGCTCAGCTTTTCCAAAGTCGTGCAAGCCCGCAGCCACCGCTGGCCCTCGAGGTGGGAACCTCAGTGTGGCTTTGGCTTGTGATCTGGCCCGAGACAGGCAGGTCCGCCACAGGCCCCAGCACACAGGCTGCTCACCAGCGTCAGCAGGGGTGGACGCTTGTGTCCGAGTGCCCTGCCTGCTCTGTCCCTGTGTCCACAGCACCCGCGTCCCCCCGCCTGGGCCTGGAGTCCTTTCCATAGACCCACTACTCTGCAAACAGGCATCTGGACGGTCCACTCGGGCTGCCTTTCAAAAGGTCCCATGGACCGAGCGGCTTGAATGACAGAAACTTACTCTCTCCGGGCCTGGAGGCTGGACTCCCAGGCCCGGGTGTGGGCAGGGCTGGTCCTCCTGAGGCCTCCCTCCTGGGCGTGCAGACGGCCGCTCCTCCCCGCGTCCTCACAGAGTCATCCCTCCGTGTGTCTGTCCTGACCTCCTCTTCTGTAAGGACACCAGTCCTGTGGGATTCAGACCACACTAGTGACCTCATTTTACCTTAATGACACCTTTAAAGGCCTGTTCTCCAAATACGGTCACATACTGATCTGTTGGGAGTCAGGACCTCAATATAGGGTTTGGGAGGCTACAACAGCCCATAGCAGCATCTGTCTTCAGGAGGCTGTGAATGGCACGTGTGTAACGGGAGAGGAGGCCCAGTGCCCGCCTGCCCCCACTCACTGTAGCTGGACCAGTGGGCTTTGCTCTGTCCCTTCCTCTTTTCTCAAGAAAGCAAAGCCTGGTGTTCCCAGGAAGACTTGGGGTTGGATGCCCAGTGTTTCTGGTTGTATAACATCCCCTATGGGGGCTGGAGGCCTGCCCAGCCAGGTTTGTAGCCAGTGAGGCCAGGATCCCAGCCAAGGTGGTGCACCCATGGGTGATGCTACCCATGCTTTCTGGGTGGGACCCCCCACATCCATCCCACGGAGTCTATGGATTCCTCTGGGCAGCCTGACATCGGCTGGCAAGGTCTGGCATCCGTGGGCAGAGGGGAGCTGTGTGATGGTGCAGCTCTCAGGAATGGGGCGGGTCAGCAGAGGAGACCCAGACAGAGAGCCAGCTGTGTCTCCACCACCTCAAGTGGCCAAAGGCAGCAAGTGGCAACACCTGCCAATGACCACTTCCCATCCTCGAACAGTATGTGCTTCTCTGGGTTTATTGATTTGTGTAAAACCATTTCCCTTTGCACCATGTGGACCCAATCTGTGCTCACAGGGTTTCTTCATCTCCATTTTCACTGCTTTGTTGGGTTCTTGTTCAGTCATTAAGTCGTACCTGACACTTTGTGACCCAGGATCCTCTGTCCTCCACCATCTCCTGGAGTTTGCCTAAACTCATGTCCATTGAGTTGGTGGTGCCATCCAACCATCTCATCCTCTGTGGTCCCCTTCTCCTCCTGCCCTCAATCTTTCCGGCATCAGACTCCTTTCCAATGAGTCAGCTCTCTGCATCAAGTGGTCAAGTAGTAGAGCTTCAGCATCAGTCTTTCTAATGAATATTCTGAGTTGATTTCCTTTAGGATTGACTGGCTTGATCTCCTTGCAGTCCAAGGGACTCTCAAGAGTCTTCTCCAGCACCACAATTCAAAAGTATCCATTCTTTGGCACCCAGCCTTCTTGATGGTCCAACGATCACATCCTCACAGGGTCATCCTACTACTATCACATCCAGTAGTGTATGACTACTGGAAAAACTATAGCTTTATTATCGCTTTTTATGGACCTTTGTTAGCAAAGTGATGTCTCTGCTTTCTAATATGCTATCTAGATTTGCAGAGTTTTCCTTCCAAGGGGCAAGTGTCTTATAATTTCATGGTTGCCGTCACCATCTTCAGTTATTTTGGAGCCCAAGAAAATAAAATCTGTCACTGCTTCCACTTTTTCCCCTTCTATTTCCACTGCTACCCTCCCACTAATTCTCGCTCTCCATGTCTGTCTCTCCATTTCTCCCTCTCTCCTTCACACAGACACACACACATCCAATTTATGAATCCCTGGTTTCCTATTGAGTAGAAACAGGAGTCTGAAAATCCATTATTACTGTTTGTAAAGTAAGAGTCACCAGGCTATGACGGAGGGCCTACCGAAAGTGGATGTATCAGCACTGAGCCTTTTGGGGAGACCTCATGCTCCGTTTGCTTCCTTCCTGTCTGGAAAGCTGTCATTCTCAGAGCTAGGCCTTCGTGATTCTCCTAACTGCTCCGTCTCCCTTTATCTCCCGCTTGGCCCAGCTCCTAGCTAAGCTGACCTTCACTCCAAGTTCTGAGCTTAATGAGGACTTGATCAGCTGCAATTCGGCTATTACAGCAACCTCCTTACCTCCTGTCCAGCCCACACTACACACCAGAGAAACCATTGTATTCTGTCCACAGCATGAGTGAGTGAGTGAGTGAAAATCGTTCAGTCATGTCTGACTCTTTGTGACACCATGGACTGTCCATGGAATTCTCCAGGCCAGAATGCTGGAGTGGGTAGCCTTTCCCTTCTCCAGGGGATCTTCCCAACCTAGGGATCAAACCCAGGTTACCCACATTGCAGGCAGATTCTTTACCAGCTGAACCACAAGGGAAGTCCACAGCATAAATCAGATCAAACCCATGTGCTTGAGACCCTTCAGTGGCTCCTGCTTGGTGGATACACTTCAACTCCTTAGGCTGACTCTCAAGGTTTTTCACTGTTTGGTTCCAACTAAGATACGGACAGCAGTTCCAGTTTGTGGGTTGTTTCCCACAGCAAACAATTCTTGGACATGAGCTGGAAATCCTATAATTCCACTCAATTCTGACACTACCAGCCTGGAGATGGTACAGACCCTAAAATCACAGCCTCATCCACAAGAGCCCCCAATCCCACTTAGATGCCAGTATCAAATCCAGGTCACCAGCTGTGCTCCTGACCCACTAGCTACAGTTCAGGGGTTCCAGCGACTCTCTCCTTGGGTTCAATTATTTTNTTCAGTCATTAAGTCGTACCTGACACTTTGTGACCCAGGATCCTCTGTCCTCCACCATCTCCTGGAGTTTGCCTAAACTCATGTCCATTGAGTTGGTGGTGCCATCCAACCATCTCATCCTCTGTGGTCCCCTTCTCCTCCTGCCCTCAATCTTTCCGGCATCAGACTCCTTTCCAATGAGTCAGCTCTCTGCATCAAGTGGTCAAGTAGTAGAGCTTCAGCATCAGTCTTTCTAATGAATATTCTGAGTTGATTTCCTTTAGGATTGACTGGCTTGATCTCCTTGCAGTCCAAGGGACTCTCAAGAGTCTTCTCCAGCACCACAATTCAAAAGTATCCATTCTTTGGCACCCAGCCTTCTTGATGGTCCAACGATCACATCCTCACAGGGTCATCCTACTACTATCACATCCAGTAGTGTATGACTACTGGAAAAACTATAGCTTTATTATCGCTTTTTATGGACCTTTGTTAGCAAAGTGATGTCTCTGCTTTCTAATATGCTATCTAGATTTGCAGAGTTTTCCTTCCAAGGGGCAAGTGTCTTATAATTTCATGGTTGCCGTCACCATCTTCAGTTATTTTGGAGCCCAAGAAAATAAAACCTGTCACTGCTTCCACTTTTTCCCCTTCTATTTCCACTGCTACCCTCCCACTAATTCTCGCTCTCCATGTCTGTCTCTCCATTTCTCCCTCTCTCCTTCACACAGACACACACACATCCAATTTATGAATCCCTGGTTTCCTATTGAGTAGAAACAGGAGTCTGAAAATCCATTATTACTGTTTGTAAAGTAAGAGTCACCAGGCTATGACGGAGGGCCTACCGAAAGTGGATGTATCAGCACTGAGCCTTTTGGGGAGACCTCATGCTCCGTTTGCTTCCTTCCTGTCTGGAAAGCTGTCATTCTCAGAGCTAGGCCTTCGTGATTCTCCTAACTGCTCCGTCTCCCTTTATCTCCCGCTTGGCCCAGCTCCTAGCTAAGCTGACCTTCACTCCAAGTTCTGAGCTTAATGAGGACTTGATCAGCTGCAATTCGGCTATTACAACCACCTCCTTACCTCCTGTCCAGCCCACACTACACACCAGAGAAACCATTGTATTCTGTCCACAGCATGAGTGAGTGAGTGAGTGAAAATCGTTCAGTCATGTCTGACTCTTTGTGACACCATGGACTGTCCATGGAATTCTCCAGGCCAGAATGCTGGAGTGGGTAGCCTTTCCCTTCTCCAGGGGATCTTCCCAACCTAGGGATCAAACCCAGGTTACCCACATTGCAGGCAGATTCTTTACCAGCTGAACCACAAGGGAAGTCCACAGCATAAATCAGATCAAACCCATGTGCTTGAGACCCTTCAGTGGCTCCTGCTTGGTGGATACACTTCAACTCCTTAGGCTGACTCTCAAGGTTTTTCACTGTTTGGTTCCAACTAAGATACGGACAGCAGTTCCAGTTTGTGGGTTGTTTCCCACAGCAAACAATTCTTGGACATGAGCTGGAAATCCTATAATTCCACTCAATTCTGACACTACCAGCCTGGAGATGGTACAGACCCTAAAATCACAGCCTCATCCACAAGAGCCCCCAATCCCACTTAGATGCCAGTATCAAATCCAGGTCACCAGCTGTGCTCCTGACCCACTAGCTACAGTTCAGGGGTTCCAGCGACTCTCTCCTTGGGTTCAATTATTTTGGATAGCAGTTCACAGAACTCAGAGAAACATTTGCCTACTAGTTCACACAAACACACACGCAGAGTCACTCAGTCGTGTCTGACTCTTTTTGAGCTCATGAACTGTAGCCCACTAAGCTCCTCTGTCCATGGGATTCTCTAGGCAAGGATATTGAAGTGGGTTGCCATTCCATTCTCCAGGGGATCTTCTTGACCCAGGGATCAAACCTAGGTCTCTCACATAGCAGACAGATTCTTAATAAAGAATCTGCCTGAGCCCCCAGGTTTACTACAAAAGGACATAACTCAAGAACACACAGATGGAGGAGACACACAGGGCAAGGTATGAGGGGAAGTTCAGAGCTCCCATGATCTCTGAGCACTGCTTTCCTCAAATATGCACATGTTCACCAAACTGCAAGCTCCCAGAACCCTGTTCTTTTGGGGTTTTTGGAGGATTTATTACACACGCACAGTTGGTCAAATCACTGGTGATTTGTGATGGGTCCACCCTCCCTGTGGCGGGGCTGAATTTCTGTCTCTGGTGTGTGTGGTTGGGTCTCCTGGCAGCCAGCCTCTATCCTAGGTAGTTTCCAAAAATCACATTGTCAACATAACAAAAGACATCTTTGTGCTCTCGTCACAGGAAACTCCAAGGCGTTTAGGGTCTCTGTGCCAGGAATGGGGACTAAGACCAAATTTATATTTCTTATTAAAAATCATATCACACTTGGCCAGACCTCAATTCTGCCTAACCAGCCCTTTGGGCAATCATGCCCATCTCTGCCCTGGATGTAGAATGTTCTCCAACTTCTCCAGCGTGGAAGACCCTGGCACATGCGCCCCTGTTAATAAACAGAGCGTCGTAGCACACTGTGTCTTATGCATTGATGCCACTCCTAGTGCAAACCTCTCTCAGTCTGTGAGATTCAAGGGATGCAAAAGACGTTCCCCAGACCCAGAGTGGTCAACCAGCACTTCTTAGCCCCCTGGCTACTGTGACTGAATCAGAAATGGGCATGTGACCCCCATCAAATCCACGTGAGCCCATCCAGGAATTACAGCCTTCTCAGAGGAAGGCAGAAATGAGAAATGGAGAAAGTGAGATTGAGGTCTGATGATAGCAGTTGAGCCTCTGGATCCAGCTGTTCCTGAAGCTGAAATCTCTGGGCTTCTCGACACGTGCACAAGCCACCTACACTCAGAAAGACGCCTGTCCAGTAGAGATACGAAATGTGAGTACAGCTCCCTGGTCTTGAGAGAGACTGACAACTGGGCGGACATTATTAATCCATCCGGGCCCTCTTTCCTCCCCCAGCTTGGCACATGCCACGTGCACAGGCAGCCTGGGCCAATGGGTCTAAGATGTAATGAGCTCCTCTGAGCTCAAGCATGCCACTTGTGGGTTGAATCATTTGATTGGGCCCCTCGTTGGACACCAGTGGTGGACCTGGTCCATGTTCATGCTCCTCAGGGTGTCCCTTCTCCCGAGTGTTCTCCAAGGGGTGCTGAGCAGGGCCATCACCCCGCTCCCTCCCGCTGCCCTCCCCCTCCACCAGCTCTGGGAGCGCTTCCAGCCTCGATGACTTTTCTTCTCTCATTCGGGGCTGCTGCATGCAGAGCCAGGTCGGAGCTTGCGGCTCTGAAGACACAGGGAGGAGCCGGGCCGCCCCACTTTCTCATTCTTCATCAGGGTGTGCCGGCCTCAGACCCAGGAGAGACAGTTCGCTTTCGGTGGGGGCCCTGCCAGGAGGAGCGCCGGGGCTGGACTGGGAGCTGGTCCCAGGGGTCAGCCCCCCACCCCGCGTCTGAGACGAGGGAAGGGCAGTCCCAGGACACGGGCTCCGAGCGGAGGAACAGAGCGAACACGGCTGTTGACAATGGGGCTTTGATCTGCCTAATGTCACAAGACAGCCGGGGACAAATGCCAGGCCCCGGGTGCCTCCCGGTTCCCACAGGAGATGCCCTGCGCAGGTATTCACACGGGGGAATTCTTGGCAGGCCCGGGGCCCTGGGTCCGTGCCCGTCACAGACACAGCGCGCGGCAATCAGGTTTTGGAAGAGGGTGGGTGAGGCTTCAGCCCGCAGCCTGAAGGTGGTGTCGGAGGGCGGGGGCAAGGCCAGCCCCCGCAGGAGCGGGTGCCCGCCTGGTGTGGACGAGGCTGGGCACGAGGAATGCCTGTGGTCAGGGCAGCCGGCCGGCCGCGGAGACTGGGGCTGGCGCCCGCGACAATACGCGTTCTGTCCCCCAGCTGGCTGTGACCTTCGCCAAAGCCCTCGATGAATGCGCGCGTCGCTCCCAGGTGCCGTCCCAGCCGCCGGTGCTGGAAGCACATGAAGAGGCCGCGCCGTGGGGCGCGTTCACAGGACGGGTTGTAACTCGGGTGCCCACGAGGCCTGCCCTGGGGCTCGGGCCAGGCCGGTGGGGCTGCCAGGGGCCGGTCCTCCGGGCTGTCAGGATGCATTATCTCCACCTGTGCTCAGGAACAATGGCCTCACCTGTAACTCGCTCCCATCCCGGGGTGGATGAAAGGCCCGCGCCTCCTGCCAGCGGCTCTGGTTTCCCGCCCGCTCCCCCGGGAAGGAAGCGGCAAGAGGTGCCCGGAGCCCGGAGAGATAGCGGCTGGAGGGAGGAGACCGCCTGAGTGCTCCCTGCTCTGGCCTCCGGATCGCTGAGAGCGTGGGTTGCTGACCTCGGGGCCGCTGCGGACGAAATCTCCATCAGCCTCTGTATCCTCCGTCTTGGCCTCTGAGAGCGGTGGCACCAGCCCCGCGATGGCGTACACACAGGTGCGTATTAACAAGCCCCAAGACGCGTTTGCCGGCTGCTGTGCTGTGCGTCCCGGGGCACTCACTCATTTAATCCATGGGAGCAGCTGCCACCAGCACCGCCTGCTTCACATCTGGGGAAACTGAGGCCCCAGCTGGTAACAAACCGCCTTGGCTGTGAATCTGGGCATCTGGGATCCCCGTCCACAGAGGTCCCCTTGGTGACAGGGGGATTCCCTGAACACGCTTCCCTGTTCACGTCCTTCCCACCGCCTGCCCACCCCCTGGGGCAGGGACCCTCCATCTCGGCTCAGGTGGCTGTCAAATCAGTAAGAAGGCAACCGGGTGAAATAGGCACCATTTCTTGAGCTTCTCCCCAGGCCGGGCGCGTCCCAAGTGCTTCCATGCAGGACCTCAGCTTCCTCTCCCAACATCCCAACCTGTGGAGGCAGGAAACTGAGGATGAGAGTGATTAGGTAGCTGACTGAGGTCCACCCAGCTCATCAGTGGTGGTGATGGACTTCCACGTCTAGTCTGGATGAAGGGAGACCAGGGGAAGGGGCACATCAAAGATGGGAGAAAGGATGCTGGCTCACACAGGCATCGTCTCCAGCGTGCGCTCCATCCCAGCAGTCACCTCCCCGTCCCCGCCTGTGATGACCCACAGCAGCCGTGCCTCCGGGACCCCCACTTCTGGGACATCAAGGCCTGCGCTGGCTGCACTCTCCATGCCCTGGGTCTGAACAGTTTGGGGGTTTTGAGGACTCCACTCAGAAATCATAACAGCGAGTGGCATTTTCTGGTCCCAGAAGTGTTTGCCGAGGTCTAGAATGGGTAAACGAGGACCCACGGAGAAGGAGAAATGGCAAGCCTCTTGCCAGNGGAAGGATGCTGGCTCACACAGGCATCGTCTCCAGCGTGCGCTCCATCCCAGCAGTCTCCTCCCCGTCCCCGCCTGTGATGACCCACAGCAGCCGTGCCTCCGGGACCCCCACTTCTGGGACATCAAGGCCTGCACTGGCTGCATTCTCCATGCCCTGGGTCTGAACAGTTTGGGGGTTTTGAGGACTCCACTCAGAAATCGTAACAGCGAGTGGCATTTTCTGGTCCCAGAAGTGTTTGCCGAGGTCTAGAATGGGTAAACGAGGACCCACGGAGAAGGAGAAATGGCAAGCCTCTTGCCAGAACACCCAGCCCTGCTCAAAGCTGTCATCTGCAGACAGACATGACCCTGCGCGTCCCCGGCGGTAAAATATTTAGATAGCAGAGAGCAAGTTCACATGTCAACAACAGACCCTTTGTCCCAGCGGAGGAGACAAGGAAGGATGGGAATCTGCATTTCTGAGTGCATCTTCCGATTCTGTGGATGGACGAGCCTACCTGGCACTCGCCACCCCCGCGTCTGGGCGACCCGGTGCAGGCGGGCGTCTGTGTGCCGGGCGCTGGGCCAACACGAGAGCCCCGGGAACGGAATAATGAAGAATTAATTTACCCAGCAGGGCCCTTTCAGTGTCTGGGAAGCTCTCGCACCTTCTCCAAGGGGGCAGACGTGTTTCCTTGGGAGGAATGCCGTTACACAATCGGTCTGTCAAGAGGCCACATTAAGAATCCAGGCGAGGTTGCTTCAGCTGTGGCCGGCTCCTTTGATTCACACACTCCCCACGGGCAGACCCAGACCCCTGGCTCCCTGCTGCCCCGAGAAGGCACAAACCACCCGCGAGGGACCCCACACAGGAGCCAGAGAAAACACAGTGGGAATACACCCCNAGCTGCGGCCGGCTCCTTTGATTCACACACTCCCCACGGGCAGACCCAGACCCCTGGCTCCCTGCTGCCCCGAGAAGGCACAAACCACCCGCGAGGGACCCCACACAGGAGCCAGAGAAAACACAGTGGGAATACACCCCGCCCCCCACAGGCAGGAGGCTTATACCCTGAGTCCCGTGGAGCCCCCAGATGTCTGTTTTGTAGATCTAACACCCATTGTGCAGACGGGCACACTGAGGAAGACACAGCCCCAGGGCCAGCAAGGAGCAGAGCAAGCCCGCAGGACACGTGCAGGGCAGCTCACAGAACAGACGGGGACACTGCCGGGGCTGGAAGGGCAGCTGATATGCTGAGACCAGCAAAGAAGAGAACAAAGGATTGGCCAGCTGCTGGAGAGAGTGTGGAGGAAAGGGAACTTTCCTGCACTGCCGGTGGGAATGTAAATGTATGCAGCCACTATGGAGAGCAGTATGGAGATTCGTTTAAAAAAATAAAAAAAAGCGAGGAATAAAACTACCACATGACCCAACAATCTCACCACTGGGCTTTGCCTTGAGGAGAGCATAACTGGAAAAGACACATGAACCCCACGGTTCGTGGCAGCACAGTCCACAATAGCTAAGATGTGAAAGCAGCCTGGAGGCCCAGCAAGAGATGGATGACAAAGGAAGCTGCGGTACATACATGCAATGGAATATCACTCAGCCATAAAAAGGAACGCGTATGAGTCCGTTCCAACGAAGTACATGGACCTAGAGCCTGTTATACAGAGGGAAGTGAGTCAGAAAGAGAAAAACAAGTATCATATCGTAATGCATATATACGGAATCTAGAAAGATGATAATGATGAAGCTATTTGCAGGGTGGCAGTGGAGATGCAGACATGGAGAACAGACCTTTGGACACGGTGGGGGAAGGAGAGGGTGGGACACATTGAGTCAGGAGCATGGAAACACACACATGGCCACATGTGAAGTAGATCAGCAGTGGAAACTGCTGTATGATGCAGGGAGATCCACCTGGGGCTCTGTGACAACCTAGAGGAGAGGGATGGGGTGGGAGGGAGGTTCGAGACGGAGGGGACATATGTGCACCTATGGCTGATTCGTGTTAATGTATGGCAGAAATCAACACAGTATTGTAAGGCAATTATCCTCCACTTAAAAATAAATACTTTTTTAAAAAAAAATGTGTGTTAGTCACTCAGTTGTGTCCGACTCTGCAACCCCATGGACTGAAAAAGAGCAACCAGCTGCATCAAACTATAAAGGGAAGGAAAGGGAACCCAGTGGGCTCTTCATAGGTTGAAGGAAGGAGCTTCCAAGCTCACCAGGCTGGGGACCCTTTGAAGATCCCCAGGATTCAAACCAGCTCCCCTGTCGAGTCACCAGAGGCTCTGTGAGAGGATTCCCACAGGAGAAGAAGGGAAAGATAGAGGGTGAGATGGCTGGATGCCATCACCAACTCAATGGACATGAGTTTGAGCAAGCTCCGGGAGATAGTGAAGGACAGGGAAGACTGGCGTGCTGCAGTCCATGGGGTCGCAAAGAGTCGGACACTGAGCGACTGAACAAAAGCAATATTATTTGATGATGTGAAAAAATGAGCAAGGCATTTTGAATAGTCAACATTATAAAGACGGGAGGTGGCATGGTGGATGTCGGGGGCTGGCAGAGGGGAGGATAGGGAGTTAATATTTCGTGAGGACAATTCCCAATTCACAAGATGAAAAGAGTTACGGGATGGCTGATGGTGGCGGGTGCACAAGGTATTTCCTGTATCTAAAACCGCTGAAACACATACTTAAAAAGTCTAAGATGGTAAGTTCTGTGTTATGTGTATTCTAACACAATGAGAAAAGGGGGTAAGAAAAATGCTTCTCTACATACAAAATAATCTTCAGAAGGATGTTCTTTCAAGAAAGTGTTAACACCAGTTGCCTCCAAGGAAGGGAAGCAGGTAGCTGGAGGAAGGGAGTAGGAGGGGGACTTGGGTTCCTTTTGAATTTGGAACCATATGAATGGATGGCAGTCAAAAACTTTCTTCATTTTTAAGAGCAAAAAAAGAAGAAGAAATGAGCTGTCAAGCCACAAAAGACATAGAAGAAGCATAAAAATGAGGAGTGGGAGAAGCCAGCCTGAAAAGGCTATACTGGCTGATTCAACCACATGACATCCTAGAGAAAGGCAACACTGTGGAGACAGAAAAATAGGGGAAGGAGGGACAGGCAGGCGGAGCGCAGAGGACTTTCAGGGCAGTGACACGGGAGAAGGAGATGGCAACCCGCTCCAGAACTCTTGCCTGGAGAATCCCACGAACAGACGAGCCTGGTGAGCTTCAGTCCGTGGAGTCACAAGAGTCGGACACGACTGAGCGTGCTCACAGGAGACACTATTCTGGACGTTGTAATGGTGGGCATGTGACATTATGCATTTTCCAAAACCCACAGAACGTACAACACGAAGTGTGAGCCCTAATGTTAACTCTAGGTTTTGGTTACTCATAATCTGTCAAGATCACCTTGTCGGTTGTAACAAATAATAACGGATCAAGACTGCTCTCCAATGCAGGGTGCAATAACAGGGGACTGTGCAGCGAGCGGGGGAGGAAGCACTTGGATCACTAAATCTGCTCAATTACCCTGCAGCTTAAAAATGCTTGAATTAAGGGTGTCGTCACAATGCAGAACAGTATAAAGGTGCATTTAAGAACTACAACTGAGATGCCATATAATCCAGCAATCTCACCCCTGTGCATATATCCAGAAAAGACAAAAACTCTATCTGAANTTCTTCACAGTCCAACTCTCACATCCATACATGACCACTGGAAAAACATAGCTTTGACTAGACGGACCTTTGTTGGCATGCTATCTAGGTTGGTCATAATTTTTCTTCCAAGGAGTAAGCATATTTTAATTTCATGGCTATAGTCACCTCTGCAGTGATTTTGGAGCCCCAAAAAATAAAGTCTAACACTGTTTCCCCATCTATTTGCCATGAAGTGATAGGACTAGATGTCATGATCTTCGTTTTCTGAATGTTGAGCTTTAAGCCAACTTTTTCACTCTCCACTTTCACTTTCATCAAGAGGCTTTTGAGTTCCTCTTCACTTTCTGCCATAAGGGTGGTGTCATCTGCATATCTGAGGTTATTGATATTTCTCCCAGCAATCTTGATTCCAGCCTGTGCTTCTTCCAGCCTAGTGTTTCTCATGATATATTCTGCATGTAAGTTAAATAAGGAGAGTGACAATATACAGCCTTGACGCACTCCTTTTCCTATTTGGAACCAGTCTGGTGTTCCATGTCCATTTCTAACTGTTGCCTCCTGACCTGCGTGACCTCTGTGTATAAACAGCTTCTAATTAATGTGAATGGAATTTAAAATCACAGCCCTTTTCCACTTAAATGAAGTGACTGAGCCTTTAGTGGAGTAAAATGACCTTGAGATAAACAATTAAACAAGGAAGCATCTTGACATGAATTTCTATTTTCAGAAAATAGAGATGAAGTGGAAGAAAGAAGAAAAGCGTAATATTTAGCAAATGTGACCTCACGTTAAAACCTTTGTACCCCCGGAGTAGAGTATCTGTCTCATGGGTGATCTATAAAAGGAGACATCTATGTCTTATCCTCTATTTCAAGATCTGCCCCTTCTCATTAAATGGGAGTCCTGCCCACAGCCTGGTACTGAACTGTAGGAGGGGCACAGGGCCGAGGAAGCCCCACCACATCCCCCAGGAGTGTGAGTCACGCCCAGTGGGATTCTTCTGTGTTGCACACTGCAAACCCTGGGCCCCACAGAACGCACCATTGCAGGGTGGAGGCTGCAGGAGTCTGGGCTGGAGGCTGGGGAGACTAGGAGTTAGGGTTAGGGCTTTCCTACTAGCTCAGATGGTAAAGAATCTGCCTACAGTGCAGATCTGGGTTTGGTCACTGGGTCAGGAAGATCCCCTGGAGAAGAAAATGGTGACCCACTTCAGTATTCATGCCTGGAGAATCCCATGGACAGAGTAGCGGGTTCGGTACAGTTCATGGGGTCACAAACAGTTGGTTACAACTGAAGTGGCTTAGTACAAGCATGCTAGAGGAGGTGCCCTTGAGGCAACTCAGGGGCTAGCCAACTCCTCTGAGCACCGGGGTCAGCCTCCTGGAAATGTGGTGCCCATGCTTAGTTGCAGCTCATGAGCTCAGGAGCTGCGTCTCACGGGCTAAGTTGCTTCGTGGCATGTGGAATCTTCCTGGCCTGTGTCCCCTGCATTGGCAGGCAGATTCTTATCCACTGTGCCACCAGGAAACTCCTGTCCTGTTATTAAGACCATTACAGAGATATAAACTCATCAGTGAAACAGAAGAGAGTCCAAAAACAAACACACATATATGATCACCTATTACATAACAAAGGTGGAAAACTGCCATCATAAGGATGGTTTTGCTCAATCAATGATGCTGGGTCAGCCAGAAACCTGAGAGGAAATTTATACCCTAAATCCTAATTCACACTATTACCAAAAATCAACTCAGGAAGATTTCTGATTTAAAAGTAAAACAAAAAAAGACTAGATGAAAACACAGAACACCTTCATGATCTTGGAGTAGACAAAGATTTCTCAAACAAAAAATGCCAACTATAAAGAACATCAGTAAATTGTATATTAAAACTCAGAGCTTTTCACTTGGAACATACAGGCTCTGTGGTGGGGTCAGTGGCGACCTCCAGGGCTCACTTGCCAAGGGGTGTCTCCCAGGACTGCTTCCGCCAGTGGCACTGTCCCCGTGCTGAGCCATTGCCGATCCACACCCCTACAATGAGACCCTCCAACACGAGCAGATCCACTCAGCCCCTGCTCCAGATGCTCTATCAGGAGGTGGACACGTGCAAATCACACTGATGGGCTCTCATGCACTTGGACTGCTGGTTAGTTTGGTCAGGGGGAGGCACCCGCAGAAGTGGAAGCAGCATCCATGGGTGAGATCAAGGAATGTCATGGGGACTGTGAAGCTGGCCTGAGTGTCCACTCCATGCAAGCAGTGATGGTCTACCTTAATCTGTGCTGCATCTCCAGCCCCTTGCCTGTAACCTGGAGAGTGAAAGAATATACATCAAACAGACAAATGAACAATTATGAAATGAATGAATAAACTGAAATACATGAGCTCTGAAAGTGGTGTTCAATATAAAGGCATATATCACAATTCAAAAACAGAAAAGAAGAGCTTTTTGCTAAGTATATTCTCACAATACATTCAATAAATGACCTGTATCCAGAATATACAAAAAAGACAGTCCACCCAATAGAAAAATGGGCAAAACTTGAACAGACATTTCGCAAGAGGACAAAGGCCAATAAGCATATGAAAAGTGCTCAGTCTCATTGAGTGTGTGGTGAGTGACAGTCGCTCAGTTGTGTCCAATTCTTTGTGACTCCATGGACTGTAGCTTGCCAAGCTCCTCTGTCCATTAAGTTTTCCAGGCAAGAATATTGAAGCGGGTTGCCATTTCCTTCACCAGAGGATCTTTCCGACCCAGGAATCAAACACGGGTCTCCTGTATTGCAGGCAGCTTCTTTACCATCTGAGCCACCAGGGAAGCTTATTAAAACAGACATTTTTAAGCATAAAGACAGGTCAACTTAAGATAGTATCAGCAGATACATGCTTGACTTTATCTTATGATCAATACATTAGAATCTGTAATGAATCCATATACAATCTCATTAAGCAGCATTAAAATGAAACCTAAAGCCAGTGACATACCACTATGTGCCTGCCAGAATAAAATGAAAAAGACTGACACTACTGAGTGTTGGTGAAAAAATGGGACAACTGGGAACTTAGAAAACCCGCTGGGGCAAGTCCAATAAAGCTGAGTACAACGTCTGCACAGTGACCCCCAATTCCACTCCGAGGCAAAGAAGAGTACCCATGCCCCGAAGTTCACAGACTAGAATACCTGAAGCAATACTATTAACACATTAATGACCAGAGACTTATTATGTCTTTTGTTACCCAAACATTATTGACCCAGAACTTGTAAGTTTTAAGACAGTGATACAAGTAACATCACCATGCAAAGTTTCAGGGCTCAAAATTGATCAAGGGTTCATCATACAACTTATGATTGTCATTTTCATTCACATTTTGCTCCATCAGTTTTTTGTTTCAACCTTGTACTATAAATGCAAGTTTATTACCAGGAAAATTTTCAAAAATGACATGTGGCTAAATTTTCAGTGAAGAATTTCTGGGTGAATTTTATGCAGATACTTTGATTACTCAAGAGACATATATACTGTTGTCTCAGAATATAACAGTTCTTCAGAATACAGTTCTGACTTACATGATGTGATTATTATACCAACGAAAAGACAAAAAACCTTAGTGACTAACTCTGATATGGAAAGAAAAAAAAACCCACACACTATACTGGAGAAGGCTTTACAGGTATGTCAGGCTTAACTATTGAATGCAATAACCCATAAAGTGTTAGTCAAATAACAGAATTAATATTGGGGCAGCCATAGGCATTAGTTTGTGCAAACATCCCCCAGTCAATAACGAGTTAATAGTATTTCCAAACTGGGAATGAACCAAATAGCCATTAGATAAATAATATGTGGTTTATGCAGTCATGAAAATCAACCATGTACAAATATATGCAACAGAAATCTACACTGTTGAGCAAATAAGCCAATACAAAGGAAAACACTGTTTGATTCTATTCATAAAATGTCCCCAGACAAAACTATCCTATGCTCTTGCAAGNATCAACCATGTACAAATATATGCAACAGAAATCTACACTGTTGAGCAAATAAGCCAATACAAAGGAAAACACTGTTTGATTCTATTCATAAAATGTCCCCAGACAAAACTATCCTATGCTCTTGCAAGTCCAGACAGTGGCTACCCATGGGAGGCAGCAACTAAAAGGGAGAAAGAGGGACTTCTGGGGTGCTGGGAACATTGTTTGATATGGGTGCTGACTGTATGCATGTTTTCCATCTGTGGCTTGCCAGGCCAGCCTGGGAGAGTATTGCTGGGTGCCCCAAACCTGTTTGGTAGTGCAGTGAGAAGCAGGCACACATGCCCCAGGCTAAACAGGAACACACACTAGTAAAGTAATGCTCAAAATTCTCCAAGCCAGGCTTCAGCAATACGTGAACTGTGAACTTCCACATGTTCAAGCTGGNAATAGTCAATTTAATGAAAGAGGAATCACAAGTGACACACTTTAAACGTCACTAAATGCAGAAAAATAGCACACAGTGGCTCGATTCACTGACTGCCTGGCCTTCCCCATGACACCGCTTTCCTCTGCCTTTTCAGGGTTTCATGCTTCTTGGCTTCTCTTTGCTTGATGGTGATTTTGTAATCTGATATTCTGCTTCAGAGCTGAAAGACCCAACCTCAGCACGTCTGACAGATTTATTTTTAAGGCCAAATCGGGCTTCCCAGGTGGTACCTGTGGTGCCACCAAATCTGCCTGCCAGTTCAGGAGACACAGGAGACCCGGGTTCGACCCTTGGGTCGGGAAGATCCTCTGGAGTAGGAAATGGCAACCCACTCCAGTATTCTTGACTGGAAAATTCTGTGGACAGAGGAGCCTGGCAGGCTACAGTCCATGGGGCCGCAAAGAGTTGGACACAATTGAGCAACTGAGCACCAAGGCCAAACTGGAAAAGTCCTTTGCAGTTTCTTGGAGGGGGGGTGGTATCTGGCTGGGGGGCCTCTAGCCCTTTGGCATCACTCATGCCCCCAGCAACCACAGGGGAGAAGCCAGGAGCTCAGGCAGGTCCTGGCCACCTCTGGTCCCAGAAGGAACAGGAGGCCTTGAGTCCTGATCACTGGGTCCCTGAGCAGTAATCTCCAGGAGGTCCACCTGGAGCAAGCTGTCCTGAAAGCCAGCCCCCAACCCAGAAACAAGACCCAGGGTCAGGGGTGACTTGTAAGCCAAGGCAGAGAAGCCTTTGGGAGGGACCCTGGTAAGCAAAGCGTAAGTGTTTAAATTCCAGTATCTTCACTGACAGTGTGGTGAGGGAGTCAGGCCAACTCCTCCCAGCAAGGAAGCAGCCTGCCTGTGCTCTTGGAGGGGGACAGAGAGGAGACAGAGCAAAGGGTGAGGGTTGTGGCCTTGCCCACAGGCACTGGGACTTGGAGAATGGTCAATTGTTGCCCCAATCCAAGCTTCTAAACCTGCAATTCCAGACACCTCCACCTGGAGGCGCTCAGTCCTACGGCTGGAGACCTAGGCATTGTCCCGCAAATGTCTCTCCTGGGCCTCTAAGGGAGCTCACAACTGGAGAAAGAGCTCACAGGCCCCAACCCCAAAAGCCTTCACGGAGGACAAGGGAGGGGACTGTCACCAAGTGGGAGAACCAGTAAAAGTCTCAGTTTCATGGGTTTGGGAGAAACTGCCCAGCCTTAAACCCTCTACATCAGCCCCCTCCCACCCCCATCACACACACTGACCTCACAAACTCTATGGGTAGAGGTCAGATGCCTGGGCTGGACCCAGATGCAACCCTACTCCCCAAAGAAAGGATGAAAGAAACTTGGCAGTTTCTTGGGGGGTGGTGGTGGTATCTGGCATCACTCATGCCCCCAGCAACCACAGGGGAGAAGCCAGCCCCAAAGAAACCCTACCCACAAAGGGAGCATGTGAACCAGGAATGGAGAGACCACCAGGAAGGGGAGCGAAGCTGGTCTCATCTGTGTTTGACCATTTGCTCGTCTGGTACTTCCAGAAATTTCCCCACTCCCCTCGTGCCTCGATCTCTTCATCTGTAAAATAAAACAACATCCCTGAGTCCTGTTCCGTCCCATCCAGACCCAAGGAGCTACGACAGAGGTGATCTTAGTAAGAGGACAGCCATGCTGGACTCAGGCTATACCTTGTCGGGGATTCCAGGCTCCTGGTACAGCCTCAGCCTCATCCAGTAACTGCCCAGACCCTTTGGTCTGTTTACACTGTGCTGGGTCTGGACAGGTCTTGGGCTAGCTTGCTTCCAAATATAGGGCCATTGCTTCCTGTGCAAGGAAAACGCTCTCAGCCTCACCCCATCAAGACCTGGCCTTGGACACAAAGACCCTCTCCTCTGAGAGGCTGAGAGGCTAGTCTTCGCAACTGTGCCTAAAGGCTCTCCCAGCCTGTTTCCCTCCCTGAGATGTAGGGTAATGAGATCCTGACGGGTTGGCCCCAGACAAGCCAAAGAGATTGTGCAAAAGAACCAGGCTCACATCATCCCACAAATAAGAGGGGCAAGATGTTCACAAGCGCTTTATCCCCTTGGAACAATAGATACAAGCTGCTGACTCATCCTGGGAAAGCCAGCCTCCCATGGGAGCACACGGGAGCTGTTCCTTCATCAGCATCCATCAGACCTGCCTCCGAATCCCTCCTCTGACCCCCGAGCCTTGGCTGTCCCGCTGTCACTCAACAACTGAGGCTGTGCTGGAGTCCCGTGGACACGCTCCTCACATCTGAGCCTCAGGTGTTAACCATCATTGTGTCTCCATCATTGAACACCCGGTCGCCAGGACCGAGCTTGAGTCTGGCTCCCCCCTGCTTCCCACGGGTCCTCACAGAAGTTCCCCATGCTGGTCACAAGGTTGCAGATTTAAACGCCCTTCGAGGTTTGGAAAACCCCACAGAGGCATCAGTCCCCTCCTGATTTATCCGAACAGATGAAGAATGTCACTTGCAGACATGTGGATGGTTTCCAGGGCTAATCTGAGCCCACAGAAGGTGGGTGGGAGAGGTGGGCGGGAACAGATCAAGTGACCTGAGAGAGGAGACCCTCCCCATCCACCACCTCCTGACTGTGGCATGCGGGCAGGGGTCCAGATGGGGCCCGAGCAACACCACACTCAGGCAGACCACTGCCTTTGATATTCAATCCCCCAGCTCAGGCAAGCTCAGTTTCCCTTTTTGCCCCATCTCAGCCATACCCCAAACAGAAGGCTGTGAGGTTTTCTTTTTAAAAAATATTCCTAAATCTCTCAATTATACTCATTCTCCCAGCATTGAAGTTGCGGGCAGAGGTTTACAAGACCTTTTTCTTTTTAAACAATAGGTACAAGCTGCCAACTAATTCTAGGGCAAACCTACCTCCTATAGTTTCTGGAAAATTCACCTCAGTGTCGAAAGGGAAAATGTATCCTCCGATGAGGTTGGTTAAGGGCGGGGTTCCTGATCAGTCCAATGAGAATGTGAAACAGCCTTTATCGATCCACTTATTTGTGCAAAGGAGGAGGAGCTCCTTGTGGGAAGCTGGAGTCTCCTTCTCAGCCCACAGCTCACTTCAAGGTCACCCCCGACCCCATCACTGCAGCTGCAGTGTGGACAGGAGAGCTGGAAAATCTGATGGAAGGGGCTCTAGCACGTCACACCCCTTCTTGAGTCTCAGCACCCACATCCGTAAAATGGAATCCTTCTCCCTGCCGACTTGGGAGGACCGATTTAAGATGAGGAATGAGAGTGAGACATATTCTGCGGCTCTGAAAAAAATGTGACATAGGACATGTGGTGGCAATTTTGAGTCAGAGGAAAGTATTTAGTCACACTCAGAATTCTGTTTGTAAACTGTCAGGCTGGATGAAAGATGAAGACCCACTTCCAGGCTATATACAGAAACCACACTAAGTTTAAATACACAAATAGGTTTAAAGTAAAGAGATGGAAAAAAAGATACAAGAGTGAAATTTCGCAGTGCTATAAAAACGTCACCTCACCAAGATGCGGCAATGCTGAATGTGCGCACCAAGTAACAGAAGGCCAGAACACACCAAGCAAAAATGGACAGAACTGGAGACAGAAATGGATACATCGACAATGATAGTTGAAGATGTCAACATTCCTCTCTCATTAATTGGTGGATCAAGTAAACAGACCGTCAAGAGAATACAGGTGACTTACACCCTACTATCAACCAACCTGACCAAATTAAAGCTCTAAGGATGAAAAATAAATATCTGAAATAAGGTATTTGCTGGATGGGATGAACAAATAACTAGACACTCCAAAAGAAAAAGTTGGGGAACTTAAAGACACAGCGGTGGAAGCTATCCAAAATGAAGCAGGGAAAAGGGGGGGGGATTGAAAAAAACAGAGTCAGTGACTTCAGGACAATGTCCAGTAGCCTACTGTCCATATAATTGGAGACCCAAGGGCCAAGCAGAGAGATCGAAGAGGGTAGTCGTCATTCTCCATGGCCCACGATGCTCTGCGTCCCTTGGGATCCCTGCCCCTGGCATCTTCCTCCCACCATCACCTATCACCCATCAGGCTGATTTGTGTAACCAGTCACGTACCGCAGGAATGATGCTGTGTGGCTTCTGAGGCAAAGTCATAAAAGACTTTGTGGTTTGTGATTTATTTATTCTCTCCTGGACCACTAGCTCTAGGGGGAAATCAGCTGTCCTGTCATGAAAGCACTCGAGCCATATATCTTCCTTATGAAGGCTTCTTCACCACTTACTAAATATATTAAATATCTGTGTTTAGTATTGTTATCACAAAATGTTCCCCTTTGTTTCAGCATTACACTTTGTCTTCAAGCCTGTTTTATTTCACTAATACAACTACTTCAGCCTCCTTATATTTATCATTTGCCTGGTTTATCATTTTTCCAATCCTCTGCTCAATCTGTATCTTTATACTCAAGTGTCTCCCAGCCAGTGAGGCTCTTTCCTAGGGAATGCTGGGCGTGGTCAAAGAGGGTCATGTGATCCAACCTCAGCCAATGAGATTCTTGCTAGGGAATGCTGGGAAAGAACTCTTGCTGCCTTGGAACCTTGAGGAGCCTGCTGTGATAAAACAGGAGGGAGCCTGGGGATGTCACCCAGAGATGGAATGAGAACGCTGCCAGGCTCCTGGTGTGGTGGAGCCTGGAGCAAGCCACTCCTCCACCCCAGGTCTTCCAGTGCCAGCCACTGCATTTTGGCCACATCCACTTGGGGTCAGGTTTTGGCCTCTTGCAAGCAAGACTCCAAAGTATCCCAAGGCCAGAGGGCTGGAGGGATTGGTGCCCTGGGCCTGGCGATCCTGGCCCAGCCCATTCAAACCAGGCGAATACGAACACGGGCCCTCCGCACCGCAGAGCAGCCCGGCTGGTCCCCTCCCTCGACCATGACCACAGTGTGATGGGTTTAATTTATTGTAGGAAACCCTTAAAGGCGCAGGAGCTTTGGAGAGCTTGTGACAATAGGCATAAAGCACACATTTAACCCGTCTGAATGGAGGCTAGATTTACTGTCTGGGCCAGACGGGATTTTTGTCCCCAAGTCATCTCGGAGTACATTGGCCACTAAAGATCTCAACAGAAGACGAAGACAGGACAAAGGAAGTAAATTTTAAAAGGAACTTTGTCAAGGAGTTTTAGATGTTCACCAGATAGAAACCGCCACTGCCCACACCGAAATGACTGTTGGATTTGCCGAGCGGTTATGGATCAGAGGATGATGCTAATGAAGGAGTTGAAATGCATGTTTGATGGACCCCGGAGAATGGGGCCAATTTCATACAAGCCTGCAGCAAGGTTAAGGAATCAAAGAAGGTGGCCGTCAGATTTGCTGCCGAGGACAAGGCTCCATTGTCTGGGCCCCCTTTCTCAGCCGGGAAGCGTGTTTTTAACTACAGTGTTTACCAACGTGTACATCCCAGCCTGGCCGACTGGGCCTGCAGAATTTATGACCAGGAACAAACCTCTTAGAGGGGAAAAGAAAACAGCTCCTACCAGCTGGGGAAGGGCTGTTTATGAGGGCCCCGTGGAGCTGCATTAAGCGGTCTGGGCTTTGCGGGGCTCCATGGGGGGTGGGCTACATTTGCAAAGCCAGGGACCTAGCCTTGCAGATGGAAGGGGTCTTGCCTTTCGTGAACAATCGCAGGAGGACAGAGGCTCCCTCTGAGGCCTCCTGACCGGTTTCAATATGGCTCGTCTCCGTTTTGTCTCCTTAAGACAGTCTGAATCTGGGCCCCCTGCAGTTGAGCTCGCCTGCCAGCTCAAGTGCCAGCGTTCACAGGCCGGAGATTTTGAGAAGCTTGCAGACACCCAGCTGGGTTGACGGCGACGCTGTTGATGGAACTGACATTTGTGAACTGGCTCCCCTAGCCTGAAGGTGGGGGACCATCTCTAAACGTCCACGGCAGCCACCAACCCTATGCTGAAGACCCTTGACCCAAGGCCCCAGTTTGCCCATGTGGCCCCTGAAGTCCCGCGTTTTCCTGCACATGCCTGGCCCACGCATGGCTTCCCTTCCAGGAGCAGACCCTAGCTTGCACATCCTGGCCTTGGACACACCCCAACTCTCGTGGGCATGCACCTCCCACCTGTACTCCCTCATCCGGTGCTCCCAGGTGGGGCCTTGGTGCTCCACACCAGCTGNCAAGGGCCAAGCAGAGAGATCGAAGAGGGTAGTCGTCATTCTCCATGGCCCACGATGCTCTGCGTCCCTTGGGATCCCTGCCCCTGGCATCTTCCTCCCACCATCACCTATCACCCATCAGGCTGATTTGTGTAACCAGTCACGTACCGCAGGAATGATGCTGTGTGGCTTCTGAGGCAAAGTCATAAAAGACTTTGTGGTTTGTGATTTATTTATTCTCTCCTGGACCACTAGCTCTAGGGGGAAATCAGCTGTCCTGTCATGAAAGCACTCGAGCCATATATCTTCCTTATGAAGGCTTCTTCACCACTTACTAAATATATTAAATATCTGTGTTTAGTATTGTTATCACAAAATGTTCCCCTTTGTTTCAGCATTACACTTTGTCTTCAAGCCTGTTTTATTTCACTAATACAACTACTTCAGCCTCCTTATATTTATCATTTGCCTGGTTTATCATTTTTCCAATCCTCTGCTCAATCTGTATCTTTATACTCAAGTGTCTCCCAGCCAGTGAGGCTCTTTCCTAGGGAATGCTGGGCGTGGTCAAAGAGGGTCATGTGATCCAACCTCAGCCAATGAGATTCTTGCTAGGGAATGCTGGGAAAGAACTCTTGCTGCCTTGGAACCTTGAGGAGCCTGCTGTGATAAAACAGGAGGGAGCCTGGGGATGTCACCCAGAGATGGAATGAGAACGCTGCCAGGCTCCTGGTGTGGTGGAGCCTGGAGCAAGCCACTCCTCCACCCCAGGTCTTCCAGTGCCAGCCACTGCATTTTGGCCACATCCACTTGGGGTCAGGTTTTGGCCTCTTGCAAGCAAGACTCCAAAGTATCCCAAGGCCAGAGGGCTGGAGGGATTGGTGCCCTGGGCCTGGCGATCCTGGCCCAGCCCATTCAAACCAGGCGAATACGAACACGGGCCCTCCGCACCGCAGAGCAGCCCGGCTGGTCCCCTCCCTCGACCATGACCACAGTGTGATGGGTTTAATTTATTGTAGGAAACCCTTAAAGGCGCAGGAGCTTTGGAGAGCTTGTGACAATAGGCATAAAGCACACATTTAACCCGTCTGAATGGAGGCTAGATTTACTGTCTGGGCCAGACGGGATTTTTGTCCCCAAGTCATCTCGGAGTACATTGGCCACTAAAGATCTCAACAGAAGACGAAGACAGGACAAAGGAAGTAAATTTTAAAAGGAACTTTGTCAAGGAGTTTTAGATGTTCACCAGATAGAAACCGCCACTGCCCACACCGAAATGACTGTTGGATTTGCCGAGCGGTTATGGATCAGAGGATGATGCTAATGAAGGAGTTGAAATGCATGTTTGATGGACCCCGGAGAATGGGGCCAATTTCATACAAGCCTGCAGCAAGGTTAAGGAATCAAAGAAGGTGGCCGTCAGATTTGCTGCCGAGGACAAGGCTCCATTGTCTGGGCCCCCTTTCTCAGCCGGGAAGCGTGTTTTTAACTACAGTGTTTACCAACGTGTACATCCCAGCCTGGCCGACTGGGCCTGCAGAATTTATGACCAGGAACAAACCTCTTAGAGGGGAAAAGAAAACAGCTCCTACCAGCTGGGGAAGGGCTGTTTATGAGGGCCCCGTGGAGCTGCATTAAGCGGTCTGGGCTTTGCGGGGCTCCATGGGGGGTGGGCTACATTTGCAAAGCCAGGGACCTAGCCTTGCAGATGGAAGGGGTCTTGCCTTTCGTGAACAATCGCAGGAGGACAGAGGCTCCCTCTGAGGCCTCCTGATCGGTTTCAATATGGCTCGTCTCCGTTTTGTCTCCTTAAGACAGTCTGAATCTGGGCCCCCTGCAGTTGAGCTCGCCTGCCAGCTCAAGTGCCAGCGTTCACAGGCCGGAGATTTTGAGAAGCTTGCAGACACCCAGCTGGGTTGACGGCGACGCTGTTGATGGAACTGACATTTGTGAACTGGCTCCCCTAGCCTGAAGGTGGGAGACCATCTCTAAACGTCCACGGCAGCCACCAACCCTATGCTGAAGACCCTTGACCCAAGGCCCCAGTTTGCCCATGTGGCCCCTGAAGTCCCGCGTTTTCCTGCACATGCCTGGCCCACGCATGGCTTCCCTTCCAGGAGCAGACCCTAGCTTGCACATCCTGGCCTTGGACACACCCCAACTCTCGTGGGCATGCACCTCCCACCTGTACTCCCTCATCCGGTGCTCCCAGGTGGGGCCTTGGTGCTCCACACCAGCTGGATTCCCCACCCCCTCTACTCCACTCCTTGTTGCCCATCCTTGGTCCAAGCTGTTGCCTCTGCCTAGAACAAGGCTACTCACATATGGGCCCCACCAGCAGCGGCAACGTCACTGGGAGCTTGTGAGACAAGCACCTTCCTGGGCCCACCTCCAGCTACTGAATCAGAACCTCTTGGTGTTGGGTGGGGGGTGCCCAGGGATGTGTTTCAGGCTCTCCAGATGATCCTTGTGAATGCTGAAGCCTGAGAGGCCCTGCTTGAGCCACCTGTGTTCCTCGTCTCTCTCCCCGCTTCTCTGCGTCTGTCTCAGTTGGAAGCCGTTTGTAGCTCAGGTCGGGCCCTGAAGGAGCAGGTGGCCTCATGGAAGTTTCGTGGGAAGAACAGGCAGCAGAAAGCAGGGGGGAGACGGGGGGTCCGTTCACCATCCCACTTAGGTCTGGATCCTCGGGGTCTTCCCAGACTCGGTGAGTGTCTGGAAATGTGGGGAGCTCTGGCTTGCCCCAGAAGGCTGTACTAATGTCCCAGGGCTGCTGTGATAAATGACCACAAGTGGGTGGCTTACCACCACAGGAATTCACTCTCTTCCAGCTCTGGAAGCCAGAAGCCCTAAACGAGGGTGTTGGCGGGGCCTCACTCCCTCTGGAGTCTGCTGCAGGCCTCTCTCCCAGACCCTGAGGCCGCTGGCAGTCCCAGAATCCCTTGGCTGGTAGATGGCTTCACTCCAGCCTCTGCCTTCTCCACTTGGCCTTCTCCTCACTGGTGTGTGTGTGTGAGTGTCTCAGCCCTCCCCCTCCTTTCTCTTAGGAGGACCCCAGTCATTGGCTCACAGCCCACCCAACTCACTGTGATCTCATCTCAAGATCCTTAACTCGATTACACCTGCAAAGATACCATTTCCAAATAAGGTCACGTTCCCAGGTACCAGGAATTGGACATATCTTGGGGGGACATGGTCCAACCCATCACAGGTGCTTAGAGCAGCCAGTTGGAGGGCACGTGCTCCAGGCAAACTGCCTGAGCTCGAAGCCGAGCTTCACGGTGTCCAGCTCTGACTTCCCGCAAGCTGCTTCACTGCTCCGAGCATCAGTGTCCACATCTGAGAACAGGAAATGACNCCACCAGCAGCGGCAACGTCACTGGGAGCTTGTGAGACAAGCACCTTCCTGGGCCCACCTCCAGCTACTGAATCAGAACCTCTTGGTGTTGGGTGGGGGGTGCCCAGGGATGTGTTTCAGGCTCTCCAGATGATCCTTGTGAATGCTGAAGCCTGAGAGGCCCTGCTTGAGCCACCTGTGTTCCTCGTCTCCCCGCTTCTCTCTCTGCGTCTCTCTCAGTTGGAAGCCGTTTGTAGCTCAGGTCGGGCCCTGAAGGAGCAGGTGGCCTCATGGAAGTTTCGTGGGAAGAACAGGCAGCAGAAAGCAGGGGGGAGACGGAGGGTCCGTTCACCATCCCACTTAGGTCTGGATCCTCGGGTCTTCCCAGACTCGGTGAGTGTCTGGAAATGTGGGGAGCTCTGGCTTGCCCCAGAAGGCTGTACTAATGTCCCAGGGCTGCTGTGATAAATGACCACAAGTGGGTGGCTTACCACCACAGGAATTCACTCTCTTCCAGCTCTGGAAGCCAGAAGCCCTAAACGAGGGTGTTGGCGGGGCCTCACTCCCTCTGGAGTCTGCTGCAGGCCTCTCTCCCAGACCCTGAGGCCGCTGGCAGTCCCAGAATCCCTTGGCTGGTAGATGGCTTCACTCCAGCCTCTGCCTTCTCCACTTGGCCTTCTCCTCACTGGTGTGTGTGTGTGAGTGTCTCAGCCCTCCCCCTCCTTTCTCTTAGGAGGACCCCAGTCATTGGCTCACAGCCCACCCAACTCACTGTGATCTCATCTCAAGATCCTTAACTCGATTACACCTGCAAAGATACCATTTCCAAATAAGGTCACGTTCCCAGGTACCAGGAATTGGACATATCTTGGGGGGACATGGTCCAACCCATCACAGGTGCTTAGAGCAGCCAGTTGGAGGGCACGTGCTCCAGGCAAACTGCCTGAGCTCGAAGCCGAGCTTCACGGTGTCCAGCNCGTTCCCAGGTACCAGGAATTGGACATATCTTGGGGGGACACGGTCCAACCCATCACAGGTGCTTAGAGCAGCCAGCTGGAGGACACGTGCTCCAGGCAAACTGCCTGAGCTCGAAGCCGAGCTCCACGGTGTCCAGCTCTGACTTCCCGCAAGCTGCTTCACTGCTCCAAGCATCAGTGTCCACATCTGAGAACAGGAAATGACTGAACTGTCTCTCTGCCTTCGCCTGGCTCCCCCGATTCCATTCTCTATACATCACGCCAGAGTTACGAGGCAAAGGTATGCATGCTCAGTCGTGTCTGACNCTGGGGGTGCAGTGGTTGAGACTGCAGCCCCAGAGCAGGAGGCACGGGTTTGATCCCTGGTCAAGGAACTAAGATCGCACATACTGTGTGCTACTGCCCAAAAAAATAACCAAAAAGAAAATACAGCTCACAAGCATCGGTGGGACACAGCTAAAGCAGTGTTGAGAAGAAGTTTCATGGCGTTAAATGCATTACACAAGAAAAGAAGGGGAGAAAAAAATCAGTAAGTGAAGCTCCCACCTCAAGAACCTGGAGAAAAAAGAGCAAAGTAAATTAAAAGAAAATAGAAGAGAAGAAATAATAAACATTAGAGGAGAGAGGTTTTTAATTGGAAACCAAAACAACAAAGAAAATTAAAGAAAAAAAGAGCTGGTCCTTTGGGAACAGTAACAGTGACAAACCTCTAGCAAAACTGACAAAGATAGAAAGAAGACACAAATTGCCGATACTAACAGCGAAACAGAGGGAGGGTCTACAAATCCTCAAGGCAACAAGTGGCTGAAATGGAACGCTACGGCAACTCTTCACACACAACTCAGACGACTCAAGTGACACTGCCTAATGCCTTGAAATATGAATGAAATGAAAAGTAACCCTGGATCCTGCCCCTGTCCAACACGCAGAACTATCAAACTTGAGGAGAAAGCATAGAGGAAGACCCTTGGGGTCTTGAGCTAGGCAAAGAGTTCTTAAACTTGGCACCGAAGGCATCACCCATAAAAGGAAAGCTTGATGAATTGGACCTCATCAAAAATACAATCTTTGGCGCACCCAAAAGCCCTGTGAAGAGGATGAAAAGGCAAGCTACAGACTGGTTTAAAAGAAAAAAAATGCAATCTATATGTCTGACAAAGAACAAGTATCTAGGAGATATATATATATATATATATATATATGTTTAATTCTTAAAACTCAACAGTAAAGCAAACAATTAAGACATGAGCAAATGACATGAAGAGATATTTCCCAAAAGAAGATATTCAGAGGGCGGATAAGCACACGGCAAGATGTGCGACGTCAGTAGCCATCAATCACGCGTGTGGAAACCACAACCCGCTGCCCCGGCACCCCTGAAGCGAAGCCCAGCGACAGCGCCGAGTGCTGGCAAGAACTCGGAGCAGCAGCAGCTGCATGCCCCATGCACGGCTGGCGGGGACGTGAACCGGCACAGCGACTCGGGAAAATGGTTTCAGGGTTTCTGCAAACCTTAGTCATGCACTGACAATGTGACCGGCGGTTACATTCCTGGGCTTTTGCCCCAGATGAATGTTATGTTCACACCTGTACACAAACATTTATGGGAGCTTTTTTTGTAATTAATAACCAAAACCTGGAAAATTATCAAAACGTCCTTCAACATGTGAATGATCAGACAAACCGTGGTCCATCCCCCCCACCCCCGGCCACCCACCCATGGAACACTACTCAGTACTGCAAAGAGATGAATTATTGCTGCAGAGGGCAACTGGATGCATTCCCGAAGAGGTGTGCTGAACTGCGGGTAAAAACGAATGTGTCATTTGATTTATGTCACATTCTTGAAATGACAAAGTTGTAGAAACGGAGAACAGGTCGTGATTCTGTTGTGGTTCCAACTGTGGCAGCTGCGGTTGCCAGGAATTAAGGAGCGGGGTGGGACAGGAGGGAAGTAGGTGTGGCTACAAAAAGGCAACATGACTTGTGAACACAGCGGGGGGAAGGAAAGAGTATGACGCATTGAGAGAACAGCCGTGTCCGCCACCACGTGTGCAACAGAGGGCTAGTGGGAAGCTGCTGTATAGCGCGGGGAGGTGGGTTTGATTCTCGGGGTGACCTAGATGGGTGGGGCTGGGGGTGGTGGCAGGGAGAGTCACATGTATACGTAGAGCTGACGCCCCTTTTTGTGCAGCAGAAATGAACAACATCCTCGTTTCTATTATCCTCCAATTTTTTCTTAGAAAGGCAGCCCGCGGGGACCTGCTGGTGATGGAGTGCTCTGTAAACCGTGTCCGTGCCTGCGTCCTGCTTACGCTGCTGTGCTATGACTTACACGATGTTCCTGGGAACCTGAGCGACAGGGAGACGCAACCGCTCTGCGTTCTTACGGCTGCACGCGGCTCTACACTTAA
>SJYW01053546.1:56165-92926 GCA_006410735.1 Raphicerus campestris | reverse complement strand
CCTGGCTGGTGCTCTTGGCCCCGCTTCAGGGAAGAGAAAGTGAGGTGGGGAAGGGTGGTGGCTCAGTGGTGCCCAGCACAGGCCAGTGGAAGGGTGGGGCCTGGAGCCAGAACCCGTGGGAAGGAGGCGCGCCCCAGCAAAGCCGGGCAGAATGCAGGGAGGAGGCGGGGCCTGCCCCCACCCCCACAGATGCTCAGCAGGCTCGCTCCATGCCCTCCAGCTTCACACATTTCCCACGGCCCCCCTCTTGTCACTGCCCCCCTCTGTAGGCAGCTTTGGGTGCTGCTCAAGAATAGGAATAGTCTGCGTTCAAGTCACAGCTCTGGCCCTGCCTGCTCTGTGTATGAGCTCCGGCAAGTTACTCAGCCTCTCTGGGCCTCCATGTCCTCGTCTGTGAAATGGGGAGATGTACCTGCCCCTCTCGTGGGGCTGCCGTGAGACCCTGAGTTGTACCAGCAGAGACTCGATATATATCTGCAGCCACTTCTCTTGCTGTTGTTACGGTGGCTTTTCCAGAACCGTCTCCACGGGGCCGAGTCGCAGGTCGCAGGAGTCCCCAGCCCCTCTCCTGTCTGAGTCCTCAACAGCCACGCCAGGAGGCTGGGCACAGCTTCGCTGGGTCCTCCGCTCAGGACCACACATGCGGCAGATGGAGGCCTGAGAGCCGCGAGTTGCTCTCCGGCATTGTGCGCACACGTATGTTGGACCCCTCTGGGCGCCAAGGAAGGGGATACAGTGGGGGTCAAAGGGCCCATCAAATACACCCACTAGCAGAGGCGGCTGCCCCCCCCAGGAAGGTGGGCGGCTGACCCCAAGCCCTCCTTCTTGCTGCCCCCAGCCCCTGGCCCCTTGTTTGCTGGGCCGATGTCCCCTCGGCAGAACCCAAATTGGCCCACGTGACCCTTAAGGGGACCTGCCCACGCCAGCACCCACACTGCATGGACGAGGGCCCCAGGGGACAGCAGAGTCAGCTGACAGGGAAGACCACAGGACTCCGCTGAGTCCTGCCGCCGGGCCGCCCTTTGTCTCTCTGTGCCTCAGTTTCTCCGCCCATAATGGACGAGGTCCAGACCAAGTGCTCTCTGAGGTCCTCACCTGACCCTCACCAATTGGCTCATCATTTGGACAATGAGCCGTGGATGGAGACCGGTGGTTCCCAGGCTGTAGCCAGGCCCTGCGCCAGGGGACACCCGCCAGACTCCACAGGGAGACAGATGGGGGCAGTCCAAGGCACGGCGTGAGCAGGCCAGACAAGGCTCGGAAGGCTGGCTCTGGGCAGGACAGGCCTGTGGTCAGGCGGACAGCGGGGAGCCATTTGCAGGACAGGGCTTCCAGGGAGACCCAGGCCCCTGAGCCTGAGGCACGCCCTGAGCCCCTTCCCTGGGACACTCCTTCCGCAGCCCAGGGAGAAGCTGCATCCCCCAGTGACCCCACTCGGCCTTGGGACAAGGGCCGCAAGGCACTGGCAGCTCCTGAGACTGTGCCGCAGGGCAGCAGGCCACCCATGAGCCAGCAGCCTCGGAGAGCTCCCATCACTCCTCATCCTCAGCCCTCTGCATCCGAGCCTCAGCAGGTGAGCAGAAGGACTCGGTGGGCAGCCAAGGGCCCAGCCAGGAGCCTGGGAAGGTTTGACTCACCATCGTACAGACTGACCCCCTGGGCCCAAGTCCTGGCCCTGCTGCTCCCAGCTGCATCGTGTCCGTCATGCCCTGCAAGCTATTTCCCTTCCTGAGCCTCGATTTCTCATCTGTAAAATGGGATGATGAGCATCTCTGGCTCTTGGGGATGATGTGAGGGCTACAAAGGAAAGGAGGTGGACGCTTTCACTAAAGGAATGGCGAGATGATGTTAAGAAAAAGGTGGGGGGGACAAAAAGATAATCCCACTTTCCTTTCCTTTAAGAATGGCAACCAGCCCAGAACATCAAAAAAAAAAAAAAAATCCCCTTCCCCCCAGTTTAGGGACCATGATTCTTACCAGAAGGAGATCCTTCTCTGGGCCCATCGACGGAAGCCCATATTTACCCACCAGGTGACCAGCTCCTTAGCATGTCCTCAGAAATCAGGCATTTTCCTACTGGAAAGATTTCATTATCTTTAAATCTGATTCTGAGGGTATGAAAGTCACAAATTCAGCCTCTCTGACTCATGAGCCATCGGCAGGCAAGTGCTGTTGGGACTTGAACAGGGCAGGCAGAGATTTCCAAAGATCGGGGTGGGTTTCTTTAAACTTCTAAACAGTTCTCATTTCATAACCAGCTGACATACACATAAAGAAGCTATCTTTTTCCCAAGGAAGCGTCTCGCATCCAGGGTGAGGCCCTCTGCCCTACACCACCTTTGCCTGCTGCGCCGCGCCTGCCAGCAGCGCCCCACGGGGCAGGTCGGTGCCGTCCCCTCCTGGAGACCGAGGTGTTTGTTTCTTTGGTTCCCACCGACGAGCCGTGGGCTGCTGATTCTCTTGGCAGTCTCCAAGGCCAAGGGGTGTGCTGGGTAGCCTCGGGGACTAAAGCAGGCCAACACAGTTGAGGTGCCAGGTCCCAGGAACCCCACTGCCTGAAGCTGCTTGCACCCACTCACCATCGGCGACAGCCAATGCCTTGCCCTGACCACAAGCTCACCGCATGCCAGGCTCCGTGCCCGAAATAGGAGGTCTGGTCACATCCCCACCAGGACTCCTCAAGTAGGTATTATCATGCCCATTTTGCAGGTAAGAAAATTGAGGCTCAGAGACATGGAATGGCATGCCTGAGATCTCACTGCTACAAAGTGGGGAGGTGGAATTTGAACCTATGTCTGTCTGGCTCCAGCATCTGCCCCTTCATCACTCTCCTGCCTCCTTAGCTTAATTCACCAAGGGTCATTCAGCAACAGTGCCTGTCTGATCACTACAGTGAACAGATGGAGGGCAGGAGTGGACTCAGTCCTGAGGGAACCTGCAACCTGCTGAAGGAGTGAGTGAGAGAATGAATGGGCGAATGAATGAGCAAAACGAGCAGCCGTAGAGACAGGGCGGGAGGAAAGCCAATCAGAGTGGGCTGTCGCACTGGCACTCCTGTGGGCACCAGAGGCTGCCACCGGCTGGGGGCCTCTGAGAAGCCTCAAGGAACCCTCACAAGTGTGAACCCAAGACAAGGAAGAAGGGAGGTCTGTCCACTGGCTGTATCTCCCATCTCCACGGTCAAGGGTAGCCTTCACGCTTCTAGGCTTGTGTATGAGTCAGATGGCTGAGAAGTTCAGAGCAGAAAGAACGGCCAGGGACAGCCGACACTTGCCACCCCCACGGAGCTGGCTGCTGCAGAAAGGGCCTCTGGGGAAGAGTGAGTTGAGACCATGGGAGGCAGGATGTGAGAGAAACCTGATACAAGGCTACCCCTGCGCCTGCGAACTGCACCTACAGGGCCCTCGCGCCTTGAGCCCATGGTCCACAGCAAAAGAACCCACAGCCACGAGAAGCCCGCACATCACAGCTACAGGGGAGCCCCACTCTCTGCAGCTAGAGAGAGCCTGGGCACCTCAACAAAGAGCTGGCGCAACCCAAACAACAATACTTTCCAAAGTAAATAAAATACATTTTAAAAAAAAAACAGCCCATGTGTATGTGAAACTCGATTTTGGAAGCACAAGNGATCGGGGTGGGTTTCTTTAAACTTCTAAACAGTTCTCATTTCATAACCAGCTGACATACACATAAAGAAGCTATCTTTTTCCCAAGGAAGCGTCTCGCATCCAGGGTGAGGCCCTCTGCCCTACACCACCTTTGCCTGCTGCGCCGCGCCTGCCAGCAGCGCCCCACGGGGCAGGTCGGTGCCGTCCCCTCCTGGAGACCGAGGTGTTTGTTTCTTTGGTTCCCACCGACGAGCCGTGGGCTGCTGATTCTCTTGGCAGTCTCCAAGGCCAAGGGGTGTGCTGGGTAGCCTCGGGGACTAAAGCAGGCCAACACAGTTGAGGTGCCAGGTCCCAGGAACCCCACTGCCTGAAGCTGCTTGCACCCACTCACCATCGGCGACAGCCAATGCCTTGCCCTGACCACAAGCTCACCGCATGCCAGGCTCCGTGCCCGAAATAGGAGGTCTGGTCACATCCCCACCAGGACTCCTCAAGTAGGTATTATCATGCCCATTTTGCAGGTAAGAAAATTGAGGCTCAGAGACATGGAATGGCATGCCTGAGATCTCACTGCTACAAAGTGGGGAGGTGGAATTTGAACCTATGTCTGTCTGGCTCCAGCATCTGCCCCTTCATCACTCTCCTGCCTCCTTAGCTTAATTCACCAAGGGTCATTCAGCAACAGTGCCTGTCTGATCACTACAGTGAACAGATGGAGGGCAGGAGTGGACTCAGTCCTGAGGGAACCTGCAACCTGCTGAAGGAGTGAGTGAGAGAATGAATGGGCGAATGAATGAGCAAAACGAGCAGCCGTAGAGACAGGGCGGGAGGAAAGCCAATCAGAGTGGGCTGTCGCACTGGCACTCCTGTGGGCACCAGAGGCTGCCACCGGCTGGGGGCCTCTGAGAAGCCTCAAGGAACCCTCACAAGTGTGAACCCAAGACAAGGAAGAAGGGAGGTCTGTCCACTGGCTGTATCTCCCATCTCCACGGTCAAGGGTAGCCTTCACGCTTCTAGGCTTGTGTATGAGTCAGATGGCTGAGAAGTTCAGAGCAGAAAGAACGGCCAGGGACAGCCGACACTTGCCACCCCCACGGAGCTGGCTGCTGCAGAAAGGGCCTCTGGGGAAGAGTGAGTTGAGACCATGGGAGGCAGGATGTGAGAGAAACCTGATACAAGGCTACCCCTGCGCCTGCGAACTGCACCTACAGGGCCCTCGCGCCTTGAGCCCATGGTCCACAGCAAAAGAACCCACAGCCACGAGAAGCCCGCACATCACAGCTACAGGGGAGCCCCACTCTCTGCAGCTAGAGAGAGCCTGGGCACCGCAACAAAGAGCTGGCGCAACCCAAACAACAATACTTTCCAAAGTAAATAAAATACATTTAAAAAAAAAAACAGCCCATGTGTATGTGAAACTCGATTTTGGAAGCACAAGGATGAGTATGCGCTGTACTTGTTTTTACATTCTCTCTGGTAAATCTCCTCTCTTATCAGCGAAGGTTAGTGGACCCAGCACAGGTAGATGTTCAAAAAATAGAGAGGCGAAATGATGGATGGATGGGTGTGTGCATGGCCATGTGAACGGGTAGTTGGATGGATAGATGGGTGGGTGCATAAATGGACAGATGGATGGATGGATGGATAGGTGGATGGGTGCATAAATGGATGGATGGATGGATAGGTGGATGGGTGGATAAATGGACAGATGGATGGATAGGTGGATGGGTGCATAAATGGATGGATGGATGGATGAAAAGGTGTGTGGATGAGAGGACGGACATGTGTGGGGGTGGATAATTGAGTGGATAGATGGATGGGTGGATAAATGGACAGATGGATGGATGGATAGGTAGATGGGTGCATTAATGGATGGATGGATGGAAGGGTGTGTGGATGGGAGGTCGGGCATGTGTGGGGGTGGATAATGAGTGGATAGATGGATGGGTGGTAGAGCCCAGATTCCTTCTGCTGTTACTAGCCCACCCACTTCTTCACCGGGAATGGATCCAACAAACAAGATGGGATTCTGAGCCAGGTTGGAACTGAAAAACCAGCCAGACTCCCTGAGACAAGCCTTTGTGTCAAATGCATTGGGGAAGCAGGGAGGTGGGAGGTGGCTCCCAGCCAGGAGACACAAGCTGTCTCCCGTTGGCTTGGCAAGAAAGCCTCCCAGCTCTGGAGCACACGAACCAGGATTTGGATCCTGGCTCCCTCCCTTTCAGGCTGGCTGAATGATCTTAGGCAAGTCACTCAACTTGGGGTCTTGGTTTCCTCATATAAATGAGAATCAGAGGAACTCCCACCCTTAGCTGTCTCTGCCCTGATAGTGTCCCCCCTGTGGGATCATTGTCATCATTGATAAACCTGGAATCTTCTTCTCTGGACGAAAAAACCAGACCTCAGAATGAAGAACGTTCTCCAAGGTCCCAGCCAGTCATAAAACTTCTGATGACGGTGGTTGAACAGGGCAAAGGAATGTGAAGCGTGCAACTGTGGCTTCTGATACAGCACAGACCACACCAAGAGCTGGACCATAGAGAAGTTTGCACACCAAAGAACCGGTGCTTTCAAACTGCAGTATTGGAGAAAACTCTTAAGAGCGCCTTGGACAGCAAGGAAATCAAACCAGTCAATCCTAAAGGAAATCAACCCTGAGTACTTATTGGAAGGACTGGTACTAAAACTGAACCTCCAATACTCTGGCCACCTGATGGGAAGTGCTGGGTCACTGGAAAAGATCCTGATGCTGGGAAAGACTGATGGCGGGAGGAGAAGGCGGTGGCAGAGGATGAGATGGTTGGATGGCATTGCCAACTCAATGGATATCAGTTTGAGAAAACTCTGACAGATAATGAAGGACAGGGAAGCCTGGTGTGCTGCAGTCAAGGGGGTTGCAAAGAGCTGGATACGACTTAGCAGCTGAACAGTGCCACCACCACCAAGATGTGCATGTGGCCTTTAGGGAGACCCTAAAGCCTACTCCAAGACTTGGCTTTCCCTGTCTTCTGAGAACACCTCCAGATGTTGACCATTTGTGGATCCAGTGTGGTTGAACCACCAAGGGGCACAACCCAGAGCATTCTCAGAAAATGGGGTGAGCCATCCACTCCCTAGATGGACCCTGGCAAAGGGGTATTGCAAGAGGAGCAAGGTATACCCCCTCAATGAAGGAAGAAAGGAAGGATTAGACTGGATGGTTGGTTGGTTGATTAGCTAGTCAGTCTCCGTCAGTAACTTAGTGAATGACCAGCTTGTAGCCAAGCCCATCTGGCACCTGGGCAATGATAAGTCCCTCTCTGAGGTCCCAACTCCAATATCCACCTTTGGGTTCATCCTCCCAGAGCCAGACTCAAACACATCACTGCCCTGCCCAAACCTTTAAGAGTCTCCAGTGTTCACAGGAGAACATCCAAGGGCCTCCCCTGGACTTTCAGAGCTTCCAGGAATGAAGACCCTCCAAAGTCCTCTTCCGCCCCCATGACAGCCCTATCCAGTGTTCCGTCCTTGACTCACACCTTCTATCCGCCATGAGTCCGAGTCTTGCTTATAGAATGAAACCCATCCAGCACAAGTCATGTTTCCAGAAATAGTTGAGGATGGTGGGGCCCCAAAACTCCTGCCATTCCTACCAAAACAATAGAGGCAAGTTGACCTATACTTTGCTCTTTGCTCACAGCTTCTTGCTTGTTTCTCAAGCAAATACCAGGAAAAAGAAAGGACCCTTACCAGTGGTTATTATCCATCTCCCTGGAGTCTGACTGAACAACTTCATGGACCCACCCATTCCTCCACAGTCAGAAACTCAGTCATTCAGAGAATCTTTACTGCTTCTTGGGCAAACTCGCTGATAGAGAAAAGTCCAGGCTTCCCTTGCGGCTCAGCTGGTGAAGAATCGGCCTGCAATGCAGGAGACCTGGGCTCGATCCCTGGATCGGGAAGATCCTGTGGAGAAGGGAACGGCTAGCCACTCCTGTATTCTGGCCTGGAGAATTATGGGGTCACAAAGAGTCCAACACGACTGAGAGTCTTTCACTTTCACTGCTGCTTCCTGGGCAAACTCACTGGTAGCAGGAAATCCATGGGTCCCACCCAGGTGGTCTCGGAGGTACCAGCACCATTTGGAGCCACAAAACCAGATGATCAGACTTGGTTCTGGCTCCCTTGCATCCCTCCAGGGCCTGGGGCAAGTCACCGGAGAGGCCACAAGCTGAGCCAACTCAGCGGCCAGGCTCTGGCACTGTGATTATGAGGCCGCCACTCTGAGCCTGCTTCCCACCTGTGAAAGGAGTAACAGCAGCTCGTGTCTCCCCGGGTGACGGAGGGTTCGAGGAGATGGGGTATGCAGCTCTCGGCCAGTAGACAAGTGCTCTGGAGAGCAGGGATGGCGGGAGCAGACCTCCTCCGTGCAAACAGGGCAACCTGCCAATTGAAAACAGCCACAGGTGTGTGTGTGAGTCACCCAGTCGTAACCGAGTCTCGCGACCCCACGGACTGGAGCCTGCCAGGCTCCTCTGTCCATGGGATTCTCCAGGCAAGAAGGCTGGAGTGGGTTGCCATTTCCTACCCCCGACCCAGGGATTGAACCCGTGTCTCCTACATTGGCAGGCAGACTCTTTACCACTGAGCCACCTGGGAAGCCTGAAAGTGGCCACACGCTCCTTAAGAAAGGACTCTTAGTCCCCTTGGCAATGGATACTGTGTGAGTGTCCTGGGGCCACTGCAGAAAGTGGCCCAGAACTGCTGGCTTCAAATAGCAGGGTTCTGGAGGCCGGAAGTCCAAAATCAAGCTGTCCCAGGGCCAGGCTCCCTCCAAAGTCTCCAGGAGAGGGTTCTTCGTGCCTCCTCCAGCTTCTGGGGGCTCCACGGAGCCCTGCCCGTGGCCATGACGCTTCAGAATCTACCTCCGTCGTCACAGGGCCCTCCTGCACATCTCTCTTCTCCTCTCCTGTCCTTTACAATAGAAGGACCCTCCCTCATCCAGGAAGATCACAGCTCAAGATCCTTATTTTAATTAAATCTGTGAAGACTCTATTTCCAAGGAAGACCACATTTTAAGGTTCCAGGTTGATATGAGCTGGGGGACAGAGTTCAGCCCAGTACAGAAGCTCAGGCAAGGATGGGCACGTGGCCTCCTCCATGTGTCACAGACCCAGCGAAGGACCCCACTGCCCCGCTGGGTGCCGAGGCCCCCTCCTGGCCTGCCTAGACTGACGCCCCCAGCCACACTGCCCCGTGGCCTGTGCAAGGCACGTGAACCACACCTGGCACTGCCTTTCACTCCTTCCTCTAAGAAAGGAGCCAGACGGACTCAGAGGGAGGAGACAGGTGAGAGAGCAGGGGCAGCACCAGGTGGAAGCCGAGGGATGAGGCGCGCGAGCGCCACAACCCCCACCACCCAGTGCTGAAGGGCGGGGCAGCCGCCAGGCGCCAGGGCGAGAAGTCAGCGTGGCATCTTGGCCTCGGGGAGCCTTGGGGCCAGCCCTTAAGGAAACGTGGGGTCCATCTGGGTGGGCCAGGCAGGTGAGGGTCACCCCAGGTGCAAAGTCACCTGAGCCACATGCTTGGGGTGGGGCGATGGATACAGAGCGCACACCAGAGAAAGGGCCAGGGAAGACAGCCTGCAGGACAGAGGACGCAGGCTTGATTCTGGCAAGAGGCTCAGATCTCCCGCAGCAATTCTCAGCCGGCCATGATCTGGACAGGGGATGGGGACAGCGCGGGGGCGAGACGGGGGCACGGGACCGGAGGCAGCACCTGGGTGGGTGGGGCTAGCTGCTCTTCACTCTCCTGGATCCAGTGCAGAGGCGAGGAAGGCGCTGCTCTCGGGGGACCAGAGTCGCCTGCAGCTGGGGTGAGGGTCCTCGAGCCGCTGGGCAGAAGGTGGGCACATGGATCATCCCCTGGAGACAGGCCCTGGCGTAGAGACACCGACCCCAGTCACACGCGAAGCCCAGCTACGACAAATATTTTACCGGGAGACTTCCTCCAGGATGGGGAGAAAGGACCAAAGGTCCCTTTGTCTTAAAACATTAAATGTCCGATTTTAAATTGGGTCAGGGGGCAGAGGAGGGGCAGAGAGGAAGGCGGGGGTGGGCAGCCCTCACTAGGCATCATTCATAAGCCACACACTGAGCCCTTCATCGGGCCCAAAACTCACCCTTGTGGCTACGCAAAGATTTATTGAAGCCCCAGCGTGGGCTCATTTATTTTCCTCCAAACCGATTTGAAAAGACCGTTTGCATCTGCCCTGGAGGGGGAGAAAAAATTGTGCTTATTTGGCAAACTTTGTTTGAAAAATCTGTTTGTACCCAGAGAAGTGGCCGCGTGTTTGGCGGGGCTGGGGGCCGTGTCTGGAGGGGATGGCGGTGATCCGGCTCGTCCCCATCGTCTGTCAGCCAGAGAAAGCGACAGAGAACTTGAACTCAGACACCCTTTCTTGCACCTGGTGACCCAGAAAAACTGATACGGGAAGGCACTCTGCTCCAAGATCAAGGTCCTCCTGTAGATTTCCCTAGCCTCGTCAGGGTCGTCTGTGCCCGGACAGCTGCAAAATGCAAAGAAAAATGTTAAACAAAGTGGGGCAAAGTGGACTATAAGAATACTGGAGTGGGTAGCCATTCCCTTCTCCCAGAGACCTTCCCAACCCAGGGGTTAAACTTGGGTCTCCTGCACTGCAGGCAGATTTTTTACTGCCTGAGTCACCAGGGAACGCCTATTAGAATTTCAAACATCAGCTAAATTTTGAGGAAGGGGATGAAAGTTCTGTTTGTCCCCTCCAGGCAAGAGAGATGTCACCCATAAATCTGTTTCCTTCTTCCTACCTGTAATATGCAAAGAGCTTTTAGGAATCAATAAGACAGAAAAACATGATCATAGAGAATGGGTCAGAGACACAAATGGGTAATTCAGGAAAGGAAAGCACAGTCCATAAACACAGGTAGCAAAGTGTTTAATGTTGCCGATAATAAGAGACGCAACCTAAGCAAAGACAACTAAAATCTAATCTGCGCCTACTGAACAGACAAAGATGCACAAGAAATCAACAGCAGGTTAGTGAGAGGGGCAGGCAGAGGCCCAGCTGGTGACCCCCCACCCCTTGTCACCTTGGTCGCACGCCTCCCCAGTCCAGACGGAGGCACGTTCTTTGACCCAGTAGCACCACGTCTATGAACTCAAAGCAACACATGTAGGTCTGGCTCTGGGGGCCCAGGCACTGAGCCTTATCTGAAGTGCCAGCAGAAGGAAGACGGCTCCTCCCTGCACAGGTCTCCAGGCACACGTCCACCCTCCGGCACAGGCGGCCCAGCACTCCAGGAAGCTGCAGATGCACGCCTCGCGGATGGAGCGTGTGCCCCTGGTCCAGGGGCTGCAGAGATAGGCGTCAGAAGCAGTGCGTGGCAGCAACAGAGAGCAGACTGCCCTTGAGACCTGCCTTTAGAACCAGAGATCCCACTCCTGGGGGGATCTGGCCAGAAGCATCGTCCAGATTTCCTTTGAACCCTGTGCCACTCCTCAGCACAGCCCCACCCCCACACACACTTGTTCCCCCAAGACCAGGGCTGATCCACCAGCTAAGTCCAGAGTTGCCCACCCAGAAAGATGAGCTAAAATAGCACTGGTGGTGTTGGGAATGCGCCTGTTGACAGATGGGGAAACTAAGAACAGCTGGCCTCCCAGGGTCGTCTGACTGGACCCAGAGCTGCCCTCGGGGGCCAGACTGTAGCACCAGAGGCCACGTGCTTCCCTGCTGTGAATGGGTAGGTCTCAGGGCATGGGCTCCTGCCTCAGTGGGGCCCCACCCACCATGAATGTCACCCAGGACCCCTCTCCTTGGTGTCAGCAAGCCTCCACCCCGCTGGGGAGCTGGGAGCAGCCCACCGAGAGAAGAGGTGGGGGACAGCGTCTATGTCCAGGCTGTGGGAGCTGGGATAAGGGTCTGTCCTGGTGGGGGGAGGTCAGAGAGGTCTTCCCTGACAAGCAGGTGTGGACTGCATTTAAGGGTGAAGGAGGAAGCAGGTTGTTGGGGAGACAAGGACAGAGCATCCTGGGAAGACACCTCTGAGCCAAGCTCTGGGACCAAGTGTCCACTTTCACACAGTGCCACCCAGCTGGCTTCCCTGCACTCCTGCTAAGGGTCTCCATGTGGAATGTCCGTGGTCCTCGAATGGCCAGCATTACTGCATTCCTGCTCTGAGCTGGGCACCGGTGATGCCTCAGCACCTTTATCTCATGAGACTCATCAGACCCATTTTAGAGAGGAAAAGACTGAGGCACAGAAAGGTTAAAGAGCTTTGCAAGGGCCACCAGCTGGTAAGAGTGGCGTTGGGTGGNCTGAGGCCTTGGGATGACTCACAGGTGCCTTGCCAACAGGTTTTCGACTTTTCCTTGTGGAAGAAGCTGAGGAACCTGGAGACCCAGGGCGGGTGGGGGAGGCACAGCCGGGAGGGAGTCACAGAGCTGGGGTTGGGGTTCGTGGAAGCGGCCGATGAACATCTGAGATCCAGGCAGTGCTGAAGGTCAGCAGATGCTGTGAATGTGTGTGCCACTGAGGGGTATACTTTCGGATGGCTAAAGTGACGAATCATCATATTCAATTTTACTACAATTTAATAGCTCTGATCGCAGATGGGCCTCCGCAGGGTGCGAGCTGTGTGGCTCCGGGCAACTTACAGCCCAGCCCTGATTCCTGTGTGTCATGTGACATCCCCTAAGCCCCTCCCCCGCAGGGCTCCTGGGAGCTGCTGCCCAACAAGTGGACACGCAGCGTCCATGAATGGCATCTCATTGGATGACTTTGCTGGGCCCTCTCCGAAGCCAGGATGCAAGGGGTGAACCACATCCTGATCTGGGCTCCTGGGGCCAACGATCTGTTCTGACTGCCTCTCTGGGGCCCTGTCACTCTGGGATCTGGGTCTCAGTTTCCTTCTCTGTCAAATGGGAAGCTTAGCATCAGTGGCATCAAGGTCACAGGGATGCAGAGGTTTCTGCGTGCTGCCTGGGGTAAGAAGCTCGGAAAGCAGGCACGGGGCCTGCCTCAGGGCACGGCTCCCCCTCCCAGAGCAGCCAAGGCAGGGACCTCCCCCAGCAGGTGATGACCTTGCCCTTATCCGTCCAGCCCTCTGCCTCCTTACTCTGACCGGCAGCTCTTTAAGGACAGGTAGCCTGTCTGACCCACTCTTCTTTCCCAGCTCCTAGCTTACACTTGGTGCTTAATAAATGTTTGTTGCATGAACCAATACCTCTTTCAACTCAGCTGTCCTGCCCCTGACTCAGTAACACTGTGAGGTTCAGGCAGAAGCCCACCAGCAAGGCAGGCCCCTTCCCTCTGCTGGACAGCGGGCCCAAAAGGCGCAGAAAGGAAATGCTTCTTGTGGCCCCAAACCCCACGATGGGCCGCAGGGAGACGGCGTTCCGGGCTTGGGTCTTCAGATGCCAGCGTGCACACCTGCCTCCCTCTCCCTGTTCTCCTTGGCACAGAGAAATGACTGTTTCCAAGAGAACTGTGCACCAACCCCCCCACCACCAAAAGAAAAAAGAAGGAGAGGATGGGGAGAGAGAGAACGGAGAAGGAGGGAAAGAAAGGAAGGAAGGAAGAAGGGGAGAAAGAGAAAGAAGGAAGAAAAGAGAGAGAGAAAGAGAGTTAAAGAAATCTGAATGAATCCAGGGCCCTCCCATCAACATGTGTTTCCCTGTGTTATTAAAACACTTTGTCTTTACAACTCAGAAAATTAAAAAAAACTACCAGGCCCAGGCCGTCCACATCAGTATTCATGACATCTGTCTTTTCCTATAAAACGCTCTGAATGAAACCTCCCCAGTAGAAACGACTCCCTTCCCGGCCGGCTCTCTCCTTCCCCCCTCCAAACAGATTGCAAGACAGATGACCGCATTGTCTGCCTGCATTTCCATCTGAAAACTCCCCTTCGTGTTGGCCACTGGGCGCCCCTATTAAGGCCTGGGCACCACGGGGCCACGTGGGGTGGCAGAGCCTGTGTCTCCCGCTCCCTGGGGCCTTTCCATCGGAAGAGGAAAAAGAACCAGGCAGACAAAGGTGCGGGATATAAATTAAGCCCCGGCTTTTTAAGTTCAAACTGAATTTTCTTTATTTTTCCACAGCTGTCAGAGGAACTGGCTAGAAATCCAGTAATGCATGTTTAATGTATTTAAAAAAAAAAAAAAAAAGGAGGGAGGGAGAAAAAAAGCAAGCCGTCCACTCCGAATGTTCCGTCCGCCGACTTGCATGGGGGACATTATTTCGGGCCAGTGAACTCTGAGCAAGTCAAGTGTGGAGACGTGGACCAGGGCCAGGGACCCCCCACCAGTGGCTGTCATATCTACTGAAAGCCCACTTGTCATCAGCGGCCAGGGGCGGGGGCCCGAGGGGGACAAATGTCTCGCTGAGCAGGGGAGCCGCCAGATCGCCCGCTTCTCCAGGGCCGGCTGGTTGGCGCTGGCGGGCCCAGACAGCCTGCGGGGCGTGGGGACCCGCCGCCAGACCCGCCATGCTGCGGTCTGGCCACCCCTTCCAAGGCCTCCCTCAGGTCCTTGGGGAGCCCACCAGCTGCCCTTGAACCTGGGCCCGACGGGGCAGCAATGCAGGTCCGGCTCAGGAGCTGGAGGTCACCTCAGTGCTCTGGCTCCAGATGAGGAAACGGAGCCAGAAGGAGCCAGGCCATTGTCCCTGCACCCCACACCCCGCCTCCCAGGCTCCAGCATCTGCCTTCATGCTGGGGAGACCCGCGGCCAGCCTGTCCTTACCAAGCACCCACTGGGCCCCAACTTTAGCTTCCTTCCTGGGGGAAAAAACCATCACCACGGCAATCATGTGTGTCCACCTCCCTTCCTAACTCCACGGATCCTATGATGCACCCTTGCCCCCAACTACATCACAATGCCGAAGAGGGACTCTTTCCCACCACATCCAGGCAATTTTCACCACACACGCTAGACCAGTGTCCCCCAGCAATACAGGCAAGTGATTCTACTAAGGAAGAAGAGGGGCCTGTCACGAGCCAGCACTGGGCACTGCCCGGAAAGCCTTGCCAGCAGAGACCCGCTCCTGGGCGGATTTATTTTCACCCTCCAGATGTGGAAACTGAGATTCGGGAAGTTAAGTGACCCACCCACGGAGCTGGGACTGGACTCCGGGGCCTGAGCTCCTGACCGTTTCCTCTGCTCTGACTTTTGGCAAGTTAGGTGAACCAATTTGCCCCAAATGTCTGTCTGTACCGGCAGGGGTCAATCAATCCAACCGCTTTCACCCCACTCCGCGGGGTCATTAGGTTCTAAAGGAGTGAAGCAGAAGTTCCTAGAAACTCACATATGACCCAGGTGCAAAGGAAGGCTGTCCCCGCACTGTTGACCCCAGAACACCAGAGAGCAAAAGCTGTGCGCCCCCAGCTAGGCAGGCAGCCCTGCCCCCGCCCTCCAGGCCCAGACAAACCCTATTCTCTGTGCCCCCACAACCGGGCAGAGGGGACATTTCTAACGACCCTGCCAGCCCTGGAATTCCATTCTCCTCCAAACCCACTGGAAGCCCAAAGGAGCCATTTGCTGCTGCCTGGCTCCCATTTTCATGGCATTTGATGCCGTGGCTGGTTCCATCCAATTTCTGTTATGAGGGAGGTATGGCTCACACCCTTGGGTATATATATGAATGGCTTACACCCTTTGGTCACCCCCCAAAAGAATGCCCAGTGATCTTATCAAAGGCCTTGGACAAGCAATCAAAATGGGTAGAGGGAGTGTCAGAGAAAAACGAGGGTGGCATAGAGACCTCCAAGGGAGCTACCAGTGGACCCAGCCTCATTACAATTCCTGGCACAGGCGCTGGCCCCTGGGCCTCCTGACATGGTCTACCCAGTCCTTAGTGACCGTGAAGCGGAGTCACCTTCCTGGATCATGGAGCCAGCAGAGGTGGGGAAGGAAATGGCCTTCTAGGGCATGGGTGTGAAAAGGGTCGCCAGCTTTTGACTGCAGATTTAACCCTGAGTTTGGTCAAAGAACCTGGCTTTCAGTGGCTCCATCTCTGTCCGTAAAATCAGACCATGGTGCCTTTCCTGTTGGGTTCTTATAAAGATCCACTGAATAAATGCAAAAATCCCCATTATTGATTGCAATTAAGTTACAGATTCATCACCACAAGCATCTCTTATTCAACCCTTTCTAGTTATACCCGCCAGCACCTGCCATCTTCAGTCCCCAGCAAACACTGTCCTGTTTTCCATCTCTGTGGTTCAGTCATCCAGAGTGTCACGGAAATGGAACCCTATGGTATGGGACCTTTCAAGATGGTTTGATCCACTTGACCTACCACCTGCGAGAGCTGTCAGGGACTGATTTCTGTCATGGGGTAGAGTCCTAACCCCTAGGACCTAATTGTGGCTGCTTGGAGATAGGGTCTATTTTGGGGGGGAGGGTCACACCACACGATTTGCTAGATCTTAGTTCCCCAACCAGAGATCGAATCTGGGTCCCCTGCAGCAGAAGCATGGGGTCCTGACCACTGGTCTGCCCGGGAATGAATTCCTGAGATAGGGTCTTGAAGGAGGTGACTGAGCATAAATGAAGCTGCTAGACAGGCCCTGGTCCAGTCTGACTTGTGTCCTCAGAAGAGGAGGAAATTTGGACTCACACAGAGACCCCAGGGATGTGTGTAGAGGGACCACGTGGAGATGGTGAGAGGGCAGCCATCTGCAGGCCCCGGAGAGAGGTCTGAGACGAGAACAACCCTGCTGACGCCTGGATCTTGGACCCTTGGCCTCCAGAGCCAGGAGAAGATGAGCTTCCGTGCTTCAGGCCGCCCAGCCTGCAGCATGTTGGCACGTCTGCCTGAGCAGATGCTCAGGATCCAGGCCAGCAGTGTGACCCTCCGCCCCTCTTACCTGTGGTGTAGTATTTCACGGCTCAGGGGGAAAGGAATCCACCTGTGACACTGGAGAACACGGGAGATACCTGGAGGGAGAAACGGAAATCCCCTCCACTGCTCTTGCCTGGAGAATCCCGGGCACGGAGGAGCCTGGTGGGCTGCCGTCTATGGGGTCGCACAGAGTCGGACATGACTGATGCGACTTAGCAGCAGCAGCCAGTATTCTTGCCTGAAAAATCCCATGGACAGAGACACCTGGCCGGCTGTAGTCCATGGGGTCACAAAGGTCAAACATGACTGAGCACACGCGTACAGTATTTCATGTCATGGATGATCACATTCTGTTTACTTAACTACTGAGGAATATTTCGATTATTTCCAATTTGGGGCCTTTACAAACAAAGCTGCTATGAATAATGGTGGGGTGGGAAAGCCCCAGCACAATGCATGCACACGTATGCTCACACAAGCACACATTCACATGCACACGTGTGCACACACACGCACTCACGTGCACCCATATGCATGCACACACCCACACACACACAGTCACATGCACACCTGCATGCATGCACAGGTGCACACATGCACACACACACTCACATGCACACACATGCACACATGTGTGCACACACGCACACCTGCATGTATGTACAGGCACACAAATGTGCTCATGCACGCACATGCATGCACACCTCCATGCATGCACAGGTGCACACATGCACACATACAAACTCACATGCACACACATGAACACATGTGCACACTCACATGCACCCGTGTGCACACACACAGGCACTCACATGCACCCGTGTGCATGTGCATGCACACACAGGCACACATGTGCACACACGTGCACACTGGTTGCTGTTCCTCCCTGGGTCGGAGGGACCCACTGATGTACCTCTGGGTTCTTTTCAGCTTATGCTGCGGTTTCTGTCCCAGGGAAGAAAGAGCTGGAAGAGAAAGATCACCCCCAGCTCACCCCTCATCCTCCTAAACTGACATTCCTCCGGAAAATTCCTCCTGTGCCCCGACTCAAGAAAGAATGTCAGGTCGAAGCCCGGCACTTCCTTCAGCAGGTCTGGTCATAAAAATCTGATAGTCAGAACCTGGTGCTGCTGGAAGCCAGTTAATTGCTTTTCTGAATGACATTTTTTAGAGGCCAAGTCCAGGGCTGGACAGGGGCTGTCAGGATTGAACAGAGCCAAACTGGCTCCTTGGGTCTCCCCCCACCCCGAGAACAAGAGGGCCCCAGCCCCAAGCCTCTGTGGCCGCCAAGCTGGAAGACCCCCGGGAAGGCCCCCGTGCCCTAAACAATAGCAGCACCTGCCAGGCCTCGCCCTCCCCGGGGAGCCCCCGGCCCGTGCCGGAGGCCGGGCGCCTGGCATGAGACCCCATTGTCTGCCTGCCGCCCTCTCGGGGTCTCCTCCACGGAGTAACAGGGCAGCCCCAGAGGTCACCTCCGGGGCGCTTGCAGGGGGCCCCTGGGCATCTGTCTCGGGCCGTGGGCAGCAGGAGAGGGCCGGCCCCCGCCTATTGTTTGGGGCCCAGTGGCCCACCCAACAGGACAGGGGCCCATTGTCCCCAGGCAATCTGCCACACTCCCGCCCTCCGTTTCTCCAAGAAAAGGGGGGAGACTGCCCAGGACGACCGGGAGTCCTCAGTGAGACGTACCACCAGGGCCCACGCTTCCCGGGCAGGTGGCAGCCCTCAATCCCCCCTCACAATGCATTTGTTTATAAATTTGAAAACTAAAGTGCACGCCTCCCAGCCCTTCGCAGTCCTGTGGACCGTGTTCCAGCTTGGGAGCGGGGAAGACTAACCTACATATGTCGGGTCAGAACCACCATGAAGAGTCACCTCCTTCTTCCCAAGTGACACGATGTGACAGCTCCCCCACCCAGCTCTGGGTGATTTCTCTTGCCAGGTGGAAAAGCCCCTGGGTGGGAGCAGTGAAGGGTCTTTCCTTTTAAGTCTTGAAAATTCCATTGCAACCAATAAACAAATAAACCAACCAGCCTTCATGTTTTCACAAATGTTGCTAACAAGGAAGTTAGCCAATCGAGTGTCTTCTCAAATGAGATCCACCCAGACAGCCCCTGGGCCAAAGCTCAAGGCTTCTGGCCACAGACCTCGTCTGGTGTTTCAAAGTCATCCAGAAAGTCTGCCGGCAAGGAAAGCCAAGGTGGGTTATTTCTACTCACACCTCGGTGGTCCTCCGTGGCCTGGGACATCACAGACAAGAAGAACAATAGAAAGGCCAGCTGCACCTGGAAGCTAGTACTCCTCCCGAGCTGGCTGGAGTGTGTCTTAATTAAACACGGCAAGCAGAGAGATCAAAGGTAGTTGACTGGCTGCAGAATTTGTTGGGGGTGGGGGTAGGCGGTATAAGGCAAGGGGAAATTTGCACTCTTTGAATATTAAGAACTAAAAGGAAAAGGCAACTCTTCACCTGGAGGTGTGTATAGTGATTACTGGCAAAGCTCTAAGGGTTGGGGGATGGAGGGATGCAGTGATGGAGAGCTGGAAAGAGGGGGTTGGATGGAAGGAGGGGTGGAGGAGTGGAGGGATGAATGGAGTATGGAAAGACAGGGATGCAGGGAAGGAGGGAGGCGAGGATGGTGGCAAGCATACTAAGCTTGGACGTCACTCATTTGTTCCCCCTCCACAAAGTCAGTCCCATCTGAACTCAGCTGTAGAAAGGGCCCACCTCAGACAGACAGCCATGGTGACGAGCCATTTCCTTGATGGTCTCCTTCTCCCCCAGGCCCTTTGTGCCCAAGAACCCACTTGCCCTCACACTGCACTGGGCGCTCTCCCCCACTTCATCGAGCAAACTCTGCTGGTTGTCTGCCCCACGGGGTCCCCTCCTCTCCTGGCCAGTAGAGCCCAGTTTTGCCTGGGTGCTGGCTGCTCCGTGCCGCGTGGGCCCCTCCCCGGCCTTGAGGGTGTCAGCCCTCATCCTGCTGTGACACAGTCCTGACCAATGAGACCCGGAGAAGGCAGCTGAGACAGGGGAGTGCTCCCGGAGGTTTGCTCACTGACGAAGGGAAGTGGGAACGCACCCCTTCCCCGTTCTATATGCTGCAACGTGGGGACTTGACGCCACAAGAGACTGCAGTCACTTGCAACCAGAGAAGGCATCCAGCTCCCCCACCGCGCGGAGCTCTGGGATTGACTTCCTGGGGCCACCTCTCCCCAGACCTCCAGACCTCTGGCCGGGTCTCTGACACCTGCAGCCGTGCGCTGCCTGCCTCAGGGCTCACTGGGAGGTGCTCCCGGACCTGCCTCGCTCTGCTCCAGGGTCCCCGTGAGTCAGCCCAGCTCTGCCTGCCCCGAAGCCGCCCGATCCACAAGGTGCAACAAAAATATCCCTGGGACTGGGGCTGGATTGTGAAGGCGTAATGCAGAGCGAAAGAGGCCAGGGTAAAGAGACCCCACACTGCGACGCTTCTGCCATGGTGTTCCGGAAAAGGCAAAATGCTGGAGACGGAGAGCAGGCCCTCGGGAGCAGCACCAGGGATGGGCAGAACCTTGCAGGGCGCTGGAATATTCGGCCTCTTGATTACGGTGATGGCTCCAGGACTCCACACAGCTGTCAAGACAAGTTGAACTCTACACCTGGACAGACTAAATCTCACAGTATGTAAATTATCCCTCCGTTACCTTGACTTCAAAACCAGTGAGGGTAAGGGCCTCCCCCTTTGCCTGCTCAGGGCTCTGGGCTGGACAGGAACACTTTCAGGAGGAGCCTGGCCCTCCCCACTCATGAAGGAGTAACCCCAAGGTCAGCAAACTGGTTGTCATCCATGATTCTCTTCCATAAAGTGAACTATTTGCAAAAACTTGACAAATAAAGGAGAACAAAGATCCTTCTCCTCCAACTGAAGAGGGGCTTCCCGGTGGCTCGGTCAGTAAAAATCCACCTGCCATGCAGGAGACCCGAGTTTGATCCCTGGGTCGGGAAGATCCCCTGGAGAAGGAAATGTCCACCCACTCCAGTATTCTTGCCTGGAAAATCCCACAGACAAAGGAGCCTGGTGAGCTGCAGTCCACGGGACCGCAAAGGGTCAGACATGACAGGGACATGACCACCCGCTGAAGAGGCTCCTGAGAAGTCATGGGGTCCCCGGGGCCAACTGCTAGCCCCAGGCTGAGAGACATCCCGCCCAGCCCTGCCTGCTGGAGAAGGTGAACCTGGGTGCCCGGGACCCGCTCAGCCAGGCTTGCGGAGGGCACTACGCATGGGGACTCTGCCCGTCCCCACCACGCAGGGAGCATCCCTGCCAGGGAAGGACAGCCCCAAGCCCATCAGCAGCCTCCCAGCGGCGGTCCAGCCCAACACGCAGGGTTCAGACTCTGAAGTCGTGTCTCCCGCCCCGGCTGAGCGACCTTAGACAGGTCGCTCTCATTCCGTGCCCAGGTTCCCTCGAGTGTGAAACGGCCATGGTCCTCCTTCACTCAGCTTTTGTGACCATTCGGTGAGGTGAGGAGCATAACAACCCCACTACGGCTNTTCGATACAGAAATACCCAGGGAAGGTGTGTGGCGAGGTTTTAAAAGCTGGTCCACTCCACTGCCTTTCTTTAGGATTTCCGGGCAGACTGCCAGCTTCTCTTTCCAATTAAACGCCCCATTTGGCCGGCTGGTGGGCCCCTGAGCTGGAAGGGAGAGATGCCGGCTACCGCGGCTGTCTGGATGTAATTTGGGGGACAGGAGGTTTCATAAGCTAAAGTGAGATGTGTATAAGAGACAGGCTCTGATGCTCAATGAGGTTTGAAAGCCCGGGTCCCCAAGGTCTTCCCACCTACGGCCTGGGACTCTGACCACCACTTGCCTCGGGCCTGGAAACAGGCCTAACACTCTCCAGGCGTGCAGAATCAAAGCCCCTCTGTCAAGCACACATTTTCCAAGCGCTCGGAGGGTCTGGGAGGTCCTGGGAGGTGGTGAGGATGGAGGTTATAATTGGGCCTCCCCTGGGCCAACACCACCTCTTGAGAAGGGGCCACTCTAACAGGGTTCAATTTCCCAGCCCAGGGAGGGCATGTGTTTAATTAAGATTCATAAAAACGTAGCTGGCAAAACGAGAAAGCTATTTCATCTTTCCCAGTCAATACGAGTGTGTGTCTTACCTGGAAAAAGTGGTTTATGCAGAAAGAATTTCCCAAATGGGTTCCATATGCCTCTTTCCCCCAAGCGGGGCCTTCCACAGGGAAGGGGGCTGGGGCGGGGGGCCGGGGGCCAGGACCGAGCCCCGTGCTCCCAGACACGCGGCCTCAGCGCACACCCTCTGCCGGCTGCCGCTGTTTAAACAGATGTCACAGCCAATGATATACGGTGGATTCCAGAGACCGTTTCATCTGGGGAAATGGCTCCTGGAGCCAGCTTGTCGCAGGTAGGCCAGGAGGACCGCTGTGATGTGAACCGGGCCGCCCTCCCCAGGGCCCTGACCTTCAGACGCCCCTCGTGCTAACCATTTATTGCCAATTACTTCGCGGCGGGTCAAGGCCGCGAGCACAGGCCTGAGATGATCAAGATCCTGGAGACGAAAGGAGCCGAGCAGGCTTTGGACTGCGTCTCCGCCCAACACACACACACAGACACACACAGGCACACACAGACACACACAGACACACACACACACACACACACACACACACGGGACCACCAAGCCCCAGAGAGCGGNCCCGGGTCCCCAAGGTCTTCCCACCTACGGCCTGGGACTCTGACCACCACTTGCCTCGGGCCTGGAAACAGGCCTAACACTCTCCAGGCGTGCAGAATCAAAGCCCCTCTGTCAAGCACACATTTTCCAAGCGCTCGGAGGGTCTGGGAGGTCCTGGGAGGTGGTGAGGATGGAGGTTATAATTGGGCCTCCCCTGGGCCAACACCACCTCTTGAGAAGGGGCCACTCTAACAGGGTTCAATTTCCCAGCCCAGGGAGGGCATGTGTTTAATTAAGATTCATAAAAACGTAGCTGGCAAAACGAGAAAGCTATTTCATCTTTCCCAGTCAATACGAGTGTGTGTCTTACCTGGAAAAAGTGGTTTATGCAGAAAGAATTTCCCAAATGGGTTCCATATGCCTCTTTCCCCCAAGCGGGGCCTTCCACAGGGAAGGGGGCTGGGGCGGGGGGCCGGGGGCCAGGACCGAGCCCCGTGCTCCCAGACACGCGGCCTCAGCGCACACCCTCTGCCGGCTGCCGCTGTTTAAACAGAAGATGTCACAGCCAATGATATACGGTGGATTCCAGAGACCGTTTCATCCGGGGAAATGGCTCCTGGAGCCAGCTTGTCGCAGGTAGGCCAGGAGGACCGCTGTGATGTGAACCGGGCCGCCCTCCCCAGGGCCCTGACCTTCAGACGCCCCTCGTGCTAACCATTTATTGCCAATTACTTCGCGGCGGGTCAAGGCCGCGAGCACAGGCCCGAGATGATCAAGATCCTGGAGACGAAAGGAGCCGAGCAGGCTTTGGACTGCGTCTCCGCCCAACACACACACACAGACACACACAGGCACACACAGACACACACAGACAGACACACACACACACACACACACACGGGACCACCAAGCCCCAGAGAGCGGACACAGCTAGCCCAGGACCTCAGGCCTGCAAAGCCTCAAGGAGTGTCAGAGACTCAGTGTCCCAGTCAGGGCGACAGAGCATGGGCGGGGCGGGGGGAGGAGACACTGGCCTGAACACCCGCCCCGCCCACTTCACCCAAGCGCCGCCTTCTCCAGCTGCTCATCCCTTTGCCAGGATTTGCTATACTCACCAGCTTGTTGTTACTGCGCAGTCGCGAAGTCGTGTCCGACTCTTGGCGACCCCGTGGGCTGCAGCACGCCAGGCTTCCCTGCCCCTCACCATCTCCTGGAGTTTGTTCAAACGCTTGTCCTCTGAGTCAGTGAAGCCGTGCAACCATCTCATCCTCTGCCGCCCCCTTCTCCTTTGTCTTCTATCTTTATCATATATTTATATAGGTATCAGTTCACCGGCTGTACCCCCATTAGGGTGGATTCCCCGGAGAACAGGGATCATCCTTGTCTTGTTCTTGCCGGTATCCCGGTGCCTAGGACAGACTTCAGACTACAACAGATGCGCGGTTCATCACCACCAGCATCACCAGCATTACCATCATCATCAGTATCACCATCACCACCAGCATCGCCATCCTCACCACCGTTTGGCACCACCAGTTCCCCTCCTCATCACCACTATTACCGTCACCATCAGGATACCAGCAACAGTTCACCCACTCTGAGCACCAGCCAGGCACTGTTTCGGGAGATTTGTGTGGACTGGCGCACTGCACTGCCGCCTGCCAGCCCTGTGAAGTAAGACTGTTACTGTCCCACTTCACAGGACTTTCGAGACCTGCTGAGAGTCAGACAGCTCACAAAGGTCAAAGCTGGGATGCCCCGGCTTTGACAGAAGCAGCGGGCTGATGGACGAGCCTCTCTGTGTGGCATGGGGGCAGCCCTCGGCCCTGATGCTTCCTTTCATCTTTCAGCCCCTGACAAAGCAGCTGTGGTTTTCCAGAGGAAAAAAAAAGCAGGACTGGCCCATGGCCACCATGTTGCCTGAGTTCTTGACCATACAACCCTGGTGAGGGGGTCTCAGCCACCATGGTCTCAGGGGAGAGCAGTCAGCTGACCACCGGGGGCTCAGGCTCTGGGCCTGCTGGCCCTCTGCACCCTTCCTTCGGCTTCACTCTCCACTTTCCATGGTCTATCCCCAGCCCGGATGGACCCCGATTTCTTTCTGAAGGGAGAGACCCCCCACCTGCTTGGCAGATAAACCTGCGGGGACTTCAGGAGCGAGTTTCCATCAGCCACTGTCCCTTCATACACTCAACACTGCCCTGCTCACATCCTGTGGGCTCAGAAATCACCCGGCAGGACCAGAATATTGGGAGGAGTTCTGGTTAACATCCGTAAAGATGCCAAGACTTCAAAATCTGGGTGGGGAGGGATGTGGGGGTAAGCAAACACTCAGTGTGGTCTTCACAGCGAGAACCCTAGTTAACATCTGAAGAACTGAGTTTTCCTCTCCAGCCCTAAACTGTGTCCATTTCGCCATCTGTACAAAGTGGTCAGCTTCTCCCACCACTCAGCACTCCCATCCTCCACCCCAGGGACTGGGGTCTGCCTTGCATGGCTTCAGACCGGTGCTTTTAACTCTCAAACGGTCCCAAGAACCCCTTCAAGTATTCGATACAGAAATACCCAGGGAAGGTGTGTGGCGAGGTTTTAAAAGCTGGTCCACTCCACTGCCTTTCTTTAGGATTTCCGGGCAGACTGCCAGCTTCTCTTTCCAATTAAACGCCCCATTTGGCCGGCTGGTGGGCCCCTGAGCTGGAAGGGAGAGATGCCGGCTACCGCGGCTGTCTGGATGTAATTTGGGGGACAGGAGGTTTCATAAGCTAAAGTGGGGGTTACATCCAAGACGTGATCACAGCAGAAGCATCTCACCTATCCCCTAAAAAGGAAGAGGAGCCATGGGTCCCCGCGCCCAGGGCACACTCCGTGAATAACTGAGGTGAGCGGTGGGTCAGTGACAGTATCACCCCAGGAGGGACAGGAGAACGGGGGCCCTCCAGCCCCTAGGCACCCCTCCAAGAGCTGTTTACCATGTTGGGAACAGGACTTCAAGAGTGGACATTCATTCCAGCACCACCATCAGAACAAACAACAGCACCCTGGGCTCACGGCACACGGAGCTCGCCCTGAGTTCCTATGGCTGCACAAGGATCAAGGCAGGGTGCTCTGATGCAGTCAGGGAAACCGACCTTCTGGACGTTGAATGAACCCACAAAGACAAAAGCTGCAGGTGGGAAGGCTGGATCCAAAAGGAAAATAGAAGCCCTCCCCCATCCACCACCCCCTGCCAGGTCTTCAGCAGCAGCAGACTCCACAGCCTCTACCTGGATGAGGCATGCGGATCGTGTACAGACAGCCGGCCAGGAAGTACCCCGGGTCTGCCAGGGAAGATGGCCATGGAGCATGTGTGCGTGCACACACTTCTGCAAGAACATGTGGACACGTGCATATACATGTACAAGCTGGGAAGAGCCTTTGAAGGAAAAAGCCTAATGAAAGGTGCCCAGAGAGAAAGCAGAAAAAGATGAAAGGCAGGCCCCCAACCCATCCTCCACTTCCGGAAGCTTCTGTGGGTGGGAGGGCTCCTGATGGCTACCATTTGTGGAGACTGGGCTGCAGGGGCCGCCGCAACACCAGGACCACGTGGCTGGGGAGACACGTCAAGTCCGGGGCCAGTGACCCAGAAGCAGCTATCTCAGCCCACGATCTGATTGCCAGATGGGCCCCCTCTTGCTCCCTAAAAAACAGGAAATCCATCTGAAAAGCAAGACAAATGGCCATTCCTGCCCTCTTCCCATCTGCCATGATATGTGAACACGTTGGCTGTCAGCAGCGGCCACTGATTGATTCTGGGTATTTATAGCTGGATCTGTTATCAGCTGTGCTATCAAAGGCTTCGCTGGGCTGGGCTGACCCCACCAGCCACGTCAATATGCCACTCCTCTGAGACCGTCTGGCTCGTTAATGCAAGGTGACAGCAATACTGCTTCATATCAGCCCCGGAGAGACCACTTCCTGCTTTACAAAGGACTTGTGCCTGATTTCAAGGCAAATTAAGATACGTCAGAAATGTCGCCCCCACCCGACCCAAACACAGGCCAAGGATGCTGTGGGCTTCGCTCCCTGCCTGGGACTCTCAGCTCCAAGGCCGCACCTCAGGTCTGAAGCTGTTGGGGAGGCCAGCCCATCAGCTCCAGGGAGACAGCACAGGGCTGAGAAGCAGGATGCCTTCTCTTGCCCCAGTTCACCCCCAAAGTGCTGTATGACATTGGCCAAGTCACTTGCCCCCTCTGTTTGCCATTTTCTTTGGCTGCGCAACCAGCTCTTTGGTGCAACAATTTGAAGTATAAACCTCTTTTTCTTTTTTAATACTCATCCATTTATTTACTTGCCTATGGCAGGTCTTAGCTGCGGCATGTGGGATCTTAAGTTGCAGTATGCGGGATCTGGTTCCCTGGGTCGGGAAGTAGCCTGGAGAAGGAAATGGCAACCCACTCCAGTACTCTTGCTTGGAGAATCCAATGGATGGAGGAGCCGGGTAGACTACAGTCCACGGGGTCACAGGGAGCTGGACACGACTGAGCCACTTCCCTTTACGCAGGGTCTAATTCCCTGACCAGGGATTGAACCCAGGTCCCCTGCATTGGGAGTGCAGAGTCTTAGCCTCTGGACTACCAGGGAAGTCCCTAAAGCTTAAACCTCTTCAGCCTGGTCTTCCAAACCCCCAACGGTGCTCCAGCTTCTTCTCCCTCGCCTTGCACCCCTGCTGTCCTGGGAGCCTGGCTGGCCTCAGAGCAGGCCCACACTGCCGCCAGCCAGCCCCTTGCAGTGCTGTTTCTCCACCCTTCATGCCTCCCTGACCCCATCAGCCGAGGGACAGCCACTGGCCAGTTCCTCCCTGAGGTGCAGCCCCATTTTACAGATGTGAAGACTGCAGCTCAGGGAGGGAAGTGAGAGTGGTGATGCCAGCAGTCAGATCCGGGCTCTGCTCCGAGGCAGACCCTGAAACCCCCCTGAGGGGGTGGGGGAGATCCCGAGACAGAGGTGTGGCCGTGACAGCATCTCTTCCCTGGATGGCCAGGCTGAGCCCAACAGGGCAGCACGGAGTCCTCTGCACCCTACACATGGCGGAGGAGGTTCCAGCCTGCAGGGAACAGCATGGGGGATTTCCAGATGCAGACAGGAGACAGCATGAGCCCGAGTTCCCAGGAGGAAGGAGGCCCCTGTGTGGCCACCACCCAGGAACCTGCCCCTCCCCGTGGTGTGCCGGTCTCCAGGTGCTGCCATCAACCCCCCTCCAAAACCCTCCTGCCCCCACCCCAGAGCAATGCTGTGACTAAGGGCATCGTGCTGCTCTTCTGCAGCTGAAGAAACGGAGCCTCCAAAAGGCACTGACGACCTTCCCAGTGTCACGAGTCAGGGCTGAGGCTCAACCGAGAACCTGGTTCCAAGCCCTCTGTGTCCACGCACCCCCAACTCAGCCAGAGTACCCCATTCTTATCTGTTTTTTAAAGGGGCTCTCTATAAAAGACTCCATTCAATGAAAAGTTTTTATGATACACTGATTTAATTGTTATTATTTCATTTATGTTTTCAAGCTACTGTAAATTTGCAAGATTGCAAACTTACTGTAGCAACAGTGAAAGGTCTCACGTTGGGTTTGCTGGGAGCCTCCCACAAAAGCCAGGAGAATACTCACCTTCCAGACTCCAGACACCACCTCCAAAGCCCATGGAAAGGCGGTGGGGCACACAGTGAAAGTGAAAATCACTCAGTCATGTCCAACTCTTGTGACTCCATGGACCATACGGTCCATAGAATTCTCCAGGCCAGAGTGCTAGAGTGGGTTGCCATTTCCTTCTCCAGGGGATCTTCCCAACCCAGGGATCGAACCCAGGTCTCCTGCATTGCAGGCAGACCAGCTGAGCCACAAGGGAAGCCCAAGAATACTGGAGTGGGTAGCCTATCCCTTCTCCGGAGGATCTTCCTGACCCCAGAATCGAATCGGGGTCTCCTGCATTGCAGGTGGATTCTTTACCAACTGAGCTACGAGGGAAGCCCTCAAGCTACCCATAGATATGCACTTCCCTTGTCCACACGCCATCCCTCCCACAGGGAGCACCTACTACTATTCAGTGAGCACCTACTATGAGCCGGGTGCTACGCAGGATGGGGACAGTCCTCCCACATGCCTCCCTATACCCTGCCCACGCTGGGAGCATCGCCACCTCCCGGGACACCTCTGACTTCCGGTGCCACGTGAGGGCCACTGACTCCTTGGGCAAGACCAGAGGGCAGCTTCTGATCACAGCAGTGGGCAGCCACTGTCACGGGCCTGTCACTTTCTGCCCACCTGCCCAGGACTCAAGGACTTGGAGTCCAGGAGAGGACCTCCCGGGTGGGGCACGGGCCTGTGGAGTCCTGTCTCCTCACTTCTGAGCTCTGCACTTCCCCCAACCTAAGTTCAAAGTCGGCCCACGCTACCAAGCTCATCACATGCCCGTGCCTGCCCAGAGGCCCTGCCACACGCTAGCTCACAGCCCCCACCAGGTACATGCTGTGGCATCCATTATACAGATGGGAACACTGAGGCACAGAGAGGTGGCATAATCAAGATTACCCAAATAATGGGTGCTGGTGCCAGGATTCAACGCCAGGCAGTGGGCTCCTATAGTCTCGTGCTGCTTGTCAACAGTGTCTGGTCCACCAGTGCTCCCCTCCCCGGGAGGCAAAGAAAGCGAGAGGGAGAATCTGGAGGATGGGACAGACGCCCCCAGCCCCGGTGGACTTCCCTCCAGGCCCCACCCCCTGCCCTTCACATCGTGGGAAAGAGCAACTTGAGGGCGGCCACGGAAACTCTCCATCCTGATGGACCACCCTCCCTGGACCTCCTGCGGACAGTCCTCTCTGCAGGGACTCTTTTGCTGACGCTGACAGTGACGATGTTACTGCAATTTGGGTCCTGGACCCCAGGTCCACTCCTCTGCCCAGGACACTTCTCCATCAATCGCCCCTCGCCACACCATGTTAACATCTTCGACTGAACCATCGCCAAGGGCCCACAGACTCTACGTTAAGCTTCCTGCTGCGGCTGCTATAACAAATTGCTACATAAAATAACACACATTTATTATCTACAGTTCTGTGGGTCGGAAGTCTGACGTGGGTCTCGCTGGGCTGAAAGCAAGGCGTCGGCGGGGCTGGTCCTCTGGAGGCTCCAGGGGGGAATCTGTTTCTTGGCTCTTCCAGCTCCTGGAGGGTCCTGGATACCTCCAGCATCCCCAGCTCCATCTTCTCTGCCCTTCTTTCAACGTGGGCTCCTCCCTCCCGGAGTCACCATCTCGATGCTGGTGACCCTCCTCATCCTCGGCTCTCCCCTTCCCTCAGCTTCTCCTCGGTCACACTCTCCCCGCAACTGCCTTCTCTGCTGGTGGGGCTTCTAGGGGAGGGGAGGAGAGCCCAACAACTGACCAGGACCTGAGACAGCAGAAGGTCATTCTCTCCAGGCTGGAGGGCGGAGTCTGAGGTCAAGGTGTGGGCAGGGCTGGTGTGAAGTCGCTCAGCTGTGTCCGACTCTTTGCGACCCCATGGACTTTAGCCTACCAAGCTCCTCTGTCCACGAGATTTTCCAGGCAATAGTACTGGAGTGGATTGCCATTTCCTTCTCCAGGGGGTCTTCCCGTGGGCGGGGCTGACTCCCTCCAAAGGCTCCGGGACGGCTCTTCCCGCCTCTTCCAGCTTCTGAGGCTCCAGGTGTCCCCAGCGTGTGGCCTTGTCACCCCAATGTCTGCCTGCATAGACACACGGAGGTCTTCTCCCTCTGACGTGTCCTCTCCTCCTTTGGTGCTGAAGCTAAAGCTCCAGTACTTTGGCCACCTGATGCGAAGAGCCAACTCATTGGGAAAGACCCTGATGCTGGGAAAGACTGAGGGCAGGAGGAGAAGCGGGCAGAAGAGGATGAGATGGTTGGCTGGCAACACCGACTCAATGGACGTGAGTTTGAGTGAACTCCGGGAATTGGTGATGGACAGCGAAGCCTGGCATGCTGCAGTCCATGGGGTCGCAAAGAGTCGGACACGACGGAGCGACTGACCACAACTCCTCCTCCGATACGGACACTCGTCACTGGATTTGGGGCCCACCCAGATGACCCCAGTGTGCTCCTGCTGTTCAGCTGTGTCCAGCTCTGCGACCCCATGGAGTGTAGCCTGCCAGGATGCTCTATCCACGGAATTTTCCAGGCAAGAATCTCAAATCCTTCACTTAATTACATATGCAAAGACCCTTTTTCCCAATCAGGTCGTATTCTCAGGTACTTGGACTTATCTTGGGTGGGGGAGCAGTTAAACGGGGCCCAGGATTTCCCCTGCAAGAGTTCTGAATCATTTATAATTGTGAGTGAGCTCTGCAGACAAACCACAGAAGCGTTGCCACCATCCCTGACAAAGCTGACTTCAGGTCACTTGACTCACACATTTGAGGGAAGATGGCTCTTTCCTGTTAAACCCCAGATCTGTACAGCCTACCCAGTCAGCAAAGGTCTCAGCCGGAAACTACTCTGGGCGCCCCCCACACATCACGTGGCAGGTGAGGAGCAAAGGGCACGCCCTCCCAGAGTGGGGCTGGCTCCTGCCCCCCAGGTTTCTTCTTCGAGCCCCTCCCCCTCCCCAGGGAGGTGTAGTGAGGGGCCCGTGGCGGCCAGTACGAGACTCTAACAAGCGTCCCTTCACCCGGACGGTTCCTCCCTCAGGTGAATCCCATCTATTCCAGTAATCACCACTTCTCACTTCCCTGGAGAAGGAAAGGGCAACCCACTCCAGCCTTCTTGCCTGGAGAATTACATGGACAGAGGAGCCTGGTGGGCTACAGTCCACGTGGTCGCAAAGAGTCAGACACGACTGAGTGACTCACGGACACACCATCTCCCGTGGCTCCTGGGGATGCGGAGGGGCATGCCGGGGACTCTTTATCTGTGCTCCACGGCATCTGTGGCCTCAGCTGGGCTGTGGAAGGCTAGGGGTGGAGGCGGGTGTCAGCTGGGGCCTCGGGGACTGTTGGTCAGAAACACAGGTGGCCTCTGTGCTTCTTGGGCTTCCTCACAGGGCTTCCCAGGCGGCACTAGAGGTAAAGCATCTGCCTGCCAGTGCAGAAGGCGCAGCAGACCCAGCCTCCACTCCTGGGTGGGAAGATCCGCCGGAGAGGGAGAGGGCAACCCCCTCCAGCATTCTTCCCTGGAGAATTCTGTGGACAGAGGAGCCTGGTGGGCTACAGTCCACAGGGTCACAAAGAGCTGGACACAACTGATCACACACACCACACAACATGAAGGATGGACACCGGCCCCCACCCCCACCATGGTCCCAGGAGAAGGAGACGAGCGGAGACCAAGATGCCTTTCCCAGTCCAGACTGGGAGTTGGTTTACAAGTCCTCCCTCCTGCGTCATACCCCACAGGAGTTACACAGATGTGCCCAGGGAAGGAACAAGCCCCCTCCCCTCAGACTGTCAGAAGAGCAGGTGCGATGGGGTTTTCCCCTTCCTGGGCAGTGCCACCTTCGCAGGACCCCAATCTGAAGCTAGTCCAGGCAGAACACTTAGGGATCTTCTCCCCTAACTCGATTCAATGGACATGAGTTTGAGCGAACTCCGCGAGATGGTGAAGGACAGGGGAGCCTGGCAGGTCGTGGTCCATGGGGTCGCAAAGAGTTGAACACGACTGATCAACTGAACAACCACCGGCAAAAGAAAACAGCTGGCCAAACTCCTCAAACCCCCGAATGTGTAGCTCATTTCAGACACGATCTGAAGCGCCTTCCGTGTCCTGTTCCTCCCCGTCCGTCCACACGGCCTTCAGACCCTGGGGAGAGCCCAGGGGCCCAGCCGAGCCAGCAGGGGCTGCGGGCCCTGCAGACGGGAGCCGGCAAGGCAATGGTACTTCTCTGCCTGGCCGTCGCATCCCCCACGAGGCCCTGATAAATGGAGAGATAGGACCGCTAATTCCTGGACACCCCCACGGAAGGATGCCCTGTCGTTGAGAAAATGGGCCCAGATTCCTTATCACGCGGCCACTCTGCAAATCACCAAAGACAAGCTGATGTCACCCGCTCCGAGGGGCTTCAGAGGGGCTGCTAATCCTAATGGATTCGCCCAAGTGGAGATAAAGAACCTTCCTGTTCCTCCGGTATTGAAGTAATTCATTTTACAAATAGATTCAAGGAAAGTGGTTGGGCTGGGGTGGGGGGGTGAAACTCATCAACCACACAGCACTCAGCTTTCCCAGGAGACCACAGAGGGGCCGACGGCACCGTTTTGGGGAGGTCCCGGTCAGGTCTAGCTGGTTGGCACCCCTTACCTGGTCCAGACACATCATTTGCAGGGCCCTGTGCAAAATGAAGTCAGCCCTCATTCAATATTATGGAGAATTTCATACTGGCAACAGATCATTTAACAGAGTGTGGAGACTCCCCTGGTGGCACAGTGAATAAGAATCTCCCTGCCACTGCAGGGGACACAGGATCGATCCCTGGTCCGGGAAGTAAGAGCTCACATGCCGTGAGGCAAATATGCCCGTGCACGACCACCTCTGGGCCCAAGCTCCAGAATCTGTGCTCTGCGGCAAAAGAAGGCACCGCTGTGAGAAGCCCACACACAACAGCCAGAGAGAGTCCACACGCAGCAATGAAGGACCAGTGCAGCCATAAAGTTAGTCAATGAATTAACCTAAAAAAAAAAAAGAAGAAGAGGGATCTTACTACTTTGATATTTTATCCGCCTGCATGCATTTGGCTTATATTTGAGGCTTCCACTAGGATAGTTCTTTGGATCATGTTTAATTCTGAAAGCATCATAACTCTGAAAGATACAGACAGTGTGAAATTTAGAGAAAAATGGAAGCAGTTCAAGTGAATTTTTTCTTTATGACTTTTTCTATTGTGGTAAAATACACGTAATGTAACATCTACCATCTCAACCACCTCTAAGTGTACAGTCAGCGGAAAATGAACCCGCTCACTTCGAACAGCCATCACATCACTCCCATAATTCCGCATCTTGTACAACTGAACCGCTCTGCCTCGTAGGCGCTGGCGCCCCATTCTCCTCCCCGCAGCCCTGGCACCCACTGTTCTACGTCCTGCCTCCGTGAGTCTGACTCCTCCAGGGAGCTTCTGTGAGCGGGACCACACAGTATTTGTCCTCTCGTGTCTGGCTCATTTCACGGAGCATCGCGTCCTCAAGGTTCATCCCTGTAATAGCGTGTGTCAGAATTCCCTTCCTTTTGAAGGTGGAATAATATTCCATTGTATGGATGGGCCACATCTTGCTTATTTATTCGTCCATTTTTTGGACTCATGGTTGTTTCCACCTTTTAGCTATTATGAATGATATTGCTGCAAACACAGAGGTACAAAGATCTCTTTGAGACTCTCTTTCAGTTTTTCTGGGGAAACAGCCAAAGGTGGAGTTGCTGGATCACAGTGCATTTTAGGGTTAGTTTTTAAGAAATCTCCACTATTTTTCATAGTAGCTGCACTTTTTACATTCCCACCAACAGGGCACGGTGTTTTGATTTCTTTGTATCTTGTCATCACTTGCTTTTTGTGAGTTTGTTTATTTCTCTTTTTAATTTTTTTTGGCCACACCTCAAAGCATGTTTTTGAATGGATGCTTTAGAATTGTGGTGCTAGAGAAGACTCTTGAGAGACCCTTGGTCTGCAAGGAGATCAAACCAATCCATCCTAAAGGAAATCAGTCCTGATTATTCCTTGGAAGAACTCGTGCTGAAACTGAAGCTCCGATACTTTGGCCCCCTGATGCAAAGAACTGACTCATTGGAAAAGACTCTGATGCTGAGAAAGATTGAGGGCAGGGCAGGAGGAGAAAGGGGCAACAGAGGATGAGATGGCTGGATGGCATCACTGACTCGATGGATGTGAGTTTGAGCAAGCCTCGGGGGACAGTAAAGGACCAGGAGGCCTGGCGTGCTGCAGGCCATTAAGTCACAAAGACCCACAACTTAGCGGCTGGACACCAGCAAAGCACACAGGATCTTCGTCCCCCCACCAGGGACCAAGCCCATGCCCCCTGCAGTGGAGACACAGTCTCAGCTCCTGAACCGCCAGGGAAGCCCCTTCTGTTTTCTTAATAGTAGCCATGCTAATGAGTATAAGGTGATTACTCACTATGATTTTGATTTGATTTTTATTTTGATTTGTGTCAAATCGGAGAAGGCAATGGCACCCCGCTCCAGTGTTCTTGCCTGGAGAATCCCAGGGACGGGGGAGCCTGGTGGAATGCCGTCTATGGGGTCACAGAGTCGGACACGACTGAAGCAACTTAGCAGCAGCAGTAGCAACAATTCAAATGAACTTCCCCGGTGTCTCAGTGTTAAAGAATCCACCAGCCAAGTAGGAGTTGTGGGCTTGACCCCCAGGTGGGGAAGGTCCCCTGGAGAAGGAAACAGCACCCTACTCCAGTGTTCTCGCCTGGGAAATGCCATGGACGGGGGAGCCTGGCAGGCTACAGACCATGGGGTCATAAAAGAGCTGGACACAACTGAGCGACTGAACAATGCTTCAAATGGGCTTTTCAGCGTGTGGCTACATTGTCCTGAGCTGCATGGCTCTGTAAGCAAGCTTGTCTCGTACACAGTGCATTCAGCTCTCAGCAGATCTGTGCAGAAGTTCCGTCCCAGCATCCTCAGACCACTGTCCTGTACTGGGGCATCTTATGGTCCCCGTGATGTGGTAGCTTGAGATTCAATTGTTGTTGTTCATTTGCTAAGTCATGTCCAACTCTTTGCAACCCCATGGACTGCAGCATGCAGGGCTATCCTCCACTATCGCCCAGAGCTTGCTCAAACTCATGTCCATTGAGTCAGTGATGCCACCCAACCATCCTATCCTCTGTTGCCCCTTTCTTCTTTTGCCCTCAGTCTTTCCCAGTATCAGGGTCTTTTCCAATGGGTCAGTTCTTTACATCAGGTGACCAGGATACTGGAGGTTCAGCATCAGCATGAGTCCTTCCAGTGAATATTCAGGGTCGATTTCCTTTAGGATTGACTGCTTTGATCTTCTTGCTGTCCAAGGGACTCTCAAGAGTCTTCTCCAGCAGCACAATTCAAGATTCAAGAAAACTCCTTTGTTCACACAGATACCTGTGTTCTGGCTGTTTGTATGCTATGCTCTGCAAAGCTAGGAGTCCAGCTAAGGATTTGCCATGATTCCCACCAACAAAAGGACAAACTGGGGTGATGTGTGGTGGTGCCACCTATTTGTAAAGATATGCTTTGCATTATCAAGTCAGTTCCTGAANGGTAGAAGAAGAAGAAGAAGAACAAAAAAAAGGTGAAAAGAAGAATAAAGTGAGAAGAAGAAGAGGAAGGTGAGAAGAAGAAGAAGAAGGTGAGAAGAAGAAGGTGAGAAGAAAAAGAAGGTGAGAAGAATAAGAAAAAGAAGAAAAAGAAGGTGAGAAGAAGAGAAGAAGAAGAAAGTGAGAAGAAGAAGAAGAAGTTGAGAAGAAGAAGATGAAGGTGAGAAAGTGATGATGATGATGAAGAGTAAGATGTGAAGAAGAAGAAGAAGGTGATAAGAAGACAGAGAAGGAGAAAAGAAGAAGAAGAAGAAGAAGAAGGTGAGAAAATGATGAAGAAGAAGAAGAAGAAGATGTGAAGAAGAAGAAGAAGAAGGTGACAAGAAGAAGTAGAAGAAGAAGGTGCGAAGAAGAAGGTGAGAAGAAGAAGAAGGCGAGAAGAAAAAGGAGAAGATGTAGAAGAATAACAGGAAGAAGAAGAAGAAGATGAGAAGAAGAAGAAGGTGACAAGAAGAGGTTGAAAAGAAGAAGAAGGGGAATAATAAGAAGAAGAAGGTGAGAAGAAAAAGAAGTTGAGAAAAAGAAGAAGTTGAGAAGAAGAAGAAGAAGGTGGGAAGAAAAAGAAAAAGGTGAGAAGAGGAAGAGGAAGGTGAGAAAAGAAGAAATAGGTGAGAAGAAGAAGAAGAAGGGGAGAAGAAGAAGAAGGAAAGAAGAAGAAGAAGAGGAAGAACAAGAAGAAGAATGTGAAAAGAAGAGGAAGAACAAGAAGAAGATTCAAAGAAGAAAAAGAAGTTGACACGAAGAAGAAGAAGATGAGAAAAATAAGAAGAAGGTGAGAAGAAGAAGAAGAAGAACAAGAAGAAGAATGTGAAATGAAGAAGAAAAAGAAGAAGAAGAAGGTGAGAAGAAGTAGAAAAACAAGAAGAAGGTGAGAAGAAGAAGAAGTTGAGAAGAAGAAGAAGGTGAGAATAATAATAAGAAGAAGCTGAGAAGAAGAAGAAGAGGAAAGTGAGAAGAACAGGAAGAACAAGAAGAATGTGAGAAGAAGAAAAAGAAGAAGAAGAAGAAGAGAAAGAACAAGAAGAAAAAGTTGAAAAGAAGCAGAAGTACAAGTAGAAGTTGAGAAGAAGAAGAAGAAGTTGAGAAGAAGAAAAAAAGAAGGTGAGATGTAAAAGAAAAAGAAGAAGAAGTTGAGAAGAAGAAGAAGAAGAAAAAGAAGAAAAAGTTGAGAAGAAGAAGATGAAGATGAGTAGAAGAAGAAGAAGGAAAGAATAAGAGGAGGAAGAAGAAGAAGAAGCAAAAGAAGAACAAGAAGATGGAGAGAAGAAGAAAAAGTTGAGAAGAAAAAGAAGTAGAGAAAAAGAAA
>SJYW01053538.1:0-10459 GCA_006410735.1 Raphicerus campestris | reverse complement strand
ATCATATACAACAGCAGAGCACCTCTTATATAATACACATTCACTTGATTGGCTCTTGTTCTCTGATGACATTGTGGAGACCTTCAGGCTTTAAGACTTGCTCTACAGAGAATGCAGTCAGGCTCCCCCAGCATAAGAACTCTTTGTTTTGTCACTGTACCCTGCTTCTTCTTCAGTGAAGACTGAGAGACATCATTAGGAGCCATCCTTAAAACTTCAAAGTACTTGATTCCATTCTTACTCATAACCAGCCATTTCTGAATTAATTATTGATATTTTTTCAAAGAGATGTTTTCCCTCAGTGGTTTATATGGAGCAGTTCTATCCTGAATAGCATAGCCACACTTTGCTATAAACACCAACAGGGGAAATGTTAGAAGTATTTAGTTTACTGTGGTATCATATTCAGCTTTGTCAATTCAACATTTTAGAAAGTTGTACAGCTTCAATTATCAGAGTACAAATAAAAACTTTTAAAAAAGGAATCACTATATAATATATGTGAATTATTCTACTGGTTTTTGTTGCTGTTATTTTGTGGGATTTTTGTGAAGTGTTCTTCCAGAATTTAATCTGCGCCTAGTCTAGGACTCAATGCTATGGTAGTTCTAAGAAAGAGAGACAGTANCTATATAATATATGTGAATTATTCTACTGGTTTTTGTTGCTGTTATTTTGTGGGATTTTTGTGAAGTGTTCTTCCAGAATTTAATCTGCGCCTAGTCTAGGACTCAATGCTATGGTAGTTCTAAGAAAGAGAGACAGTAAGTTAAAAAAAAAAAAAAAGGAAGAAGAAGAAAGAAACACAGAAATAAAAGAAGAAGAAAGCAAGCAAGCAGAATTTGGCCTAGAAAAAGTCTATCATTTAGTAAAAGAATCTACCTTATAAACATATGAAACAACTTAAGAAAAATTTGTCAGTAGCTTCTGATTGTTTTTTTTTTTTTTCCTGATGTTGGTTGCTTTATTTTCATCTTGCCTTACTCAAAACTAGACTTTTTAAAATTACCATTTTTGAGGGTGGAGTAAAATGAGGAAAGGAACAAAAAAAAAGTGGTATTTCAGAAAAAAGAAAAGTGTGGCAATAACAGAGATAGGCTAAGTGGAGACAAGTGATTATTTATAAGCGTAATATTTTGTTAATGTATTTTTAAAGGTTGAGATACTGTTATTGTGCAATTATGGTCATTCACTATGTAGGGTGTGTGTGTGTGTGTGTGTGCATGTGCATATGTTCTTTATATTAACCTTCAATAATAAGAAATATCTTCACAGCACCAAGTAGTAGTCTTTGTTACTGGTTTTTTCCTTCCCTCGATGTGTCCAGTCATGCAGGAACAATCCAAAATTTTAGCTGCTTGAGTGCCCTAGCTATCACTTCTTCAACAGAGTATCTGCATGGAGAACAAGCTCACTGTTCTCTAACTTTTAGTGGCCTCCACCTCCTCCTTTGTCTTTTTATCTGATGTAAGATCTGACTAACAAACTTTATTATTGAGAAAAGGAAGAAGCAGTTAACTAAACATATAGACAATTGTTCATATGCTATGGAAAAAGATAACCATGATCTTCTCATGCACTTAAAAAGAGTAATTATCAGGATAAGTGCAGCCCTGAGGTGTGGAGGTTTTGCAAAAGCCAGTGTAAATACTCAGGGCCATGGACCAGAGAGGGACCAAGTCTAAATTCACATCCATTGTAAATATTTTTAGCTAGGCTCTCCCTAATGAGTGCCCTGAATCTCATCTTCAGTGGCCTTGGGCAACTTCTTTGTTATTCAGTTGGCTGAACGGAATTTAAATAACCCACTAAATAAATAAGGGTTTTTAGTACTTTGAAAGTCTATAAAAATAAACTAGTCTATTCCCAGCATGAGTCCTAATAATTCTCTTTTCCTGTTTTTGTGATCTTTTGTTTATCAAAATTATCCTTTATTTCTAATAGCCTTTCCTCCATGCTTCAGATGGATACAAATCAAGCAGTGTATGAATACAGTGAAGGTGAGTGGGATTTTTATCTATTTTTCTTACTATTATTTCTTCTTCATAATGATTGATTTATTACTTAAATAGGAAAATGAGATTGGAGCATGATAGCTAGGAGCTGACTTTATTTTTCTGGGCTCCAAAATCACTGCAGATGGTGACTGCAGCCATGAAATTAAAAGACGCTTACTCCTTGGAAGAAAAGTTATGACCAACCTAGATAGCATATTCANTCAATGCTATGGTAGTTCTAAGAAAGAGAGACAGTAAGTTAAAAAAAAAAAAAAAGGAAGAAGAAGAAAGAAACACAGAAATAAAAGAAGAAGAAAGCAAGCAAGCAGAATTTGGCCTAGAAAAAGTCTATCATTTAGTAAAAGAATCTACCTTATAAACATATGAAACAACTTAAGAAAAATTTGTCAGTAGCTTCTGATTGTTTTTTTTTTTCCTGATGTTGGTTGCTTTATTTTCATCTTGCCTTACTCAAAACTAGACTTTTTAAAATTACCATTTTTGAGGGTGGAGTAAAATGAGGAAAGAAACAAAAAAAAAGTGGTATTTCAGAAAAAAGAAAAGTGTGGCAATAACAGAGATAGGCTAAGTGGAGACAAGTGATTATTTATAAGCGTAATATTTTGTTAATGTATTTTTAAAGGTTGAGATACTGTTATTGTGCAATTATGGTCATTCACTATGTAGGGTGTGTGTGTGTGTGTGTGTGCATGTGCATATGTTCTTTATATTAACCTTCAATAATAAGAAATATCTTCACAGCACCAAGTAGTAGTCTTTGTTACTGGTTTTTTCCTTCCCTCGATGTGTCCAGTCATGCAGGAACAATCCAAAATTTTAGCTGCTTGAGTACCCTAGCTATCACTTCTTCAACAGAGTATCTGCATGGAGAACAAGCTCACTGTTCTCTAACTTTTAGTGGCCTCCACCTCCTCCTTTGTCTTTTTATCTGATGTAAGATCTGACTAACAAACTTTATTATTGAGAAAAGGAAGAAGCAGTTAACTAAACATATAGACAATTGTTCATATGCTATGGAAAAAGATAACCATGATCTTCTCATGCACTTAAAAAGAGTAATTATCAGGATAAGTTCAGCCCTGAGGTGTGGAGGTTTTGCAAAAGCCAGTGTAAATACTCAGGGCCATGGACCAGAGAGGGACCAAGTCTAAATTCACATCCATTGTAAATATTTTTAGCTAGGCTCTCCCTAATGAGTGCCCTGAATCTCATCTTCAGTGGCCTTGGGCAACTTCTTTGTTATTCAGTTGGCTGAACGGAATTTAAATAACCCACTAAATAAATAAGGGTTTTTAGTACTTTGAAAGTCTATAAAAATAAACTAGTCTATTCCCAGCATGAGTCCTAATAATTCTCTTTTCCTGTTTTTGTGATCTTTTGTTTATCAAAATTATCCTTTATTTCTAATAGCCTTTCCTCCATGCCTCAGATGGATACAAATCAAGCAGTGTATGAATACAGTGAAGGTGAGTGGGATTTTTATCTATTTTTCTTACTATTATTTCTTCTTCATAATGATTGATTTATTACTTAAATAGGAAAATGAGATTGGAGCATGATAGCTAGGAGCTGACTTTATTTTTCTGGGCTCCAAAATCACTGCAGATGGTGACTGCAGCCATGAAATTAAAAGACGCTTACTCCTTGGAAGAAAAGTTATGACCAACCTAGATAGCATATTCAAAAGCAGAGACATTACTTTGCTGACTAAGGTCCGTCTAGTTAAGGCTATGGTTTTTCCTGTGGTCATGTATGGATGTGAGAGTTGGACTGTGAAGAAAGCTGAACATTGAAGAATTGACGCTTTTGAGCTGTGTTGTTGGAGAAGACTCTTGAGAGTCCCTTGGACTGCAAGGAGATCCAACCAGTCCATTCTGAAAATCAGCCCTGGGATTTCTTTGGAAGGAATGATGCTGAAGCTGAAACTCCAGTACTTTGGCCATCTCATGTGAAGAGTTGACTCATTGGAAAAGACTCTGATGCTGAGAGTGATTGAGGGCAGGAGAAGGGGACATCAGAGGATGAGATGGCTGGATGGCATCATTGACTCAATGGACGTGAGTGTAAGTAAACTCCGGGAGCTAGTGATGGACAGGGAGGCCTGGTGTGCTGCGATTCATGGGGTCACAAAGAGTCGGACATGACTGATCAACTGAACTGAACTGAAAGAAAGAGCCAGTAAAGATGATTAAAAGAGATGAAATTATCTCCACTGGGTAATAATGATGAAAGAAGCCTAGGTGGTAAGAACATATGAATGGGACAATATATATAGTATGATGGTGTTGGGCTGCCCTGCACAATCCTGAGACCAAAGAAAGAATCCAGAATCAGTGACAGAAGTTTCAATGATTCATCAGACAGGGATTCTTACAAGTCAGAGGCAATGATCCTGGAGCTACACCCCATCGTGTACTACAGATGGCAGGTAGGACACAGTTGAAATATTTGGTACACATGGGAGGAGGAAGCTGTATGTTACAGATGGCATAACATCAGAAGATCCCTTGGTTGCCCAGGGGAACTGTGGGAACAGATTCCACACAACTCTTTTGGGTTAGCAACTGTTGCAAGGGCTACTGTCTCCAGTTGATGACTGAATATACTGGAGCCATTTGGTCTGAGAGATAGAATAGTAGCTGGGGTTCTGGCCTATCACACAGGAAGTCACTGATTAAACTTTCAGCTTAGAGCCGGGTTGGTGGGGGAGTGGGGGTGGGAGCAATCATTCACTTAAGCCTGAGGCAGGGCCTGATCAGGCAGAGGATGCATAGAGAGTAATAGAACAGCCATCTTATGAGAACTGATAAGGCTTTTACTAGAAGAAAAAGAACAGGTCTGAAAACAGCCTTGAATTCTATTTTTTTTTAATCTAAGAATGAAGTGACCTTAGGCAAAACATTTGACCAAGAGACTTGCTTTCTCTTGGCTGCTAACATGTGCCCAACCAGCCTCACGGTTTATAATGATCAAATGAGATCATGAGGATTATGTAGTAATTTCCACTATGCCTAAATGTTTACTTGCTATTTGTAAGGTTAGAACTGCTTTGAGAAGGTAAGAATAAGGAATCTTGCAGAGAGAGATATGACATTTCTTTTTTAAAGTAATGGTTTCCTTCACTTGAATCATGTGGATAAAAGAAGCTCTTACTCTTTTTAAATCCAAGAAAAGTACTGTGTTCATTTTTGTCCTAGTTGTTAATTTCTTATGACTTCAGCCTAAGTAGTTAGTAGAGAAGGAAAATTCTTTGAGACATTAAAATGGAATTGAAAAGATAAGACACAGATATAATTTAATTTAACAAAATATTTATGAAAGTTTTTTCTTAAAATTTAGTTTGAAAATTCACATGGACTTCTTTCTCCTGCTTCTTCCTAGAATATCCTTATTTAACATTGTTCATGTGATCTATTCACTTTTCCACTGTATATGTAGGCCATATTTCAAAGCAAGACTGACAGATTTCTGTGGCATCTAGGCAGAGTTTAAAAGTCCATGAATTCTTTTTGGAAGACTCTCCTGTTACCCATTCCTGCCAGGCACTTATGCCTGCCCTGTGTAATTCCCATAGAATTACAGTCTTAGATTGTTATCCCCCCTGTGTTTTCAGATATCATTCTTAAGATTCCTCATAATTTAATAAATAATTATTGGAGATGGACAATTTATTGAGAGAGACCCAATGGATTCACAAATGTGAAGCTCAATTATAGTAGTTTGAAAAATATTTTAGAAGCAGAAATTGTCTCATATACAAAATCTCCAAACTATATTACAAATATCCTAAGCCTTCCCTACACATGCTGACAGCTGGCGTGTAATTCCTTGTTTATAAGAACATGATATTTCATCAAGGAAATTAATATTCTTGAGATGATTCTTTTATATAACAATAGATATTTATTGTTGACATTCACATAAATTATAAAGAATGCTGGTGCTAAAGAAATATAATTTATTATTTTTAATGCAAATTACATTTAATCTTAGATTAATAACACATCAAAGATGCATTTCAGCTGAGATTTAATCTTATTATTTATAACACCTTGTATTTATTCTTGCCTAGTTGCTTGCTTTTATAATATGGCTTCTCTCTGCACTAAGCAAATGTGCAATGTACATATAGAAACTAAATATCCTGATTAGATTTATGTAATGATTTTTGTCCAGTAAACTCTTGAGGACATTATCCGTATTAAAGATACCCTGACTACCAATATAAACTACTCTCTGTAGAAAGTCAGCTGGATATTCGTCTTTAAAGTAGGGTAGAGCTCTGTCTGTGACCTTGAATTCCCAATTGACAGTATAATTATTTCAATTAATTTATTCCTCTCCTTCTTATTCTTTTGTGGTAATTGGATACAAGAGGTGGTAGAAACTGCTTTATTTACTTGATAGAAGCTGTTTTTCTTTCATGGCTTAAATATGTATTTAGGATGTTCCATCAAATACTATTTCCTCAGGCTATGATACACATTGTAATATACATTTGAAAAGCTTATTTAAAAATCACATCATGGTTTCTAACTTATCACATGCTTCTGGCTAAAGAAAATCTTTGGGTGCTGACTTCTCTTGCAAATGAACACAATTTCTCTTATAATTTCTGACAGTTCATGAACTATGTAGAATTTTTATGTTATCTTTAGAGATGGAAATCTAGTTGGAAGAAGAAGGTGGCGTTTTATCTTGAAGTTATGTTTACATAGAAAAGCACATTATTTTTACTTAGAACATATATGTAGCTCACTTTAAAACTAGCAACATTTTCTAAAGATACTTTTATTATCACTTTGCAAAAGACTACCTATTAAATATATTATTTTATTAGTGGTAGCTCTAGCAAAAATTATCATAACTAGGGGAGGAATAACTAGAGTTTTCTCTCAGTCACCCATGCCCAACCACTAATGGATATGATTTCACTGAAATCCAGATTTTATATATCTAGCTGATAACCTACTATGTCTTAGGAATTGGGAGATTTGACTCAAAAGGTATGCTGAGAAAGATCTCTTTTGAGAGAAAAGAAGTTGTTATTTTTTTATAATATATTTGTAAATGTATGTTTAATAGGTTCTTTTCATTTAATAGTTAATTATGTGACACATGGACATGAGACAATCATATTTTTATTTATGTGAACTATTAACAGTGTTTTTAATTAGCCAACTAATAGCCTGCAGAGATTGTTCACATAATCTGCATACTTAAAACAATTTAAAGGAAAGTTAATAAAGTCAATTTGGGGATACTTTTAAATAATATATATAATTAACTAAATAATAATTTATTTTTTAATTAGTATTGATTTTAGAATGATAATACACATGATGCTAGACCTTCTGAATATGTTTTGAGAAGTTCTTTTCTTTTCCACTGAATTTTTCTTTTCTAATAAACTGCTGCTGCTGCTAAGTTGCTTCAGTCGTATCCGACTCTATGCAACCCCACGGACTGCAGCCTACCAGGCTCCTCCATCCATGGGATTTTCCAGGCAAGTGTACTGGAGTGGGTTGCCATTGCCTTCTCTTAATCCTTTGGAATACAGTTAATTCTTAGTTCCCAAAGTCCATATTTGTGAATTAGCCCACTTGCTAAAATTTATTTGTATCCTCAACTATACTCTTAAAGTCTTTTGAAGACATGCACATCTGTAGAGTGGCAAAAAGTTTCAGTTGCCACACAAGTCTAAATGAGACAAAGCTCTGCCTTCTTGCATCAGCTCTCATACTATAAGTAGTATCCTTTCTGCAGTCTATTTAGTGCTCCATTGTTTTTACTTTTGTGCGCTATGTTGGTGATATTTTGCTGTTTACAGTGCCTTGACAAGTGTAGTGCTGAAACACTGTCTAGTTTTTCAAAGCTCAAGAAGACTGGCATGCCTTATAAAGTAATTACATATGTAAGATGAGCTTCTCTCAAGCAGGAGCTATAGTACTATTGACTATGAGTTTAATGTTCATGGATCAAGAGTATATTAAAATAAGTTGTCATTAAACAGAAACACACAGGATATAAAGTTTTTATTCATCATTTGACACTGTGACCCAACAAGTACCTAACTTTCTATTTTACCTAGGGGTAGTGATTCATAAAGAGAAAGCAATGGCAACCCACTCCACTACTCTTGCCTGGAAAATCCCATGGACAGAGGAGCTTGGTGGGCTGCAGTCCATGGGGATGCGAAGAGTCAGACATGACTGAGCGACTTCTCTTTCACTTTTCACTTTCATGCATTGGAGAAGGAAATGGCAACCCACTCTAGTGTTTTTGTGTGGAGAATCACATGGACAGTGGAGCCTGGTGGGTGGCTGTCTGTGGAGTCGCACAGAATTGGACATGACTGAAGCGACTTAGCAGCAGAAGTGATTCATATTCCCTAGTTCAGAGTTCCATGCAGCTTCATAAATCATAACTATGCAAGTAATGAGAATCGACTGTCTATGGCTTACACTTCTAAGCACCAGTGACTTATTTGGTAGTAGTTTGCTTTATACAGCTTCCCATACAAGATCTTTTGTAGAAGCATGTTTGGCTTAATCTAACCAAGACATGTAGATTTACCTTTTTTTTTTTTTTTTCAGAGAGAATAAATAAAAGGAGTTAGTCTATTTTATCTTTCACGTCTCTTCACATTGATTTTCTTTTTTCTTTAAATGTTTCATCATAGGTCAGATTATAGCTACAAAAGTCAAAGAATGGCCTCAATCCTATAAAAATTAGCTGTAATTTCACCTGGTAGAATAGCTCTTCTGCTGGGTTTGGACTAATCACCACCTAGGATGAAAAAGGTCCTTGCTTCTGTTTCACTTCATGATATACCTTGAATGCTTTTNAAGTCAAAGAATGGCCTCAATCCTATAAAAATTAGCTGTAATTTCACCTGGTAGAATAGCTCTTCTGCTGGGTTTGGACTAATCACCACCTAGGATGAAAAAGGTCCTTGCTTCTGTTTCACTTCATGATATACTTTGAATGCTTTTATCTGCATGGGGGTTTTCTGCTTTATTTGAGGAATTTTTTTTTTATCAGATTGTAATTGTGATGAAATTAAAGAATTTCTCACCACATGGTCAATGTGAAGGATATATTTACAGTATATTTTTGTCTTTTTTTTTTTCCTTCCTTGCATGGCATTGCCTGTAGAAATATTCTCTCTGTAGCTACCTTTTACCATGGAAAAGGAATAAAAAAATCATGCTTCTCACTTAAGACTCAGCAATGCAGAGCTTATGAAATGCAAACCTTAGAAACTATTTATTAGCTTTGCTTTGGTAATGGAAGCCAACCACCATCAGAGAGAAACCTTTTGTTATTGTTACAAATGATTCATAACTTTAGATCTAAAGGCAGATTTGTGTTTGCAGAGCTATATATGCAGTCAGATTTTATGCTTCCTTTATTGATACCCACAGATTGGTTTGCAATTTACTGCTACCTTTGCTTTCTTGTGTTAGATGTCTGGAGAGAGGAAATAAGGAGCTTGAGTCATGATTTCTTCTCTAAGATTTTGGAAGCAGTTTACATATCCAATATCCTTTTGTTTGACTATAGCACCCATAAAACTCTGAAAAAAAAAAAGAGATTATAGAAAAACTGCTGATGTGGCCTCAACCTAAGCAGTATGTGCATAATAACATCCATGCAGCTAGTAAACCACTCTTCTAACAATCATCGGACATATTTTGGTGAAACAAGAAGTTAAGGTATCTGAAATGGCTACACTCTTTTTGAATGAATACTGTCTTCTCAGTTGCTTCTAGATAAAAATTCAATGAGTTATAATTATTTATATTTCCAAGTTCAATAGTGCATTGAACTATACTGTATGATTTTTAAAGACACTTTTTAATAGAAATTAGAAGTTAGGATTATTTGTTTTAAAATTTTGATTTGTCAATATGAAAATCCAAGGACAGAGTAAGACTAGGGTACGAGTCCAATAGCATCTTTTTTTTTTTTAATGATTTTTTACAGATATGTCCCCAAGATGCCAATATGTACAATAGAGATGCTAACAGTTTTCAAAGGTTTTATTGTAATTCTACCTATAACCATTTTAAAAGTAAATATTCTGCTTTTTAGTTGTCTTTGGCATTCACAGAGCACAGTGAAACTGAATCTTTTATTGACTTCCATTTGGGGGCAAATATGTATAGTCATTGCTGTTGACAACCATGCCCAAAATTTTACCTGTATGTTCAGGGCTTCTATTGTGACTCAACTGGTAAAGAATCCACCTTCAAGGTGAGTTATCTGGGTTGGATCCTTGGTTGTGAAGATTTCCTGGAGAAGGGAAAGGCTACCCACTCCAGTATTCTTGCCTGGAGAATTCCATGAACCATGGGTTGCATGACTGAGCAACTTTCACTTTCATTTTTACTTCAGGTAACTAGAACAAGAGTTTATGAAAGAAGGGGACATATGGA
>SJYW01053535.1:0-10904 GCA_006410735.1 Raphicerus campestris | reverse complement strand
ATTTGGCAATAAGGAGTTCATGATCTGAGCCACAGTCAGCTCCTGGTCTTGTTTTTGCTGACTGCATAGAGCTTCTCCAACTTTGGCTGCAAAGAATATAGTCAATCTGATTTCGGTGTTGACCATCTGGTGATGTTCATGTGTAGAGTCTTCTCTTGTGTTGTTGGAGTAGGGTGTTTGCTATGACCAGTGTGTTCTCTTAGCAAAACTCTGTTAGCCTTTGCCCTGCTTCATTCCATACTCTAAGGCCACATTTATTGACTATGCCAAAGCCTTTGACTGTGTGGATCACAATAAACTGTGGAAAATTCTGAAAGAGATGCGACTACCAGACCACCTGACCTGCCTCTTGAGAAATCTGTATGCAGGTCAGGAAGCAACAGTTAGAACTGGACATGGAACAACAGACTGGTTCCAAATAAGAAAAGGAGAACGTCAAAGCTGTATATTATCACCCTTTCTTATTTAACTTATATGAAGAGTACATCATGAGAAACACTGGACTGAAAGAAAGACAAGGTGGAATCAAGATTGCCGCGAGAAATATCAATAACCTCAGATATGCAGATGATACCACCCTTACGGCAGAAAGTGAAAAGGAACTGAAAATCCTCTTGATGAAGGTAAAAGAGGAGTTGAAAAAGTTGGCTTAAAGCTTAACATTCAGAAAACAAAGATCATGGCATCCGGTTCCATCACTCCATGGGAAATAGATGGGGAAACAGTGGAAACAGTGTCAGACTTTATTTTGGGGGGCTCCAGAATCACTGCAGATGGTGATTGCAGCCATGAAATTAAAAGACGCTTACTCCTTGGAAGGAAAGTAATGACCAACCTAGAGAGCCTATTCAAAAGCAGAGATATTACTTTGCCGACTAAGGTCCATCAGGTCAAGGCTATAGTTTTTCCAGTAGTCATGTATGGATGCGAGAGGTGGACTGTGAAGAAGGCTGAGCGCCAAGAATTGATGCTTTTGAAGTGTGGTGTTGGAGAAGACTCTTGAGAGTCCCTTGGACTGCAAGCAGTTCCAACCAGTCCATTCTGAAGGAGCTCAGCCCTGAGATTTCTTTGGAAGGAATGATGCTGAAGCTGAAACTCCAGTACTTTGGCCACCTCATGCGAAGTGTAGACTCATTGGAAAAGACTTTGAAGCTGGGAGGGGTTGGGGGCAGGAGAAGAGGGGGATGATCGAGGATGAGATGGCTGGATGGCGTCACTGACTGGATGGAAGTGAGTCTGAGTGAACTCCGGGAGTTCGTGATGGACAGGGAGGCCAGGCGTGCTGTGATTTATAGGGTCACAGAGTCGGACACGACTGAGCGACTGAACTGAACTAAAAAGTTTTTGATAATCATTTAAATATCAAGACAGTCTTTTCTCAATTGCAGCAGGACATGAGTCACAGTTTTTGAACTGATAACCCTTCCTAAGTAAGTTATGGATGGGCTAGTTTGAATTTTCTCTGCGGCAAGTTTTATTCCTCTAGCTGACAATGCCTGGGTCAAATCTTGGAGTACAGTTTGCAAATGAGCTCTATCAGGATGAGCTATTAAAATATCATCCATGTAATGGATCATATATATTCGTTCATATTTAATCCTAATATCTTTTGATAATTAGCAGAGAAATAGGCAGCGAAGTGCCAGGAATATCTAGAATTAAGATCAACGAGGCAGACTTGGAGGTAACCACGGGGACCCCAAATTGAGGTGATGACACCTGAGGCTATTAAACAGTCTAAGCTTGAGTGGAGAAGCAAAGACAAGATGAGCATCTGGAAGGAAAACCTGACCAGATGGGAATGGAAAATGAGAGAAGATTCAGGAAAGGATGGTCCCATAACACACAGGCCCACAGGCTTTTGGTGCTCAGTGCCTTTGTCTGTGGTAAGGTAATGTCGAATCTTCAGTCCAGTAAACTCCCTTGCTGTTATTCAAACAAAAGAAAAACTGGGAAATATTATTAAATTTTATGAAACAAATTCTGGGAATAAAACAAGGGGTTTTGTGCTTTACAGTTCAATGCTAATTCAGTTTGCATCAGGGCTGAACTAATACCCCAACAGGTTGTTAGGAGAAATTTTCTTGGAAAATATATTTAAGTGAAACACAGGATTAAGGCCCTCATCATTTTCAAAATGACTTGGTTCAAAGGAAGTCCATTTAGATATAATGGGTGGATCTACACGAGTTTGTAGATTTATCCAGAATCGATCTGAAATATTCACTCAGTGTAATACCTTAATCAATTCACAGGGAAGGCTTTTCTAAATAATTAGATGAAAAATAATAGAGTAACAAGCACCTTTCAGTTCAGTTAAGTTCAGTCGCTCAGTCGTGTCTGACTCTTTATGACCCCATGCCAGGTCATGGACAGGACTCCCTATCCATCACCAACACGTGGAGTTTATTCAAACGCATGTCCACTGAGTTGGTGATGCCATCCAACCATCTCATCCTCTGTCATCCCCTTCTCCTCCCGCTTTCAATCTTTCCCAGCATCAGGGACTTTTCAAGTGAGTAGGTTCTTCACATCAGGGGGCAAAAGTATTGTAGTTTCACCTTCAGCATCATTCCATCCAATGAATTATTCAGGACTCATTTCCTTTAGGATGGACGGCTTGGATTTCCTTGCAGTCCAAGGGACTCTGAGGAGTCTTCTACAACACCACAGTTCAAAAGCATCAATTCTTCAGTGCTCCACTTTCTTTACAGTCCAACTCTCACATACATACATGACTACTGGAAAATGCCATAGCTTTGACAAGATGGACCTTTTTTGACAAAGGAAAGTCTGCTTTTTAATATGCTGTATAGGTTGGTCATAGCTTTTCTTCCATAGAGTAAGCATTTTTTAATTTCATGGCTGCATTCACCATCTGCAGGGACTCTGAAGCCCAAGAAAATAAAGTGTCTCACTGTTTTCCCACTGTTTGCCCTCTATTTGCCATGAAGTGATGGGACCAGATGCCATGACCTTGGATTTCTGAGTGTTGAGCTTTAAGCCAACGTTTTCACTCTCCTCTTTCAATTTCATCAAGAGACTCTTTAGTTCTTCTTCGCTTTCTGCCATAAGAGTGGTATCATATGCCTCTGTGAGGTAACTGATAGTTCTCCTGGCAATCTTGTTTCCACATTGTGCTTCATCCAGCCCAGCATTTCTTATGATGTACTCTGCATATAAGTTAATTGATAGGGTGACAATATACAGCCATTTCCCTATTTGGAACCAGTCTGTTGTTCCATGTCCAGTTCTAACTGCATGCTTCCTGACCTGCATACAGATTTCTGAAGTAGCAGGTCAAGTGATCTGGGATTCCCACCTCTTGCAGAATTTTCCACAGTTTGTGGCGATAGACAGTCAAAGGTTTTGGCATAGCCAGTAAAGCAGAAATAGATTTTTTTTCCCCTGGAACTCTCTTGCTTTTTCAATAATCCAACGAATGGTGTCAATTTGATCTCTGGTTCCTTTGCCTTTTTAAAAACCAGCTTGAACAACTGGAAGTTCATGGTTCATGTACTATTGAAGTCTGGCTTGGAAAATTTTGAACATTGATTTACCAGCATGTGAGATGGGTGCAGTTGTGCGTTAGTGTGAGCATTCTTTGCACTGACTTTCTTTGGGATTGGAATGAAAACTGAGATTTTCCAGTCCAGTGGCCGCTGCTCAGTTTTCTAAATTGCTGGCATATTGAATGTAGCACTATCACAGCATCATCTTTTAGGATTTGAAATAGCTCAACTGAAATACCATCACCTCCACTAGCTTTGTTCATAGTGATGCTTCCTAAGGTCCACTTGACTTCACATTCCAGGATGTCTGGCTCTAGGTGAGAGATCATGTCATCGTGATTATCTGGGTCCTGAAGATATTTTTGTATAGTTCTTTTGTGTATTCTTGCCACCTTTTCTTATTATCTTCTGCTTCTGTTAGGTCCATACCATGTATGTCATTTACTGAGCCCATCTTTGCATGAAATGTTCCATTTGTATCTCTCACTTTCTTGAAGAAATCTCTAGTCTTTCCCATTCTCTTGTTTTCCTCTATTGCTTTGCACTGATCACTAAGGAATGCTTTCTTATCTCTCCTTGCTATTCTTTGGAACTCTGCATTCAAATGGGTATATCTCCCTTTTCTCCTTTCATTTTTGCTTCCATTCTTTTTACAGCTATTTGTAAAGCCACCTCAGCCATTTTTCTTTTTGCATTTCCTTTTCTTGGGAATGATATTGATCCTTGTCTCCTGTACACTGTCATAAACCTCTGTCCATAGTTCATCAGGCACTCTGAGATCTAATCCCTTGAATCTACTTCTCACTTCCAATGTATTAAGAGATTTGATTTAGGTCATACCTGAATGGTCTAGTGGTTTTCCCTACTTTCTTCAATTGAAGTCTGAATTTGGCAATAAGGAGTTCACGGTCTGAACCACAGCCAGCTCCTGGTCTTGTTTTTCCTGACTGTATAGAGTGTCTCCATCTTTGGCTGAAAAGAATGAAATCAATCTGATTTCACTGTTGACCATCTGATGATATCCACATATAGAGTCTTCTCTTGTGTTGTTGGAAGAGGGTGTTTGCTATGACCAGTGTGTTCTCTTGGCAAAACACTATTAGCCTTTGCCCTGCTTCATTCTGTACTCCAACACCAAATTTGCCTGTTACTCCAGGTGTTTCTTGACCTCCAGCCTTTGCATTCCAGTCCCCTTTTAGTGAAAAGAACATCTTCTTTGTGTGTTAGTTCTAGAAAGCCTTGTAGGTCTTTATAGAAGCATTCAACTTCAGCTTTTACAGCATTACTGGTTGGGGCATAGACTTGGATTACAGTGATATTGAATGGTTTGCCTTGGAAATGAACAAATATCATTCTATTGTTTTTGAGATTGCATGTAAGTACTGCATTTCGGACTCTTTTGTTGACTATGGTGGCTACTCCATTTCTTCTAAAGGAGTCTTGCCCACCATAGTAGATATGATGGTAATCTGAGTTAAATTCACCCATTCCAGTCCATTTGCATTCACTGGTTCCTAAAATGTTGATATTCACATGCACCTTTACTATTTCCTTTTTATCAATGAACAGAAGGTAAATAATTTGGCAAGGATGCATGGACTAAGACCCCCGTTGCCCTTTAAACCTCTGGTTCTGGACTTCACCTGCAAGCTGAAGATCATGTGGCAATGAAGGTGATTAAATACTGTGGTGGTCGACCCCTGGCTGACTCACACAAATCTTCTTAGAATTCATGCACTACTAGAAAAAAGATTCAGAAATGATGTGACAGAGAAATAGCTTCTGTTACAAAACCTTTCCTCTTGGGGCAAAGGCACGTGATCCTCTCAGCAAACAAGCTGCAGAGGTTACATGCACGGTCAGGTGAGGCCTGGCTAACATGTTCATCCAGTCTTGTCCCAGGAGTCCTCATTCCAGAACTGTGGTCCTAGATGTAAACCGTTTTCAGGGGGGTAAGGGAGCCTAGAAGGTTGAAAGTTAGTCAGTGTGGAGTGTCCTTAGCATTGTTCTGAATAGTCAGTGAGAAGACCTCAGGCTCTGACATGCTCAACAGCAGCCTGAGAGTAATGAGAAAGGGCTTAGGGTCAGCGAGCTTAGCAGAAGCTTTACCGCACATCCAGGGCAGCTTGCATTGTTCCTCAGAAGTCTATTTCACTCATAGTCACTTGGACTTCTATTCAGAAGCAACTCCCCTAACTGCACCCCACGGATCATGAAAACTTCACAGTAAGTATTAGAACAGCCCCATAAGGAAACATGCATCTCAGGCCCAAGACAACATATTAAAACCACACCACCTTGATACAAACACACCCATTATAGAGATGCGATGCAAGAGCATAGGCTAAGCAAAGCCAATAAGGACACGGTGGGAGAAGAGGAGGGAGATGGTGAGATGCATGGAGAGAATAACAGAGAAATTTACAGGACCATATGTAAAATATATAGCCAATGGGAACTTGCTCTATGACTCAGGGAACTCAAACATCATCTCTGCAACAGACTGAAGGGTGGGATGAAGAGGGAGATGGGAGGGAGGTCGGGAGGGAGGGGACATGGGTGTGCCTATGGCTGATTCTTGTTGATGTATGACAGAAACCACAAAATTCTGCAAATAAATTATCCTTCAATTAAAAAAAATTAAGCCCACAAGTACTGAAAAGATTGAGCTTTAGTGTTTATAGAAGAAAAAAGTGCAGCATAGTTGATGTGATGCAAAGGCGTTTCCACAAGGCAGGACTTGAGAACACCCTTTCCTGCAAGAAGAAGAAACTCCAGGGTTCACCAGTTGATGAACCACTACCTTACCACAGAAAGAATTGGATCCATTGTTGTTGTTTAGTCACTAAGTCGTGTCTAACTCTCTCATGACCCCATGGACTATAGCCTACCAGGCTCCTCTGTCCATAGAATTCTCCAGGCGAGCATACTAGAATGGGTTGCTCTTTGCTTTTCCAGGGGATCTTCCCGACCTAGGAATTGAACCAAAGTCTCCTGCACTGGCAGTCAGATTCTTTACCATTGCGCCACCAGAAAAGTCCCAATGCAGTATCTCATCTTGTTAAATTAGAAATCACAGCAACACTTTTAAATATGAATGTTTCATATGCACACACAGGTAGCTAGAAAGCAAGTGGCCCTAGTTTTGTGTTCCCCAGAATCACAGCCTGAAATAAGAATTCTAGAGCAAGTAGTTTCCTTTGGAGATGTGCATTGCAGAGGAAGGATGGAGAGTTTCCATACAGATAGGAATGGAGCCAAGAAAAGGTGCATTTCAAAAAAGGTTAAAGGAGTTTAATCTTGCTGGAGAAGGCCACAAGCCTTCTGAGTTATCATGTTTGAGGATGAGGGAGCTGGGGTATTTATACTTCAGTTCTTATGAGTCAGGAAGCGTCAGTTCTCTGACATTTTCAGTCTGACTTGTGCACTGAGAAAGTAGGTTTCAGGCATGAGGAATAAACCTTCAAGCCACTGATGAGATGCTGGCAGTTTAATGTCTGGCTGGTATGTGCCATAGCCGTGAGGCAGAGGGGACATGGGCAGGATGTGCCACACAGGTCTTCCTCAGAAATTCTCCCAAACATTAGACCAGGAGACAAAGTTTTTAGACAAACATGTTGTTTCTCCCAAAGTATATTTTTGTCCCATTTCCTTGAAGCAGATCCCCATTTTCTGGAGTTACATAACTAGGAAGAGGCAAAGGTTCAAGAGAAGAAGCAGGTATTAGCTTGCTAGGGCTGTCAGAACAAAGTGTCACAGACTGGGTAGCATGCACAATAGAAATTCATTTTCTTTCCTTAAAAAATAATTTTTTTTAATTTAGTTATATTTTGGCTGTGCTGGGTCTTTGTTGCTGCACAGGCTTTTCTCTATTTGCGGCAAGTGGTGATTACCCTCTGTTGTGCTCTGAGTCCACGTCCCCAAATAGACTGAGAAAACAAGTCCACCAAAGTACTGCAAAAGCAAGAAGGGAGTTTATTGATTGCTACCTTGAGTTAGGGCTCCCCTGCCCCCTCCAACACAGTGGAGTAAGGCAAGAGGGCCCCGAGCCCTGAATTACAGCAGTATTTATAAACTTAGAACAAAGAAAGGGAGTTGGTAAGGGCGGATTGGTTGCAAGGGTCNAGACGTGTATAAGAGACAGAGGCTCCTCTGTCCATAGAATTCTCCAGGCGAGCATACTAGAATGGGTTGCTCTTTGCTTTTCCAGGGGATCTTCCCGACCTAGGAATTGAACCAAAGTCTCCTGCACTGGCAGTCAGATTCTTTACCATTGCGCCACCAGAAAAGTCCCAATGCAGTATCTCATCTTGTTAAATTAGAAATCACAGCAACACTTTTAAATATGAATGTTTCATATGCACACACAGGTAGCTAGAAAGCAAGTGGCCCTAGTTTTGTGTTCCCCAGAATCACAGCCTGAAATAAGAATTCTAGAGCAAGTAGTTTCCTTTGGAGATGTGCATTGCAGAGGAAGGATGGAGAGTTTCCATACAGATAGGAATGGAGCCAAGAAAAGGTGCATTTCAAAAAAGGTTAAAGGAGTTTAATCTTGCTGGAGAAGGCCACAAGCCTTCTGAGTTATCATGTTTGAGGATGAGGGAGCTGGGGTATTTATACTTCAGTTCTTATGAGTCAGGAAGCGTCAGTTCTCTGACATTTTCAGTCTGACTTGTGCACTGAGAAAGTAGGTTTCAGGCATGAGGAATAAACCTTCAAGCCACTGATGAGATGCTGGCAGTTTAATGTCTGGCTGGTATGTGCCATAGCCGTGAGGCAGAGGGGACATGGGCAGGATGTGCCACACAGGTCTTCCTCAGAAATTCTCCCAAACATTAGACCAGGAGACAAAGTTTTTAGACAAACATGTTGTTTCTCCCAAAGTATATTTTTGTCCCATTTCCTTGAAGCAGATCCCCATTTTCTGGAGTTACATAACTAGGAAGAGGCAAAGGTTCAAGAGAAGAAGCAGGTATTAGCTTGCTAGGGCTGTCAGAACAAAGTGTCACAGACTGGGTAGCATGCACAATAGAAATTCATTTTCTTTCCTTAAAAAATAATTTTTTTTAATTTAGTTATATTTTGGCTGTGCTGGGTCTTTGTTGCTGCACAGGCTTTTCTCTATTTGCGGCAAGTGGTGATTACCCTCTGTTGTGCTCTGAGTCCACGTCCCCAAATAGACTGAGAAAACAAGTCCACCAAAGTACTGCAAAAGCAAGAAGGGAGTTTATTGATTGCTACCTTGAGTTAGGGCTCCCCTGCCCCCTCCAACACAGTGGAGTAAGGCAAGAGGGCCCCGAGCCCTGAANCCCCAAATAGACTGAGAGAACAAGTCCACCAAAGTACTGCAAAAGCAAGAAGGGAGTTTATTGATTACTAACTCGAGTTAGGGCTCCCCTGCCCCCTCCAACACAGTGGAGTAAGGCAAGAGGGCCCCGAGCCCTGAATTACAGCAGTATTTATAAACTTAGAACAAAGAAAGGGAGTTGGTAAGGGCGGATTGGTTGCAAGGGTCTCTTGGCACCTACTAATTGGCTAGATTCCCACACGCTCGGGCTTTCTTAGGGGCTTTTTCCTATTGGTCAAGCTACGCTGTCCGTGGGAGTTCCCAGGGCCTCAGCTTTCCTAGAGACCTAGCCTGCCCCTTAGAGCCTGTCCTGGCTCCAGTTAGGCCCTAACACTCTCTAGTGTGCAAGCTTCTCATTGTGATGGCTTCTCTTGTTGCAGAGCGTGGTGAAAGGCTGTTGTTGAGTCACGCAAAGATGCTGGGATTCTTGGCCCCCGGAAGAGAAGAGTTCAATCCAGGGACAGAGACAAGGCTTGATCACTCAGAGCTTTTGTGTAATAAAGTTTTGTTAAAGTATAAAGGAGATAGAGAAAGCTTCTGACATAGGCATCAGAAGGGGGCAGAAAGAGTACCCCCCTGCTAGTCTTCAGCTGGATGTTGCATAGTCACTAGCAGTCTGTTAATGAAAGAAAGGAATGTCTTAAAACTCAGAATGGCACCAGGTCCCTCACCCATTAGATGCATTTTGGGATAATCTTGGCACCAAGTGGTTCATCCTGGGCCATAAAATGATTAACTTGAATTTTGAAGAAGGGCAGATCACCGTACAAATAGTTTCATTTGCATAGATTAGAGGAACGATGTTTGAGTATAACATACTGGTTTGTCAAGTAGGTTCTGAGCCAAGAGGCTGAACCGACTTGAAGAAAGAGTTTGGGGTAAGAGCATAGAACATTAGCATAGCTTAAGACAAACATTTCCATAAGAAAGAGGCGTTGGTTATCTCTAGGTTTGAGAATAGTTATCTTCAGGTGAAACCAGGTGTCAGTATGGCAACACAGTATTTTAAGAGAAACCTCTTTAAATTTGTATAGAGAAGGAAAAAATATCACTAGTTTGTTTCCTCCTGCCGCTTAAGAGAGAAAAATGTCAGACACTTGCAGGCTACTTCCTCCATTTGGACACCCCTGGCCTTCCTGCCTATTACCCTCCCAATGGGTTCTAGAGCACATAGACTACAACAGTTTTCGCCCACGGGTTCTAGAGCACAGGCTCAAGAGTTGTGGTGCATTGGCGTACTTGCTTCGTGGCATGAGGGATCTTCTCAGATCAGGGATTGAACCTGTGTCTTCTGCATTGACAGGCAGGTTCTGTACTGCTGAACTACCAGGAAATCCCCAGAAATTCATTTTCTGACAGTTCTGAAGGCTGGAAGTCCATGATTATGGTGTTAGCAGGTCAGGTATCTCCTGAAGCCTCGCTCCTTGGCTTGTAGATGGTGATCTCCATCCTGGATCTTCAGTTGGCATCTTCCCTGTGCATGCCCAACCCTGTGTCCCTCTATGTATCTAAGCTTCCTCTTCTTATAAGAACCACAGTCAGAATGAATTAGGGCCCACTCATATGACCTCATTTAACCTTAATTACCCTTTTAAAGTCCCTCTCTTCAAGCAGAAGCACATTCTGAACTGCTGGGGTTAGGGCCTCAACATGTGAATTTGTAGAGGGGGCACACAATTCAGCCTATGAGAGATAATAATGAGTATATTCAATACTTAGATTTGTAAAATTCAGTCTCAAGCAAACAATATCAGGCAAAAAAAAGAAAAAGCAAATATGTGGAACTTTAACTGTTGTCTTAATTTGGAAGAGGGCTTTCGTGAGTTCCTTGGGATCTCAGTTCAGGATGTGTGTATCAAAAAAAGAAAGAAAAAAAAAAGGATGTGTGTATCACCTGCAATAAGGTCAGCAGCCTTGCCTTTCAGTAAACTTTAGCTCTATTGTATTAAATCCTGAAATGTAGAATTGGTAAGGACCTAACAGAGCAGAAGAGACTAAGAAGAGGTTGCAAGAATACACAGAAGAACTATACAAAAAAGGTCTTA
>SJYW01053524.1:104113-120367 GCA_006410735.1 Raphicerus campestris | reverse complement strand
ACAAACTGGTGATTTTAATTAACATTTCTGAAATGCCACCTTTAATTTCATAATAAACATTTAATTATTCCATCAAGATGTATTATGGTCTCAGTTTGAATAAGAGTATAAGTGAATCTAAACACACACCAAAAAATCCAAAAAATGCAAAATTATCTTCAAGCAATTCATGAGGGAAAATGTGGTTGTACTTGAGTATTGTACTAGATTTTATGTAAAGCAATTATAACATTTTGGTAAGTTAAAAAAGATAGTATCACTGTATAATGTCAGCATAAAGTCTAGTGATCCCTAAAAGCTTGATATCATTCATTGGTTTCCAACATTTAGAATCTCATTTTAGACACTAGTATGGCAAAACTATGAGAAAAAGATCTCAGATGCTATCCTGTTTTTTCAGGACAGAGCACATAGATGAGATTTCAATAACTGATCTTCACATGTCAGCAACTTTTATGTTAAAAAATATATTGGAGATTTAAAATTGTGGTGTATGGTTGCATGTGTGTATATGAAAGTGTTTATAAATCACCCATGTACTAAGAATCTTAAGATCTTCTGATCTTTTCTTCACTGCTAACAGTAGCTTTTTATCTTGCTCATTTCTGTCAAAATGCTACAAGCAAACACTGACTAGAGCTGCCCCTGAGAACCAGTGAGCACTATTCCTCAATCAGCTAGCGAGATTTGTCGGCGTAGAACTCTTATTGCAGTTTGAAGAAGGGATTAGAAAATTACATAAATTGGACTTTATAAAAATTAAGATATTTGACCACTTTAAAGGCTTAAAAGAAAAAAAGTAAAGTGTTAGTCACTCAGTGGTGTCCGACTCTTTGTGACTCCATGGACTGTAGCCTGTCAGGCTCCTCTGTCCATGGGATTTTCTGGGCAAGAATACTGCAGTGGGTTGCCATTTTAAAGACTTAAGGAGAGGCCAAAGGAGAGGGGGACAGCAGAAGATGATATAGTTATATAGCATCACCAACTCAATGGACATGAATCTGAACAAACTTAAAGTGACAGTGAAGGACAGGGAAGCCTGGCATGCTGCAGCCCGTGGAGCTGCAAAGAGCTAGACAGGACTTAGCAACCGAACAACAACAAAAAGCTGTAAAAGTGTGAGACCCTCTGTGTGCCAACAAACAATAGCAGTCAAGAGAGCCCAAGCACTCTAAGTATTTTGCAATTTTATATTACTTGAATCACCTCCTTGAGAGTTTCGAGGGAAGTCAAAATCAGCAGAGACTGATTTTAAACGTTTCTAAAATCTGATTTTTTTGTCATGAATAAAATGTAAGTACTATTCCAAGCTGTAGTTTCCAATTGGACATTTTGGCACGTTAGTTTCAGTCTATTGTGCCTGCTAATTAAAATAATAATAATAATAAAATAACTTAAATAACATTGTGCTGTTAATCTCTAAGATGCTTTTTGTCATAACCACTGGATCACCAGGGAATTCCCGAAAATTCATTTTAGCACCTTTTTCTATAGGGGAAAAAAAGGGAAAGTTTGTGTTCTTTACACAAAGTTTTATTCTTATCACAGTTTGCATATTTTCTCCCTTTGCCAAAGGTTTTAGCTGTATTTGTTAGATGTGATATATCCACTTTTATGTTGGTTATTTTATACTTAATTGTTTCTTTTGTTAGTGAAAAGTACCCTACACAGCTGAAATCTACAGTAAGACATTTTAATTCATTTGAAGTAACCATGGCTAATTAACTTATAATTTCATTTTCCATGTGAAATGGTGATAATTCTTTTTAAATTATACATTATTCTTCTTTTTGAAATCTTTACTAATTCACAAAATTAGTTACACTTATCACTGTAAAATGCTATAACCTGAGAACATCTTCTAGAACAATTCAAATTTCACAAATGTTTGGAGATGTTAATCACTTTGTTTGTGCTCACACTATTATAGACAAATTTGGGACTTAGAACCCAAGTCTCTGGCATTTATTTCTGAGTTGATCCCATGTCATGTAGCTTCAAGAAATTGAAAACCAGTCTCATTAAATAATAACATAAGCTAAAATGTTTCATTCTTTGTTTTTCAGGGTCAAAATATTTTTGGGCTTGATATCATTGAAACACCAGAAGGAGAAAAGATGCCACAACTAATAGTTCAAAAGGAGTTAGATAGGGAAGAGAAAGATACATATGTCATGAAGGTAAAGGTTGAAGATGGTGGCTTTCCTCAGAGATCCAGTACTGCTATTTTGCAAGTCAGTGTTGCTGATACAAATGACAACCATCCGGTTTTTAAGGAGGATGAGATTGAAGTCAGTATACCAGAAAATGCTCCTGTAGGTTCTTCAGTAACACAGCTCCATGCCACAGATGCTGATATAGGTGAAAATGCCAGGATTCATTTCTATTTCAGCAATCTTGTCTCCAGCATGGCCAAGAGGCTATTTCACCTCAACTCTACCACTGGACTTATCACAGTAAAAGAACCACTGGATAGGGAGGAATCTCCAAACCACAAGTTACTGGTTTTGGCAAGTGATGGTGGACTGATGCCAGCAAGAGCAATGGTGCTAGTAAATGTTACTGATGTCAATGATAATGTCCCATCGATTGACATAAGATACATCATCAATCCAATCAATGGCACTGTGGTTCTTTCAGAAAATGCTCCTCTCAACACCAAAATTGCTCTCATAACTGTGACAGATAAGGATGCTGACCATAATGGTAGGGTGACATGCTTTACAGATCATGAAGTCCCTTTCAGATTAAGGCCAGTGTTCAGTAATCAGTTCCTTCTAGAGACTGCTGCATATCTTGACTATGAGTCCACAAGAGAATATGCTATTAAATTACTGGCTGCAGATGCTGGCAAACCACCTTTAAATCAATCATCCATGCTCCTCATCAAATTAAAAGATGAAAATGACAATGCTCCAGTCTTCACTCAGCCTTTCATAAGTCTTTCTGTTCCTGAGAATAACTATCCTGGCACCCAGTTGACAAAAATAAGTGCAACAGATGCAGACACTGGGCGAAATGCTGAGATACATTACCTGCTAGGCATTGATGCTCCATCTGAATTCGACCTGGATCATCGTACAGGCATTCTGACTGCAGTGAAGAAATTGGATAGAGAAAAACAGGAAAAATATTCGTTCACAGTTCTGGCAAAAGATAATGGGATTCCATCTTTAATAACCAATGCCACAGTCCTAGTGACTGTTCTTGATCAGAATGACAACAGTCCAGTTTTCACTCACAATGAGTACAACTTCTATGTCCCAGAAAACCTTCCAAGACATGGCACAGTAGGACTAATCACTGTAACTGATCCTGATTATGGAGAAAATTCTGCAGTAACTCTCTCCATCTTAGATGCAAATGATGACTTCACAATTGATTCACAGACTGGTGTCATCCAACCGAATATTTCATTTGATAGAGAAAAACAAGAATCTTATACTTTCAATGTAAAGGCTGAGGATGGTGGTAGGGTATCACATTCTTCAACTGCCAAAGTCACTATAAACGTGGTTGATGTCAATGACAATAAACCAGTTTTTGTTGTCCCTCCTTCCAACTACTCCTTTGAATTGGTTCCACCATCTGCTAATCCAGGCACAGTGGTCTTCACAGTAGTTGCTATTGACAATGACACTGGCATGAATGCAGAGCTTCGTTACAACATTGTAGGAGGAAACACAAAAGGTCTGTTTATGATTGACCAAACAACAGGCAACATTACACTGAAGGAGAAATGTGTCCTTGCAGATCTTGGTTTACACAAACTGACAGTCAAAGCCAAGGATTTAGGGCAACCTGATTCTCTCTTCAGTGTCATAAATGTTAATCTATTTGTGAATGAGTCGATGACCAATGCTACATTAATTTATGAATTGGTGCGCAAAAACATTGAAACACCAGTGACCCAAAATGTTGAGACAACTGATACATCCTCACCATCCAGTGACTATGTCAAGATTGTGATTGCCATTGTTGCTGGCACCATAACTGTCATTCTTGTTATTTTCATCACTGCTGTAGTAAGATGCTGCCAACCACCACACCTTAAGGCTGCTCAGAAAAACAAGCAGAATTCTGAATGGGTTACTCCAAACCCTGAAAACAGGCAGATGATGATGATGAAGAAAAAGAAGAAGAAGCATACCCCTAAGAACTTACTGCTTAACTTTGTCACTATTGAAGAAGCTAAGGCAGACGATGCTGGCAATGATAGAAACACCGTCACACTAGACCTTCCCATTGAATTGGAAGAGCAAGCCATGAGCAAGTGCAACTGGGGCACTGCACCTACCCCTCTCAAGCCTGACAGCCCTGACTTGGCCCAGCACTACAAATCCGCGTCCCCACAGCCTGCTTTCCAGATCCAGCCGGAAACTCCTCTAAATTCAAAGCACCACGTCATCCAGGAACTGCCTCTTGATAACACCTTTGTGGGTTGTGATTCCATCTCCAAGTGTTCCTCCAGCAGTTCTGATCCCTACAGCGTTTCTGAGTGCAACTATCCAGTGACAACTTTCAAGACCCCTGTGTCTGTAAACACCAGACTGGTAGGTAATCCAAGTCTCTAACTAACCTTTCTAACTGTATTTTTCAAAATTATTTTCAGTTGAAGTAGGGCTTTACAGAATCTACTGACTCAATGGGGGATCAAAACGATCATATTTTGCAGAATTATCTGAATAGGTGTATGGATTCATTTAAGATTGATGGAAAATCAGAACAAAATGACTTCTAATTATAGGAACATTGGCTGAGGAATGATGATTATAATAGGGGCAATGTTGTCTGTAGGCACTATGACACTTCCTGCTAGAGAAGAAGTGAAGTGAAGTGAAGTGAAGTCACTCAGTCGTGTCCGACTCTGCAACCCCATGGACTGTAGCCTACCAGGTTTCTCAGTCCACGGGATTTTCCAGGCAAGAGTACTGGAGTGGGGTGCCATTTCCTTCTCCAATATACTGGAAAAACTCCAAAGTTTTGGGAGGTCATGCCATGCCAGAGGTCATGACACTGTCCTCAGTACAGTTGTGAGCATGAGGACCAGAACTGCCCAGGGTGCATAGATCACAGTAATACCTTTTGGAATCTGATAAGCAGGTCTTAATGGTACTGAGACTTCCAACTTCAGTTGGTAAAATCTCTCTACTCAAGATAGTCAAATAGCATCAAGATATACTCCCCCACTCACCATGCTCCCAAGCCCCCACAATGAAAAAGGAGTATAATGTTCACATTAGGAACTCACAATTATTTTGGTTTATACATCTGTAAAAACTGAAGTCATGCTACTCTCATGTTCAGTCAAGAGAATGAAATATATATGAGATCCCTACTCTACATACTCATTTGAGCATTTGCATATTCATGCAAGGTATTAAGCCCTTTAAGAGACATTCTTAAGAGATAATGACTTTTGGAAAATGAAATATGATTGCTTTCTCTAATGGGCCTGAAGGAAAATGAGCATATTAAGATCCAAGGTGTCTGCATACAATAATTTAAAACCCAATAAATTATGAAAACAAGAGCTTATACAGTCTTCTTATCTATATTTCATGGAGAAATCAATAAAAATGCTTCTAGAAATCCACAATTAAATTAAATTAATTAATTATGATTATTTACTTAATAAAGTTATATGATAGAATTTATCTACATTTTCTTCTCTCAAAATCTTGCCATATGTTGACTTTGTTTGTGTTACTCTTAAGAAGGTCTTCATCTCAATTTCAATTAATAAAAGCTTCTAAAAACCTAGTTAGGCTTAATAAAATGTAGTAATATGAAAGTCAGAATAAGTTTCTTCTCAACAAAGTTAGAGATTTTAAAGAAGTCTATCAGGATTTCAAATAGCAATGAAAATAATTTATGATTAGGAGATGTCTTAAGAATCGAGGTCACTCAAGGATCAATGCATAGTTAAATAATACAATGTTAGCCTTTCTCAATCACTGAGCAAAATTAAGAAACTAATTTAGTTGTGTGTTCATTTTTGTTACAATAATTTCATAATTATGTTATTGTAAATGTAAAATAGAACCCTACTCTCTGTGGAGCTTTTTATATGCTTTGAATGAGTTTACAAGGCAGTGGTTATTTCTACAGTCCACATGAGCCCCATATTTTCTACNTTTAGTTGTGTGTTCATTTTTGTTACAATAATTTCATAATTATGTTATTGTAAATGTAAAATAGAACCCTACTCTCTGTGGAGCTTTTTATATGCTTTGAATGAGTTTACAAGGCAGTGGTTATTTCTACAGTCCACATGAGCCCCATATTTTCTACTAAGGTGAATCCTAAATGGGTGTCAAACATAACAGATATCTAACATCGCATCATGGTGAGTTTTTATTTATATTTAAACATTAAAAAACTGTGACCTCATTTCCTAATTCTCATTGCTATCATTCTACTTTTGGAAACATTTCTCAACAAAAAAAACTATTTATTATGACTAGCACTTTATGAGTGTTGTGTAGCCTAATAGCACTTTTCCCAGGGGTAAATTTGTGATTCACTTAAAAACCTACAATGAGTAGGGTTTGTGAATTACTTTCACAGAGCATCATTTTTAATAGATTGGTTTGTGAAGTTTGTTAAAAGAGAAAATTCTGGTTTCAACTGTTTTCAAAAGCACGGAGATGTTTAAGACCTAGACTTACTTTACATGAAGACAAGAACATACAGTAAGCAAGCCATAGATGGAACAAAAAGTTGAAAGTGTTTTCCAAATATCTTCTGCTTCTTTTAAACTATTTTCTAATCCTGAGAAAGTCAATACAATTAATAACTTTTATTCAGACATTTTATTTTATTTAGCAAAGAAATCTTTTCCTAAACATAGGATAATAATTTCACAGGACAGGCCAAATAAAAGTAGATGTTAATGAGAATAAAATATTGGTTATCATTTGGTTTTTATTAGCTAAAAGGATTATATTAGAATCAATGTGTTATCAGATGAAATTCTACTTTTTCAAATCTTAAGAAATAGATAAATTATATANAAAAACCCAGCAAAGATACTCCTCTTTGATAAATTTTTACAAGTATTCTGGATGGCATTTCTGTATATATTGTAGTAGAAATTAAAAACAAGAAGTCTGAAAGATGATCTTATAGTTTGCTTTTTATTTCCATCTTTCAGAGTAAGCAGATAGTGTGTGCTTGGTGTGACTCTTGGAAAACAGGAAGAATGATCATTTTAGAATCAATTTTGATATTTGTGTAAGAGATACAATGCCAAAATGAAGCCTTGCTTAACACAGTTCTCCCATTAAAATATTGTGAAGAAAATATATTTGGAAAATAGGAAACAAATGAATTTATTATCTTGAAATGGCCTTCTCTGTATGTCACTGTCTTAGCCATGTATTTAAGATACTTCATTTCAAAAAGAAACAATTCATGGTTACATGAATGTAGGTATTATAAATGGATTTGAAATGTAAGAGGAGTCTGAATTAGCTTGGAATAAGATTGGTATTCACCACTGTTAAATTCCATAACCTTGATCTTGTGTGTCTGTATTTTAGCAATAAGAATTTTAGCCACATAGTATGCTTGGCAACTAAGACTCCTAGAACACAGCCACCTGGTTTTGATAACATGTTATTTTCTTGTCCTAGATTAATTCCAGGACATCAACTATTGAAATCTACAGTGAGATATAACTTTCTAGGAACAACATAATTCCATTCCCCTTCCAAAACACTCAATGATTTGTGATTTCAAAATTTGGCTAAGATCATTAATCTTGTAGTCTGGATTTCCCACTATAAAGGCAAGCAAAACAAAAACCACATTAAAAATTATGTCCCACTGAACCTCATGTTACTTTGGCTATAATTTGCAATCACAATTTTAAATTTGTGGAAGAAATAGTGCAGGGTGATTAAAAAAAAAGAAAAGTTTTATCATGCTGTTTCTCCATTTGCTTGCTCTGAATGTCAACAGTTGTGATGTAATATAAAGTGTCTTGATGTACAAACTGGTGATTAATATATCGATCGTGCAGCATGGAATTACTTGCCTTGTTTGATTGCTAAAGATTTTAAACATCATCTCCAGGAGTTTGGAAGTGAAGCTGAATTATCCAAGCTACCCTCTGAAAGGTATCCAGGGAAAGAGATTTTCTTTAATACTCCAAACAGCAACAACCAAAACACTCTAGTTGATTTTTTGAAAAATATTCACTAATACAGTGTTGCTGAGAAAATAAGTACAAACATCCATCATTTTGCTTAAAAGTTAGATTATATAAACACATTTTAATAGGTTTTTATGTTGACTATAATCATGTTGTTTCACTACTTTAATCATTAAGAATTTATTTTTGCTGTAATTATGTTTCTTTTTTCTATAAATACTGAAAAATAAGGTGTGGGTTTTTTTTTCTATTTTTACCTCTCAAGAATGTCAGTTCTTTATACTCCCTGACATTTTGGAAAAAACATGTTGGTATTTGTTATGTAATGAAACATAATTCCAGTCATATGAGAGTAAAGACAAGGATTTAAATAGGATATTTTGAAAGATTTTATCTTAATTCTGAAACTACAAAGGAAAATATACAACACTATAGTCACAGCTAAATAGATCTACATTATTTCTCTGGCATTAATTTCTGAATACATTCCATTGCTTTGAGTAATTTGTCCTTCAACTTATTCTCTACAATATGTTGATCAGTCAATTTCCTATACAAATGACTGAATGCCTCAAACTGGGTGTACATATTTATCAAGGAAGGAATGATGTGTCTCAATTTTATATTGTATTTTTTAAGCTGCTTATGACTTACTAACAGTACTAATAAAAGTTAAAGAAACATACGATTTTGTGTGACAAAAAGGGAGTATAAAGGACCCTTAAAATGATTACATAACAGATGTCTCCTGTCTTCTCATTCAAATACTTCTTTGTTTATCATCTTACCTTGCAAAGTGAGAATAGAATTTGGTCTATTATGTATGTACATTAAATTAGTGTATTATTTGAAGTGTTCTTTGGTGTACAGGCATTTACAAGTGGTTTATACATTATTTAGCATTTAAAATTAGTGTAATTCTTGTATATCTAACATATAGGCAGTATTTTTTGAAGATTTTTGTTAAAATTTAGCATTTCCATTTACTCAGTACAGAATCTCTGGTACCTCCATTAATATCAAATTCCTTGAACATACTTGCTATCTGGTGTTTTAAATATAACTTAGCTAATGATAAAGATTGTGACTGTAGCTTTTACTGATAATGAGAAATGTCACAAATTACAATATTGTATTGCAATACTTGTAAACAACTATTGTAGAAAAATACCTAAAATTAAATTTTACCTTTGTGAAAGTTATTCATGTAGAATAACCTTATAATTCCTCTCCAACTTCTTAAATTAAATATTTCAGATTAATCCAAATCATTTCAAGGAATGTAAAAATTGAGCCAACTCATTATACCCTTAGAGTCAATGCCCTGCAGTTACCGAGATAGTGTATTAAGAGTAGAAGTTTCCAAAATCCATAGCCCCAGTTTAATTGTGAGTAAAGTGATGAAGGTCAAGAAAATGAATTAATATTCACATGTCCCATGATCAACTACTGGGGCTTCATGACCATTTTTACATATAATTATTATATGAGAGTGCCAGGGTCCAGCCCCGGTGGATCCAGGGAATTCGAAGGGGAGATGGAGTTGGCTCCTAGGAAAAAGCTATTTAATTAGAAATATAAAGAGAGATTAGAAAAGAACAGTGTAGTAGGAAAATTAGTGGAGAAAAAGAAGCTGAATAACTTGGTTTACGTGGAATACCAATAAAACCTCGAGATAAGAGGTTTGCACCACCTACATAGGCCACTGGCACCCGCTTGAATAGTGGAGGGTGCCCTGCCTTGGGCTCCCTCTCACATGAGTCTTAGAAGCCAGGGCAAAATTAGCAGGCTTGGCGAGCATCCACGTTCCAGATAGGAATTCACCAAGAAAAGGAAACAAGGAATGACACAGGGGAATCAGTCTTTCCAGAAACTGATCCATTTTTTAAATTTTCAGGTTTGCTTATATACTTTTTGTTAGACATAGAGATAGAATACAGAGTCACATGGGGTCAGCAGACCTGACCCTTGTCAAAATCAGGTGCTTCATATAAAAGTACCTAGGTCCTAGGGTTTTACATCATCTTCTGGCCATGAGGCCTGCTGACATTTTATGGCCCTTTCTGATAATTGTCAGTCAACCAGAAAACTTATTTTTTCCAGGGGTGATTTTTTCTTAAACTAGGTGCCACCCTCCAAAGGTACCATTCCTATAGGGTGAGGATGCAGGGGGTTATAATCAAGAAAAGGAATTTACTTAGCCTAAGGTTTAACATGATTAATATCAAAGGTTAATACTCATTTCTCCTATATGCTAGTTATATTCATTATAAGAGCAGGAAATATGGCAATTTAGCAGCAAATATTGGCTCAACAAATGAAAAACCCTTCACCGATATAATTCCTAATCAACCCACTATACTATACTAATAAATTTCTGACTTCTCAAAAGAATCTGCATTTAGAAAGTTTAAAGCATCTCGTGCCTCTCATGGTTGGGAGGCTATAAACAATCACATGTGGCCAGATGAACCTGTTCAGGCAGGGTAGAGAACCTTCAGAGGAGATTGTAAGTTGAAACACTTGTCACACCCAGGAATTTTTATTGACTGGGGCTGCTAGTTAACTCCTTCTCCGAGAGAGGTGTTGGGGGACAGCACCCCATAAAGTCAGAGGTGTGAGAGCATAAAACAATAAAGTAGGCAGACTCTGGTTTTGGGGGTAGATGCTCGGGAGCAGGGGGTCTCCTGAGGCTCAATCCTGCCTTTGCGTAATGCCAAGCCTCCTTCCTCATGACCTTTGCCACCGGCGGAGTTCCTCACGCTGGCTTCCGGCATGAGCGCATTTTAAATGTTTGTTTCATTACACATTCTGTGAACTAGAGAACATTTCATTTTTCTTCTACTTCTATGACCCTTTCCTTTATGACTGTGATAAGGAAAACTCCTAATTACTCCTTTGTATATATGAAGATGAAAATGTCTTGAAACAGTTATTCAGAATCCCTTAAAAAATTCCTCAATATTTGTTTGGGTGTCATCTTTGTAAAAGATGAAAATAGAAACTATTTTTAAAGCTGCTAGTGATCCCATCTCACAGAATACTATTTTTGTGAGAAAGGAACTTCTGAACTGATTTCTTTCCTTCCTGGTCTTTGAGGCTAAATATTTACCCATATAAACTAATGATGATCGAGATTTAATAGTATTTAAAATTTGGCCATTGATGAAAATGGATCCTGCTTTTGATTATTAACTACCCTTGATCTGTCCTTTGATTATGCTTGAAGAAATAATATTACCCTTTGAGAACAGTATGGACAACATTGAATCTCATTTTTCACAAGAGCCAGAAAGAACAAAAATATGTATTTTTCTAGTTGATTCCTTCTTTGTCAGTTGCTTTGCTGACACTTTTAATTTAATCATTGGTGTTATTACAAGATCTCAGGTATTTTCCCATCTCTTGTGTTGCCATTAATGGACTCCTAGAATATTCTCAATGAAATGTCCTTGATGGTTGCTTTGGTTCATATTCTAGCCAGTGAACAGAGAAAACAGAAGGAAAGCAAATCTTAAGACTAGTCATAAAATAAACTTTTAGGGACTATCTAGTTGGTTAACTAGAATATGCTGTATGACTTCACCCCTGGAAGCACTCAAAGGACTATTACTTTCTTTTGATTAAAATCCACAGTACATAAACTGAAAAATGAAATTGCCAAGTGTATTTCCTTATTTTGCATTAAATATAAAAGTTTATTTTTACAAGTAGAATAGTTTTGCCATTACATTTATTGTTACTTTTATTTTCAATGACTTGTTGAAAATTTTATCAAACAATTTTCATTCTATCCATTAGTTAATCTTTTATGTATACTTTGTTTTCTCTGCTGAACATCTTGTTGACATTGTCAGTGAGAAAATTTACAGTNTACATTTATTGTTACTTTTATTTTCAATGACTTGTTGAAAATTTTATCAAACAATTTTCATTCTATCCATTAGTTAATCTTTTATGTATACTTTGTTTTCTCTGCTGAACATCTTGTTGACATTGTCAGTGAGAAAATTTACAGTTTACAATAATTTTTTAAGTTAAATTTAGATTCAATCAATCATTACTTTGTAAAATATTTGCTAATCTAATTTTAACACAAAATAATACTGCCTCATTTTACAATTTTGTCACCTGCATTAGTCACAATTAATTAGATTTTTGTAATTGTGCTTCTAGCTAGGTATGATATGAAACCTCATCTCAACCAAAGTACTATAAGACAAGCAGATCTTAAGTAATCTTATATGAATTTGGGCAATACTCTGTAAATGCTTCTTGTAGGTGCTTTTGTGTAACAGACATTTTTCTTATATTTTCCTTAGTTTTGTCTACTTTAAGTATTTAGATTTCTAGCATACTCAAAGGTCTTATGATATTATGAAGCTCTATGTGTTGTATATAATTATTTTTTCAAAAGAACTACTGTGTAATGTGTTTTTTTCATGCATCATGCATGTTCATTTTATAGCACCTGTGGCCTTATGTGGTATTCGAATTAGGAGCAGACTTTTAAAATTGCAGCATAGTCATATGCCTTTATTTTATTGGACATGTAATACACATNAAAATAAAATTTTTGATTGTTATATGCTATTGTATTATATAGATATTCCATAATATATAAATTATCTACTATATTGTTAGATGTTTAAATTATATGCTATTGTAAACAAGCTTATAATGAACATTATTGAACATAAATCACCTTGTGCACTTATCCAACAGTCAACATGACAGTTCACAGAGAAATACCAGAGAAGATTCCATTAAGATCAGTAATAAGTTTGTAATAAGTAATGAGTAATAATATGGCTTCCCTCATAGCTCAGTCGGTAAAGAATATGCTTGCAATGCAGGAGACCTGGATTTGATTCCTGGGTTGGGAAGATCCCCTGGCAAAGGCAATGGCACTCCACTCCAGTATTCTTGCCTGGAAAATCCCATGGACAGAGGAGTCTGGTGGGCTACAGTCCATGGGGTCGCAAGAGTCGGACATGACTTAGTGACTAAACCACTATTTGTTTAAAATTGNCCTGGCAAAGGCAATGGCACTCCACTCCAGTATTCTTGCCTGGAAAATCCCATGGACAGAGGAGTCTGGTGGGCTACAGTCCATGGGGTCGCAAGAGTCGGACATGACTTAGTGACTAAACCACTATTTGTTTAAAATTGTTCCAGATATTTTATTCAAAATAATTATGTTTGGAAAATAACAGATACTTAAAATGAAATTCAGTGTTTTTAGTATACAGTCATCATCTACTGAGACATGCCAAGAGACACTGTGGTAGTATTTAAGCAGCAGCTTTTAGAAGTAACTTTGGTAATGCTTGCCAAAAGTCTGAAATTACAGTTTTAGAAATTTATTGTAAGCACAAATATGAAAAAAATTTTAAGGTGACTAAATTTTAAAACATCTGTATATTTCATCCTATTGGTTATCAATTACTCTAATAGATATCATTATTAGATACTTTTTTGTTTCATACACAATAGCTGATATTTGTACGGAAAGTAATTTTTATAGAGAAATGTTGCAAAGTTTCATTTAACAGAATTTTTTTTTGTTAAATTATATTTTTACTTCCAATTGCAAAACACTACTTAATTAATAAAAAGTCAGTTTTTAGAGAGTGAGTGGTATTTCCATTTCCTTTTTTTGTTATCTTTCCCCCTTTATACCCATTGTACATATTTTTCCTTTAATGGCTGAAAACATAATATAATATTTAGTATATTGTTTGTCTCATATAATAGTTGTCTTTCTCTGTCTGAGTTTCTCTAGGTTCATCTTTCTCTAGGTTCATCTATGTTGTGGCAAAAGTCATTATTTTTTATGACTGAGTAATATTTCATTGTATATATCACATATCTTTATCCATTTATTTGTTGATGGACATTTAAGTCACTTCCAGTGTTGGCTACTATAAATAGTGGTGCAATGAACATTGGGGTGCATGTACCTTTTTGAATTAGAGATTTCTCTAGGTACATGTCCAAGGGTGGGATTACAGAACCATATGATAACTCTATTTTTTTTAGTTTTTTATATAAATTTATTTTGGAACTTCCACACAGTTTTCCATAATGATTGCACAAATTTACATTTTTTGACCTAGAAAGTACAAGGATTCTCTTTTTCCCACACCTTCTCCAGCTTTTATTATTGACAGTTTCAGTTCAGTCACTCAGTCATGTCTGACTCTTTGTGACCCCATGGACTGCAGCACACCAGGCTTCCCTGTCCATCACAAACTCCCAGAGCTTGCTCAAACTCATGTCCATTGAGTCAGTGATGCCATCCAATCATCTCATCCTCTTTCACCCACTTCTCCTCCTGCTTTCAATCTTTTCCAGCATCAGGATCTTTTCCAATGAGTCAGTTCTTCACATCAGGTGGCCCAAGTATTGGAGTTTCAGCTTCAGCATCAATCCTTCCAGAGAACACCCAGGACTGATCTCCTTTAGAATGGACTGGTTGGATCTCTTTGCAGTCCAACTGACTCTCAAGGGTCTTCTCGAACACCACAGTTCAAAAGTATCAATTCTTTGGCACTCAGCTTTCTTTATGGTGTAACTCTCACATCCATACATGACTACTGGAAAAACCATAGCTTTGACTAGATGGACATTTGTTAGCAAAGTAGTCTTTGCTTTTTAATAGTCTCTGTTGTCTATGTTGGTCATAACTTTTCTTCAAAAGAGAAAGGGTCTTTTAATATAATGGCTGCAGTTACCATGTGCACTGCTTTTGGAGCCTAAGAAAATAAAGTCTGTCACTGTTTCCATTGTTTCCCCATCTATTTGCCACGAAGTGATGGGACCAGATGCCATGATCTTAGTTTCTTGAATGTTGAGTTTCAAGCCAGCTTTTTCACTCTCTTCTTTCACTTTCATCAAGAGGCTCTTCAGTTCCTCTTTGCTTTCTTCCATAAGGGTGGTGTTATCTGCATATCTGTGATTATTGATATTTCTCCTGGAAATATTGATTCCAGCTTGTGCTTCATCCAGCCCAGCATTTCACCTAATGTACTCTGCATGTAAGTTAAATAAATAGGGTGACAATATACAGCTTTGACGTATTTCTTTTCCAATTTGAAGCCAGTCCATTTTTCCATGTCTGGTTCTAGCTGTTGCTTCTTGACCTGCATACAGATTTCTCAGGAGGCGAGTAAGGTGGTCTGATATTCCCATCTCTTTAAGAATGTTCCACAGTTTGTTGTGATTCAGACAGTCAAAGACTTTGGTATAGTCAATGAAGTAGAATTTAAGTCTGAATTTTGCAATGAGTTCATTATCTGAGACAGTCAAATCTCGGTCTTGATTTTGCTGACAGTGTAGAGCTTCTCTATCTTTGGCTGCAAAGAATATAATCAATCTGATGTCGGCATTGACCATCTGGTGACGTCCATGTGTAGAGTCGTCTCTTGTGTTGTTGGAAGAGGATGTTCGCTTTTGATGATGACTGTTCTCAGTGGTGTGAAGTGATACCTCATCATGGTTTTGGTTTGCACTTCTCTAATAATTAGCAATGTTGAGCATCATTTCATGTGCTTTTTTTAATCTGGGCTTCTTTGGTGATTCACAAGGTAGAGAACCTGCTTGCCAATGCAAGAAACCCAGGTTCCATCCCTGTGTCAGGAAGATCACCTAGAGAAGGGAATGGCTAACCACTCCAGTGTTCTTGCCTAGAGAATTCCATGGACAGAGCAGTCTATCTTTATGTTTGCTTTAGAAAAATGTATATTTAGATTTTCTGTTTTTTGATTGCTTTTTAATATTGACTTATATAAGTTGTTTGTGTATTTTGGAAATTAACCCCTTATCAATCAGATTATTTGCAAATACTTTCTCTCATTCAGTAAGTGTGTTTTGTTTTATTGATGGTTTCCTTTGCTGTGAAAAACCTCTGAAGTTTTATTAGTCTCATTTGTTTATTTTTGCTTTTATTTCCTTGTCTTGGGAGACTGATCTAAGAAAATATTGCCACAATTTATATCAGAAAATGTTTTGCTTATGTTCTTTTAGAAGTTTATTTAGATTTTTAAACCATTTTAAGTTTATTTTTGTATATGGTGTGAGGGAGTGCTCTAGTG